>JAKZAP010000020.1:20910833-21301034 GCA_023053575.1 Branchinecta lynchi
ATAAGGACGTACAAAAGGCCACGAAAGAGTTCTGGTAGCGAATTGTCCGAGCACGCACAGGCACAAGTTTTAGTTTCTGCCTCGCGCGACTGACTGTCTCGGCTTCTGGGGGTAAAATGTCACGATGAGCAGGGTTAGACAGCAGCATTTTACCAAACCTCAGAATAAGGTCACCCAACCGGAGTTCTAGACTTCGGAGTTCAAGGGTTACGAGGGCATCGTGGTAACAAATGTCGTATTACTTAGGATGGTCCTGGTTGCCAGTTTCTGGACCAACTGCAGTTCCTGCATTAGATAGGTGGTTCTTAATACTGACGGGCCCCCGACAGGACAGGCGTATTCAAAGATAGATCGTTGTTTTACTATGTCGATGTTTGCGATAATTTAGGTGTTGTTCCTCTCATTCCTATTTTCCCTTTTTACTATGTCAATGTCTCTGTTTTCCCGATGAAAAATTTGTAGCCTGCGTAGTAGTATGGTAGTACTACGAAAACGTTACATGTAATACTATGTAATAGCAAAGAATACTATCATTTAATGTGCCCCAGACTGGTCGAATCTTATTTAGTAGTATCCAGTAGCATCCTGTCTTGCCACAGTAGCATCCACTCTTACTAATAGTAGCATATAGTAGTATGCAGTAACACGGTAGCCTTGAAGCAGATGCATGTAGTAGCATCGTTAGTACTGCATGCGACTTTTTCGTACTACTGCATAATACTATTTTGAGATAATTTTGTATCGGGTTTGTGACAGTTATGCAGTAAAACACACATAAAGGTAAATTGTATTAACTGACAGGAATAAAATTCCGGAGAGTATAACCAAAATTATAACTAACTAGTGTAATAAATAACTAAAAAATTACTTCTCTATTGTTTGCGCAAAAGATTAAAACAACTAAAAGCATAGGCACCTGTTCTAACCGCTGGATTGGTAGTCTGTCATCAATTGTATAAAGGTTGAACCGCTGCTTTGCTACAGTTCGCATCTCCATATACGTTTTCCAGTCATGTGAAGCGACGGAAGTCAAGTTGTAGAAAGTTCGGTCCAGGTAATTCGTAACGTATTCTACAAAAAAAAGATTATGCGAACATAACAATCCTGATTAGCAAATTCTGCTTTTTGGGACCCCAAAACGTAAGTGGAGGGATACCTATGACATCGCAAAAGTTGTCCGTCTGTCTGTCTGTCCGTCCGTCCTTCCGTCTGTCAGCACGATAACTCTCGAAGGGAATGAGATATTTTGATGAAACTTGGTGTGAGGATTCATTGATCAAGGGTAAGGTCAAGTTCGTAGATGGGCTATGTAGCTCTACATTTGGGGTGGGGGTTGAAATTAAGAGACAACAAAATATTTGTAAACAGCTAATGTGATAGTCGATTATGTAACAAGGCATGATGAGCACGAAAGTGAAAACCATTTTCTCGCCGGACAAGGTAGTTCGTCCGGAATTCGGCGAGACCCGGAAAGTTGGTTAAAAGTAAAAGTTTCATTTGACGTTGATCAAATGTTCAATTTAGAGGTAAAAAGATATGCTGAACACGATGCTGAAAAGCATTTTCTCGTCGGACAACTAGTTCTTCCGGAATCCGGCCCAAACCGGAAAACCTGTTCTAATCTAGTTGTAACCGGAATTTTTTTAAGTCAAACTTTTATTCAAAGTTGACTGGATTTTCTTTTTTTTGCTGGACTAGTAGTTCGCTAGGAATTCGGGTGAAACCGGAAACTTGCCAGAAGTAAAGCAGGAAGTCTCGGTCAGTATCGTCAAAATAGATATGGCTTATAGAGGTATATCTGAACTTGGTTTTCTCTAATGATTAGCCTGGCGAAGACTAGATCTCGCGAAGACAAGGCCCGATTGTCTGAATCAAATATTAGATTTTTGGGATCCCATCGACACCTCTGGTCTTGTTTCTAACTGATTGTACTTTCGGCGTAAGAAAAATCGCTCTTTAATTGTGACTGTTTCTGTCTCCCCGTTCAAGTTTTGCTAATACGGCACTTCCACATAAGCTACACTGTCAGAAATTATCTGTCTCAACAGATAACACGAGGATGCACGGTTTCAACAGATAATGCGTAACAGATAACACTTCGGATGTTACCTGTTGTGTTTGAAAACGTTATGCATGAAATGTTATGCATAACAACCTTTGTTAGGAAGAACCAAAAAAGCATCTACTGACTTTATTCCTTCTCGTCGATGTCGGAAAACTAAGAAGATACTATTTAGGTTCTCGGTTCTCCTGATCGTAACGCTTAATATGCATAACATTTTCAAACACAGCAGATAACATCCGAAGGTTACGCATTATCTGTCGAAAACGCTCATCCTCGTGTTATCTGTTATGAAACTTCTGAAAGTGTAGAATGATGAAACTTGGCATATGTGTAAAGAATCCGACTCAATGGGAAACCATATTTCCCAGGATCCGATCATCCTATGGGAAGGGCGTGACGGAAGGGATAATGTGGGATCTTGTGACATGCCTTAGTTACAAACGGGTGATCCGTTTCGACGGGAGAAGCGGATGCCCTGGGTATGGGCATGCCCAGTACCGTCAGAGAGTGGCCCCGGAAGTGTTGTAACACGGGTCGGATGATGGTGACGTGTGATGTGTCAGTGACAAGGTCTGACGTAGTCATTAGTTGCATTTTTGCAGATACCATGGTATCTATTACCATGGTAACTGAATCTGCAATTAGTCGTTTTTCGGTTACCGTGGTATCTGATACACGGTTGCTCTGCGAAAACGACTATTGGCAAAATTGCATTTTTCGAAGTCGTCCCAAAAGAAAAACTGATATCTAGTTACATCACTAAATGATAAACTTCTTTCTCACCAATTTGACAAAACTTGGTGAAAGTGAGATGACTTTTCAGATACCACGATAACTGGCCGGATACCACGATAACTGCGAAAACGACTTTAGACCGTGGTATCAGATACCACGGTATCTGCAAAAAGGCAACCATTTACTTTCTTGCAATCTTCCCGTAAAAAGTGTCATATGAGTTCATAGCTCTTGTTGGAACAGGGGAGAGGAAATCACGATTCACGAATCCGTACTGAAATAAGCTGTCTTGTCACGCCATGATCAGAAAATCTGTCTTTCTTATTCGGAGCAAAAATAATGGTCTTTTTAAATCGCTGACTTCAATGGACTACTACAGCAAGGGAGTTCAAGCTTTAATTCTTGTCCACGCAGGCCATTTTGGTTGAAGCTTATAATAATGTACTTTATTTCCTTAATAGTGCTTGTATTATACACGCTAGCACTGGATCGTCATTCACGCAAATAACATATGACAATTACATAAGTAGACATTTCATCTACACGTACAACTTGAAAATATAATTTGACTTAACTAGAATTAAAATATTGTGCAAAATAAGGTACAAAAGATTTCAGGTAACGATCTGTCGAGTTTATGGGTGGTCTTTCTAGTCTCGCGGAATCAGCGTCCCTCTGTCTCTGTCGCGTATTAGGCCTACTATCTGCTGTAGTTTCAAAGAAATAGAAAACCGTGATTTTCGGTTTTTTTTTTTTTTTTTTTGATCAGCTAATTATCCCTCTAGGATGATGTGCGAGGGATAAATATAAATTCGGATATTTCGGTTGCACTTCCGGCAAACCGTCTTCAGCGAAAAACAAAACAAAACTAAATCATAAAATCCACCACAATCACAACAGGAGAACGATGCGGAACCAACAGACAATAAGACGAGATGTAACTAAAAACCAGAAGAAAACGGTGCGGATGCAGATAAAAATAAAATAACGAAAGATAAAATGTGCGTGTTAAAAACGTATATGTACAAATCTGTGATTATTTACAATTCTGAGCTCTGTGTATATTCTGAGCTCTGTATAAAAAACCCCGAAAATCACGGTTTTCTATTTCTTTCGTAATGAATGGTCAGCTTGGCTTCAAACCTTATATTTGAAGTCTCAAAGTCAAGTGTGGCGGCCGGAAAAATAAAAAAAAACGTGAAAAATCTGAAACAGTCATCGCGCTGACCTCACAGTGACCGGCGCTTTCAAAAACGGCCGGACAGACCCTGGTCATCCCGCTGCTCCTATAGATGGCAAACTCAGTCCCAAAGCCAGGAACTTTTTCTCCAGTACTCACTCTCAGCGAGTCTTCTTTGTTGTTCTTAAGCCCGGATCCCAACGATTGGAAAGTAAAGAATATACTATCAAAAGTTTGATAACGCATGTGCGCATCCCTGTGTTAAATGAAACATATCTGTTATGACCCTTGTAAATATTATTTTCGAGACAAAATTCTGTTATTATCCTTTTAAGTGTTATACTTCGAGAAAACATAACATTTAGAAGGATCATAGCAGACATTTTCACACAGTTTTTAACACAAGGAAGATGTGTTACCTCGCTGTCAGAAGTTTTATGACAGATAACACCTGGATAACACAAGGATGCACGGTTTCAACAGATCTTATCTGTTACGGTTTGCCAAATGTTACGCACTAAATGTTATGCATACAAGAAGGGCCGAAATACTACCGAAAAAAGATCTGCTGATTTTCTCGTTTGTCATCATATGATATTGGAAAAGTCAGCAGATGTTTTTTCGGCTCTTGCTGACAATGCTTGGTATGCATAACGTTTGCAAAACCACAACAGAAAACATCCCAAGTGTTGAATACTCTTTGAGCCCAAGCTGACTTTGAAACATATATTCAAACAATGTTTACAACGGATATACGTCAGCTACGATTCTTCATCAGCGATATTCCGGCCCTTCTTGGCAAGGGTCCTCGTCAGGCTGTCAATCTTCTGGGTCAACGTCGGGGAAGGAAACAAACCTGTAATAGTTCCTTCCCCGACGTTGATCCAGAAGATTGACAGCCTGACGAGGACCCTTGCCAAGAAGGGCCGAAATATCGCTGATGAAGAATCGTAGCTGACGTATATCTGTTGTAAACATTGTTTGGATATCCCAAGTGTTGTCTGTTAAACCTGCGCATTCTTGTGGTATTTGTTATCAAACTTCTGACAGAGTAGATAAACGACTGTAAAGTAAACTACCTGCGGCGGAGACACGTTTTTCAGCGATCATAATCGGTTCACCGTTTAACAGGGCGCTGAAGTCAGGAATCCCTTCCTTGAAGACAGGCTTTTCGGTGCCTCCAAGATGCGTATGAGTGGACAGGCGTAGGTCCAGTTCAATGTCTCGGCACAGGGGGTCCAACACCTGTAACAAGAAGGCTGTTAAGAGGTCCCTGCTTGGTTGCATAGGTGGGTTTGTAAGGGAAAGATGCGACGCCCCTCTCCCGAAGCAGTCGGTAAAAGATAGCCGCGTCGGCGCGAAGCACCAAGATTTTTTCGTAAAAACAGTCGATTTTTTTCTTGGAAGCAGTCGAATTTTTCCAAAAACAGAGGTTTTCTCGTAAAAATAGTCAATTTTTTTTAACAAGAGCTATAAGCTCACATGGCACTTGCAACTGCATGTAGTAGGTAAGTGCTCTGTCAGATTGATTGGGTCCCTGGTATGCCTGCCAAGTTTCGTCTTGAAAAACGGCATCACAGGAATTCCAGAAGGCCCCCCCCCCCCCAAGTGTCCGGATCCAGTCCAACTCTGCAAACGATTTATCTAGAATAAATATGTTCTTCCCAGCAACTTTAACTCCGATCCCTCCATTCTAACCGTTTCTTGAGATTTCCGATCACCCCCTACCAACTCTCCCATAGCTGTTGAATCAGCTATCATAAGCTGAGATGAATCATTTGATATGAAAATGTGTATTCCGCTTAAAAGTATCTTTCTTACTTTGTGGTCAAGATTGGTACTTTAAGGAATAGTCAGATCTGGAGCCAATCTTGTCGAATGTCTAATATTCCAGCCAAGTTGCATGGTCCTACCACATCTAGAAGTACCTTAACTCGTGATCACCGGAATGCCAGACCCCCCCCCCCCCCCCTCAAACTCCCCCACAGTCGCCGGAGCCAATCCAGTTCTGAAAAAGATTTATCCAGAGCATTTGTTTGTTATTGCCACAAAGTTCCATCCCAATCTCTCCAGTATCAGCCAGTCACGTATTTTCCGGTCTCCCCCCCCCCCCCCAACTGTTGTCGGATCATGTCCGGTCATGAAAAAGACCAACAGAGAAATGTCCTCTGTTCAATTATTAAATTTCACTCAAATCCGATCACCCGTTCCAAAATTACGCATAACTCAATATTTCGGATTCCCCTCCCGCCACTCCCCCACGACTATCGGATCGAGTAAAGTTTTATTTACAAGTCACTTTGATCGGATCTCAGATATGCAAGTTTCGTCACGAAAATCACCAAAACTGACATCACTGGAATTCAGGGAAACTCCCCTCCCCCCACCTCCCCCAAGGGTCCGGATACAGTCCAATTATGTAAACGATTTATCTGGGGCAGATGCTTTTTCACTTCGAACCCCTAATTCTAACCGTTTTCGAGAATTCCGCCCCCCCCCCTCCAACTCCCCCATACCAAACCCTTCCGGATCAAATGGGACATCAGAGATATGTCCTTGATTCACTAAATTTTCATACTCAATTTTCCAGATTTTTGCAAAAGTTGTCCGTCCGTCCGTCTGTAAGTACGATAACTCTCGAAGGGAATGAGATATTTTGATGAAACTTTTTGTGAGAATTCGTTGGGTTGCCGGACCAGTCGAATTCGTAGATGGGCTTTGTAGCCCTACATTTAGGGGTGGGGGAGGGGGTTCAAATTAAGGGGGCAAACACAATATTTTGACACAGCTAATGTGATAGTCGATTATGAGGTAAGAAGACATGCTGAGCACGATGGTGAAAACCATTTTGTCATCGGAAAAGTAGTTCGCCCGGAATCCGACCCAAACCGGAAAGTTTGTTATAAGTAAAAGTTTTATTTTAAGTTGATTAGATGTTCGATTTAGGGGTAGGAAGACATGCTGAAGACGATGGTGAAAACTATTCTCTCGACCGACAAGTAGTTCGCCCGGAATCCGGCCGAAACCGGAAAGTTTGTTAGAATTAAAAGTTTTATTTCGAGTTGATTAGATGTTCGATTTAGGGCAAGGAGACATGCTGAACACTTATGTGAAAACAATTTTCTACCCGGACATGTAGTTCGCCCGGAATCCGGCCACAACCGGAAAAATGTTAGAAGTTAAAGTTTTATTTCTAGTTGATTAGATAACCGATTAGGGGTAAGAAGAGATACTGAATCCGTGTGTGACAATCATATTTTACCCGGACATATAGTTCGGCCGGAATCCGGCTGGAGTCGGAAAATTTGTTATAAGTTAAATTTTTATTTGAAGTCGATTAGATGTTCAATACTGGGGAATTGGGGAAACAAGATACCCTGAGTTCGTTTTTCAGCTTTCTTTTTTCGCCGGACAAGTAGTTCTGGAGTTCGTCCCAAGTGGAGTTCGTCAGAAGTGGCAGGAAGTTTTCGTCAAAACAGATGTGACTTATACGGGTAAACACACATGCTAAATCCATATCTGAACTTTGTTTTCTCAGATTATTAGCTATTTGGCCTTAATCTGTTTCTGAATTTTAATTGTAAAAATGTTCAAGGAGTCTGGCGATGACTGGATCTGGCTAAGACAAGACCCAGTTGTCTGGATTAGATACTGAATTTTTGGGATCCCATCGAAACCTTTGGTCTTCTTTCTTAATTGTAGTTGTTTTTATCTGTAAAAACAGTCGGTAAAAGTGACCAGCCAGTCGGTAAATACCTTCCCCCCAAAAAAAAAACATTTTGGCTAGTAATGCCTCTGGTGCTATCAATACCAAACTTCTGAAAGTGGATTTGCAAATTCGGTGGATACAACAAAAAGGCTGGTCGAGAATCAATTTAGTCTGGAGAGACCGCGAATACCAAAGCAATGATAGGAAAAGTTGGTAAGCTGCACATATGTATCATATGTTTATCGTATCGTTATAATCGTAAAGCCCTCCGCAAACACTCCATTTTCCAGTTAAGAGCCATTACGCGGTTTAATTCCAATTGAATTGAATTCGGTTTTATTTCAAAACCAATTGCGGACTAGACGAATAGCAGGTGGTCCTGCTACTAGTTCCCAATGACCATCACCCTCCTCAATGTTAAAGTAAACTCTGGAGATTTGTTCGATTATGTTAAGTTAAGTGTATCTCTCTCTAATCGTTTATGCTTTACATGTTGTACGAAACCGAGTATCTAATATACGTGTAGCGGGTACCCGAGCGGTTGGTACATATTAGACTATACCGATAGGGGAGAGCGGGGTACCATGAACCATATTTGCGTTATAAAAAACTCCTTATAAAAAAACTTACCATAGATTTTACATACTCCGTTATTTCTTCAGTAAGACCCGTTTCAATTGCTGGATCCACTTCTTTCTCGTTGAATCTTCTCGACTGATTTAAGATGTTACAGAATCTTTCAGTGATAACCTAAAAAAAAAATCATTTGCAATATTTACAAAATATGATACTTACTAAATATTTGTAATATTTAGAGTTAAATATTCCTTCAGCCCAAGCTGACTGCGTGCAAAACGGATACGTCAGCTGAATTTTATTGAACTATATTTCTCCTTCTTGGTAGGGATCCTCTTTAGGCTCAAAGCCGCTCAAGTTGGAAAAAATAACTTGTGGAAAAACCAAGAAGTGCCCTACTAAAATTAAGCTGACGTATCCGTTTTGCACTATCAAATATTTAGAGTTAAACTTCTAAACGTCTAGATCGCCCCCTCCAGGCCGCGGCTTTAAACTGGGACTCTATATCGTCTGCCAAACAATAAGCAATGTTTTCATGAAGGAAACGCGAAAAATCTACAAATATCTAATAATTGCTGTCTGCAGACCCATTGAATAATTTACGAGCGGGTGGGATCGACCGACTCGTTGTCCTAAGGGTTGATTTAATTCAAATTCAAATTCAAATCGTTTATTGATAAACCAACTTCGTAGCTTTCTTAGAATAGAATTGAATTTTATTTTTCAAAACTATCTGTCACAGCAGATAGTTTTGTACAAATACATTCATTGTGAATATACAATGAATGTATATTCATTTAAAAATAAGATGAAAAGTTTTTTTATGAGTAAAGATGGGTGAGGAGAGAGGGTTACCTTGGGTATGAATCGGTTCTGGATTGCCACGAGGTTTAATTGTCTTCTGTTTATATATAATATTGAACAAAAAATGTATTTATGTAGTTGTTTATGTATAGTACTGCATTTATTTTTTCCCTTTTCTTTTTTGTTTAAAATATAACTAGGCTAAGTGATTAAATTATTTAGTCCTGCCACAAACAAATCTGTATAGATTTTCACGTGGTAGGTCTGTTATGATATCAACATTTTCTTTTGTAAAATTCCATTATATATTACATTATTTGTCTCTCTCACAGCGTTACCGCCGAATTTGACCTTTTCGTCATACAAAATGAGGAATCACATAAAACTTTGTCACGAAGGTAAAAAAGACACTAAAAAGGACTAACTTATCGGTTATTGTACAACTGAACAAATGCTGGAACAAAACTCCCTATATCTTTCGTGAAGAGGGGCCACAGGGGCTAGTTTGGGGATTTTCTGGGATTTCTCTCACTGGGGTCTAGTACGTACAGGAGAATAGGGGGGTGGGAGAATATAACGTAATCGGGGAACAGATAGGGTTTTGATACGGAAATCGATGCTAAGGCGAGTTCGTCTCTCTTCCAGGGTAGCGAGTTTGAACCTTTTTAGTAGGTAACTGTAGGGCACTTTACCCTCCCCGTTAATAATCATGAGGGCCCTTTTTTTAATTTTCTCGATACGGTATGTGTGATCTGAAGAGAGCCCGAAGTGCCAGACAGGACAAGCGTATTCAAGAATAGGTCCGATAAAACTGACGTAAATTTGAAGGAGGTCTTTAGGAGGGCAAGAAAATTTTATAAGTAGTTTCAAAACGGCAATACAGGGGGAGGCTTGTTTTAAAATATTTTTGATGTGGGCATCCCATTTTAGATCATTGGTTAACGTAACTCCGAGTAGTAGTAGCTTTCTTCGTTAGAAGATGCTAAATTACCCTGGTCGTACATTAGTAAAATAAATAAATTACACTAATTATCCGATTTGTTAAAAGTCTCTGTAAAAAAGGGCACAAACGAGCTCATGAACCTTGAGGTACGTCCTCTGACAGGCAGTAGCTTGTTTTGCTGTCTTGTCCTGCTATTTTTCGGAGCATCAGGGGGTTTCTTAGTTTCTCTGAGTTCTGAATAATGTAAGTAAGTAAGTAAGTAAGTAACGAATTTATTTCAAAAAACCACTATCATGGCAATGCCAAATTTGGGTATTACGTCAAGTATAATGCACATTTTATAGTATATACAGTTAATCATCAATTCGTCATCACAGACCTATTCTAGTATATAAATAAAAACCAAAAACAGAACACGGACGTTGGGATAATATCACAGACAGCTACCACCATCATTATAAATTTTGGTGAAACTCGGAACGAAGCTTTTTTGGTACCGCGTATGTGTTGCAGGTATGGGGGACAACTTTGGAACCTTTGAACTTGCGACCCTCTCCTGTCGGTTTCTTGTGTTTTCATAAGGAGGGGGAAGGATATCGAATAGAACAGGATGGTGGAGGAGCTTATGACCAACTGCTAAGCTCAGCCGCAGTCTCCGACTCTCAAGGGTTGGCTGAATTATGCAGAAAGGGAAAGGAACAGTAGTCGTTCATATCGAATAGTAACGGTTCCTTGTAGCTCATGCTTCACCCAAATATACCGAAAAGCGAAAATTTGTCAAACAAATCCTGTAGCGCTGTGCCGCTGATAACACTGGCGTCAGTGTAAACCAGCTGGGGGAAAACAAAATATATCATTTTAGATAGATAGATAGATAGAAAGTTTATTGTAAAATTCGACTTTCGGGCTATAAACCAAATTTGCGATTACTATAAAAATAACAGAAGAAGAAATACAATATGTGTCATATGTCAGTACACTTAAAAATCTGTCACGCTTCATCGACAAATTTCACGAACTCTGGAATAAAACTTTTTGTATATCTAGCGTGTTTTGTAGGTACAGGACAGAGCTTGGGTACCCTAGAACTTACCACTCTTTCTGGTCAATTTCTAACATTGTAAGGGGGGAGGGAGGATGTGGGAGTGGAGAGGATGAGACACCATGGCTGAACCGAAGTCAGTGCTTAAAGCTCTTTTCTGCGCTCCTGCAGTGTTTTGAGGTTAAAATGTTCTAAACGGTAGGAGTACGGAAGCTTTGGTCTTATGAATAATAAGAAGAGCCTCTTCTGTATTCTTTCCAATTTATCTCTTTGTTCATCCAATAATGAAAAATGCCAAACGGGTTCTGTGTATTACAAGGTGGTTCTAATGAAAGAAGTATACACTCGTAGTAGGTGACATTAGGATATTTTCATTTTTGTTTCCCGCCAGATTTTATTTATGGCCTGAACGAAATTCGGTAAGAAAAGTTGCATATTCGTTTACATTCGGTCTTCGCTTTTTAGCCGACCTGAGGGTTACCCCTGTAACAAGACCAATAGATAGATAGATAGATAGATCAGTGTATTTCAAAAGCCCACGGGCCATATACACACACAAACAAAAACAAAAATATAACTTAAACAATCAGACTCCTTCTTAACTCTAAAGATTTATCTATGTACCCGCACACTCGAGTAATAACGGTAGGGTTATTATTGCTCAAAATTTCAGGTAGTGATAAAGTCACACCCTCTAGATAAATTTTCCTTAAATCAGAAAGTTTCGGGCATCTACGGAGGAAATGGTCCAAATTTTCTTACTCCTTTTCACAAATTCTCACATTTAATATTTTTAAGATTAGGTCATTTTTCCGCTCGACACAAGTAAACAAGTCAATAGGCGATCTAAGAGCTCGGTCACACTGGGCTCAAAAACAGGCAATTATTCCACAAACAACTGAAAATCCCTAGGGGACGTGAGATTTAATAGGCTTTGTGGCAGCTTCGAATAATGAGCAGACTGCAATTAGGGGTCAATTAGGGTTCCTGTAACATAGTTATACACGCTGTTTTGCTCTAATTGATCTCCTGAATTTAGAACGACAACATTCAGAATTTGTTGTGTCTTGTTCTTTTTCTTTCCCAAAAAGCCAGAAAATGAGCCCAGTTCGAACAAGCTCTAACTTACGTTGAGGGAGGTGACTCCCTTCTTTTGCTTATAAACATCTGCGATACAAACTGGGAGCAGCGTCCGGTTCCAGTAGAGGAAAGAGAAGTCGTCTAGCCGATCCAGCTTTCTCTAAAACAAGAAAAAATCTCTCACGCTCGGTCTCGACGGAGTCAGCGGAAACAGCAAAGCCATTTTCGTCCAGAAGTTTATCAGCTGATGCGACGTCTCGCCCGACGACCAACTGCTGTCATTTGATCGATGGTGTAGTCCGCGACTTTCGCCGAGGACAGGAGTGGTCCAACTAGGCGAACATGAACATAGATATTGCTCATTCATTAGTTGCAATCTTGGAGATACCATGGTATCTGATACCTCGGTCAAAGGGTGTTTTTGCACTCAGATTTGCACTGATCGTGGTATCTGAAAAAGTCATCTCACTTTTATTGATTTTCGTCAAATTGATGGGAACGAAGTTCGGCGCTTAAGGCGTATCCTCGCAGTTCCCCGAGGACTCCTCGGGGAATCGAAGAAAACGACGAGAATAGAGGGAGTCACTCCACGGGGAGTCACTACAGAAACAGCGAGAACACGGGGAATCCTTCCAAAATGGATTTTGTTAGAAAATAAAATATGCAGTTGACGAAATTAGTCTTTACTGATGTGACTGGATATCACTTTTTCTTTTGGGATGACTTCGTAAAGCGCACATTCGGCAATTGTCATTTTTGCAGAGCAAGCGTATATCAGATACTACGTTACTGCAAAAACGACTAATTGTAGATCCAGTTAACGTGGTAACAGATACCACGGTATCTGCAAAAACGCAACTATTGTCTCTCCTTCAGTTCCATACAAGGCAGTGCCTTTTGCGGAATTTAGACAGCTTTCGCTTCCTATACAACAACTCTTTTCGTAGGTTGCACGGACTCAAATGGAACTGAAACGCGTCGTCAATGTTCGTTGGTGAAGGCCTTCCCTCTTTTCCGGAAATGTCGGCGCTTTTCTGCACTTCCTCTGCAGAACCGGCTTCTTGTCTCCAGAGCCTCGTTTTTGTTGCAATAGCGCTGCCACATCGCTGCTGCACCACTTCTTTGCTTTTGCACAATATGCGTTTTTGGATTCACTTTCTTCTTGGTTGAAGCGGCAGCGCTGCGGCATCTTGCAGGGAAGCACGGACTTGGTCGGTGAGCAAGTCCGTGATTCTCGAGAAGCGCTGCTGTCTTCCTCGGAACCGCTGCAGTGCAAAAACGGATGTAGAAAGAATCAGTCCGGGATCGGCCGAGAAGTCGACCTGCAGCATGCAACAAAAACGAGGCTCAGACCAGTTGCTCTTAGTGCCTTGTGCGGAACTTGGACAGCTTTCGTGTCCTATACAATAGTGCGTTTTCGCAGATACCATGGTATCTGTTACCACGGTAACTGGATCTGCAATTGGTCGTTTTTGCAGTTATAGTGGTATCTGATATACGGTTGCTCTGTAAAAACGACAATATGCCGAAATTGCCCTTTTCGAAGCCATCCCAAAAGAAAAACCGATATTCAGTCACATTCTTTCTCACCAACCTGACAACATTTGATGAAAGTGAGATCAATCAATCAATCAATCAAGTTTATTCCAAATAGCTAAAAGCTAGAGGTGGAATATAAATTTACAAAATATACACAGACACGAAAAAAATTAACTAATACACTTACAAGATTTTACCAGAAATAAATGATGGGATGAAACTACGTAAAAACTAGGCAGAAGAATTAGCAGGATATGGAACAAATTGATTACCAGTATTCCTCTCGGAGATGACTTTCCAGATACTACGACCAGTAACCACGGTCGGGCCGTGGTATCTGAATATCAGATACCACGATAACTGCAAAAACGCCTTTTAACCGTGGTATCAAATACCATGATAACTGCGAAAACGACTGTAGACCGTGGTAAGAAATACCATGGTATCTGCAAAAACGCGACTAAATAACTCTTTTCGTAGGTTGCAGCGATTCAGATGAAACTCCAATGCGTCGTCAATGTTCGTTGGTGAAGGCCTTCCCTCTTTTCCGGAAATTAGGCGCTTTTCTGCTTTTCCTCTGCAGAACCGGATTCTTGAGTCTCCAGACCCGTTGCTCTCCTGTTCCGATCGCAAATCATCGCGGACGCTCCCAATTTGGCTGTCGTGGGGGAAGTTGTCTTTTGAGTTTTGAGTTGTGTCTATTAGTATGCTGTTATTTATTTTTTATTTTGTTGTTTAATTTGCGCTTCCTATGGTCTACTTGTAAAGAATTTAACCCGTTTCAACTGAAAAATCCTAGCTTTCCTTTATAACTTTGTTGCAATACCCCAATTTCTTTACCTAGCTCCCTTCTGGCAAATATTCTCAGCTAGTGAAGGAAATAAACTCCGCTCTACTTTCTTCAGATTCTCCAAATACTTACTTCGGCTCTCCCTTGGAAGAGACTCCAAAATGATGAAAATATATAACATACGAGACCCCGAGCTTGCTATCTCTAACCTGATTAGCAAGTACAACTAAAAAATCCAGTCCCACCCGTCCACCCGTGGAATAAAATTCTCAGAGTTTCAGTGTACATGTATGTAATCGTGTTCAGTTTTTTGGTCAGTCAGAGAGATTTTTTTTTCCTATGAAAGTATTACGTTTTACTTCTGTTGTGTTTTTCTTTTCGATTTTTTACTCCGTCGTTTCTCATTTTGAAATGACGGGTGGCCCTTACTGGCCATTGATGAGTTAAAATAAAAATAAATAAATACGGAACCTAACGCTGGTAACACTATCGATGCTGGGTACCGTAACACAATAACATATTGATAGTTTGAGTGAAGTTCAGACACCAAACCATCAGAATTATCTTATGGGGGAGTAGTTCAGAGTAAAGTTACTCACAGGTACCCAGCAATTGGCACAGGGTAACCAGCGATAGGCATAGGCTATCCCAAATTCAGGGATTTATGGTAGACTGCCCTATACCCATAGAATAACAGAAGTACACCTACCTCGAATGTAGAATACAGTTCCAGCTTCCTCAACATTTCACCAACGACTGACCTTTCTTCACTGGTGAGGGCGGGGCTGGATCCACAAGCGCAGGCCAATGCCAGTCGAGCAATCATTTTTCTCTGCTCTGTGATTGGCCCACTTAAAGAGCGGCAAGTCAATGCCAGGAGAGCCGATAGGAGGATCTGGCGGTCTTTGTTCTTCTTCTCATCAGCAACCCGTTTCTAGAACAGGAAATAAAGATTATTGCAGTCAATTTACGGTACCAAGAACATAATATATACAGGATTAACTTTTTCCGCTTTGTTGCAGTGGTGCCATCTGCACCCTGCACTGTTCACTTCTACCGCCACTAGGCAGCGCTACTCCCCTTCCGCTAACTATATATACTGTCGCGGTTACTGTCCTTAGTCTATTCCTGGTCTATTCTTGTATTATTTATTAACTCTTTGATTATCATGACTCGTCCCATGTTGATGAATCTTTCCTGGCCTCAACCGGCTAACAACTAATCATTAATTGCGTTTTTGCAGATACCATGGTATATGTTACCACGGTAACTGGATGTGCATCGTTTTTGCTGTTATCTTGGCAAAATCTGCAAAAACGCAACTATTTAAAACTATTACAACTATAACTATTACAACTATTTAAAAACGCAACCATGCCGTAGTTAAAAATCTGATAAGACAAGCAACTTCCAGCCACTTCCTTTGAAAATCCTGGTAACAGATTTTTTGTTTGACGGTGCAAAACGGATAAGTCAGCTACATTTTACTGAAGCTATATTTCGGTCCTTCTTGGCAAGGGTCCTCTTCAGGCTCTAGCCGGTCAAACTGGAAAAAGAACTTGTGGAAAAAAAAATTACAGATTCTTCCTTAAATATCTGAATTTTATCTAGGGCCTGAAGAGAACTCTTGCCAAGAAGGGCCGATGAATCGTCCATTCTTTCCCAGGACATGGCCAAGACCACTGGGGACACGGATAGGACAGCGAAGACACATTGAGGATAGTAAGAGGGCTTCTATTGACATGGTAAGCAGTGTGTTGTAGCCACGTTTTTCCGAAACAGTCAGGGCAGAAGCAGCATGCAGATATTTTAGTTCTTTTTTTCACATAATTAAAAAAAAAACGGATTTTTATGGCGTTCGGTTGGAACAGGGCTGTTTAAACTATGAGTAGTTGCGTTTTTGATCGAAGTTTGAAGTTAACTTCAACCTCAAAGGTCTCTGCTTAAATACCGTTTTTATTTAAACAAAACTTTAACAAAACTTCGATCAAAAACGCAACGAGTACTACTCGTGCACTGCATGTTCATGCGATGGACTACGGCCAACGGTTGTCTTTCGGAGATCGGACGGAACAATAAAATTGACTCAGAAAAACGGACCAGGGGCGTCACGGCTAGCGGGGGAGGGGGGATGCCCCCCCCCCCCGAATGTTGTCGGTCAGTCGGTAAAAAATAGCCAAGAAGACGAAAAGCGCCGCGATTTTTCGTAAAAACAGTCGATTTTTTTCTTGGAAACAGTCTATTCTTTTTTTTAAAGACAGTCGATTTCTCGTAAAAATGGTCGATTTTTTCTTAAAAGTAGTAGCTTTTCCTAAAATAAGCCGATTTTCGTCAACACAGTCGTTTTTTTCTCAATAATAGTCGTTTTTGTCTGCAAAACAGTCGGTAAAAATTACCAGCCAGTAGATAAATACCTTGCTCCCCACCCCCCCAAAAAACACATTTTTGGTAATAACGCGTCTGAATGGGACAGGCTATAATATTCGGGGACATTGAAGGAAAGTTCGAATCTTTCCGATTCTTACCTGTACTGCAAGTAACGACGAAATGGCAGAGAAAGCCACGTGTTCCTGGCTCGTTACTAGCGTGTTCACAATTGATAATCCTTTCCTCTTCAAACATGCAATCAGCCAATCAGCAAGTTCAACGTGGCGCCAAACGGCCAATAGAAGGGCTTTACTCATCGCAGGACAAAAATGAGCGTGAAGGCTGAGCTGGAGCTCAGCAGTGTGCTTCAGGGTGTAAGCATACTTGTATCCCTGTAATCAAATTACAGTATAAGCATTAACGTGACTCAATTATTCATTTCGACGGAACAGTTTGTCGTTAAACTTTAACTGAAAAGCCAACTTATTTTTGCATCATTCAAGTGAATACACTGCATTATTTGTATTGTGAGAAAGGACTTTTTACTTTCCACTATTTGCTCTAGTATGATGTTCAGAATATCTACGACCGTCCTCACAACACAAAATTCTACTATGAGGCGGAAAATTTGAATCTCAATACAAACGCGGCTTTTCAGTGGCTAGTAGTGAGCTAGGTGATCACCGCTCACTGCATGAACACTTATTTTCGTAAATCGCTTTCGTCAAGCATAAACCAGGCATAAACACAGGTACAAGAGCATAGAGGTATCACAAATCTGAAAGGGAAACTCCACTATAAAATCGATTATTCGTGAATAGCAAAATAACGTAGTAACGCATTTTCATCGGGTCTCCAAGCCTCTTTAAGCGAATAAGTTACGGGAAACTAGATTGTTTTACCTCAGCCCTTTTCAGATAAACTTTAAACTCTTACTTTCCCAAACTATCCTCATTTTGCGAAAACTACAAAAGACAACAGAACATCCCTTTCCGAACAAACGCTACTAATTCGGCCAAAAAGCTTAACCACAACTTCACTTTTCCAAAAAAGTGGCCGGAACGGAGTAGCCCGAACGTTCAGAAACAGACCAGAGAATACTTTTCAGAAAAATAAGATTTAGAACAACGGAATGTAAACGTCTTCGAGGGGTTCAACGAGACTGAGATACCACGGACTCTTTCACAATGCCTGACGAATCGTAACAAGGCAGAAATTTTCGAATAGTAAAAAAAGTTTGGAGAAATTTGTATTAGGTTAGGTTATTCTTTATTTTACACAAAATCATCCGGACTCAATTCAATCAAGAGGCTTCGGAACACATAGAGTAGTTTTTATAATATGAATTGTCTCACACTTGTGTATGGACCTTGCGCGAACCTAAGAACATTGCAGCGCTCACAGAGATCGAACTTTTCTTGCTAGACACTTACAGCGTGTTCCACCCTTCTAACAATAGTAACTATTTATTACTATTTTCGTTCCCAGCCTCGTGAAAAGTTACTTCGCTGACCGTTCCAGCCTTCTCCAAATAGTAAGTAATGGTACCTATTTGCTTACCACGCTTTGGAGCGTAGTAAGTGTGGTAACTACTAACCTCTTTGACCTGATTGGTACGATTAGCCCGCGGCACGATATTTTGCTGAAAAAAGAAACAAGTGTTCCAGCCCCGACGCCAAGAAGCCAGAATTCGTGACGTCATGCGTAGTAACTACAGTAAGTAGGGTGGAACACGCTCATAGGTTGTTATCATTTTACTGTGTCAAACTGTTCAATTACGTTTCCTGAAAACCGAATACAGTAGAGATATGCTTCTGAATGAATGAATTTATTTATGACGCACTGCCCAAGGGCGTAAGTGCAGTAAAAAAGGATAAAGAAATATAAAAATAATCGCAAAATACTCAACAAATATTTTCCATAAAGGTTCATTAATTTAGAATCACGTTGATGGGATCGTGGACAAGTAATTTTCCAATCGGAGAACACAACTTCGAGGAGAGGGCTTCAAGCGTCAACAATGAGTCGGAAATTAACAAACGGCGGATCAGGTAGCGGTTCCGTGTGCGCCGGGGTAGGTAGAGAATAAATCTCAGATATCTGAAGTATGTCGAGCGTATGCGTCGAAGGTCCGTTCTTCTGAGTATAGAATGTAATCCAGCAATGAAGTTAACATACGGTGCGTAAAAGGTAGTATATCTGTTATGTGAACGTCTGCTGAACTATCGCCGAAGAAGACTAAAACCCAAACCAGGTTACAGCTTTTGTCACTTTTTGAATATTTCGCTAACTCAAGGCTGAAAGTGTGACACCTGGTTTGCTTTTCACAATTTGAAAATTTTGTCACGAGGGACGCAACTTCAATGGAGAAGATGGCGGCCCGAACCTGCAGATGCCTTCAAAAGAGGAAGGACCTTTTTAGTAAATTCAAAATCAAAGAAAACTAATTAAATTACTTCAAGTTTGTGCCAGGATAACCTTGAAATAGTTGGCTGTTAGCTATCAAGTTTTTTATTATTATTTTCCATTTTACTTTTTTATATGCAAGTAACAAAGCCGAGGTAGTAGAACAGTTTAAAAAAGTGTTCAAATAAGCATACCTCTACCGTACTTGCTAGAAACTGGTACTGTAGATAATGTCGGATACCCCTGTACCTAAGGTGTACTTTCACCAGGGAGCGTTGCATAAACACAGTCCGTAACAGTGGGTTAACGTTTAAGCAGAGCTGGTCGACTCGGACTCTGGACTCGTCTCGAGACGCCTTTTTCAAGGACTCGGACTTGTCTCGGACTCGGATCTTCTGGACTCGTAACAGCTCTGCGTTTAAGGGCGTAAACCCGCTGTTGAAGGCCTCATAACACCCTGGAAATCGAACTCAAACGAGCATGGCATGACAGTATCAACAAAAGAATAATGAAAAGAATGTTAGCATATACCCAACACGTACCGTTTGCATCAGTTCGGACATCTTCTCGATCTGCTCAATCGTTGGGTTTACAACTTCAGATGATTCTTGAAACTTCGCTTCCCATGCCGAGATCTAAAGGAATAGGTTACGTCATCAAGTGGAGCTCGACATCATTCAACGACATAAGAAACAGGAGTATAAGTTTGTGTGTTAAAATAAAACACGACAGATCTGTGACTGTACCCATACACTCAAGTCACAACTTGTGGTCCTCGAAGATAATAATAATAATAATAATAATACAAAGCAAAAGAAAAGGCTTTCGCCTTTAAATAACTCTAAGAAATTTTGAGTAGTCGAACTGATCAGAGTTGCAAGAACTGATCACAAGATGCAGATCAGAGTTGCAAGATGCAGATCAGAGTTGCAAGAACTGATCACAAGATGCAGACAAACCTTACGCCTGAGACGCAAAACTGCGCGTCTCACCGCTGATACGGAATCTGGAAGAGAGGCGAACCCGCCTTAGCATCGATTTCGGTATTCTATCTGTTCCCCGATTACGTAATATTCTCCCTCCCAACTATTCTCCTATACGTATTAGACCCCAGCGAGAGAAATCCCAGAAAATCCCCAGACTAGCACCTGTGGCTCATGAAATATATAGACGGAGTTTTGTTCCAGCATTTGTTGAGTTGTACAATACCCGATAAGTTAGTCCTTTTGATTGTTTTTTATCTTTCGTGACAAGATTGATAGTGTTATGTTATTCATCGTTTTGTTATGACGAAAAGCTCAAATTTGGCGGTAACGCTGTGACAGCTACTTTTGAAAAATAAATTCTATTCTATTCTAGTCTTCTTGAAAGCATCACTGTCCTCCTCATATACCCCAACACAACTATTCTGAGTAGAATCACTTTGACCGACAGTCGTACCGACCGATATCTATTTACGGCTGTGAAGCATGGAACGACCGAAGTAAAGTCTCGCCACCACTGAGGAGAAGTTTCATGTCGAATGTCGTAGGCTACATAAATATTAAACTGAAGTAGGAATTATAAATAAGATTTACCAAAGAAAAAGAGCAGAGACTATGGAATAGTTGGAAAAATCTCATAATTAACAAATTTAGCTGAACTGAAACGGTGATTGTATTTGTTTTTATTTCCGCTAAAGGATGGAACGTAAGCATAGAAGTTGAAAATATTATCTAGCCTTTGCGCATTACTGTTATGCTACTCCTGCATGTGGGGCCACATTCGGCCGAGGGAGGACCCCGTCGAAAATTTTGTAGCCTGCGTAGTTGTATGATAAGTTGTACGAAAAAGCTGCATGTAATACTATGTAATAGTAAAGAGTATTATCATTTAATGATCCTCAGACTGGGCCAATCTTGAAGGACACCTGAACAATGAAACCATACTTGAACACAACACGGAGAATGCATTTACAGACATGGCCAAGTAGAGCATTCTTCTCCTGATCGTGACGTTTTCAAAATAGGGATGTTCATTTCTGGGGGTTTGCACATGCAGACTCCAAGACAAAAAGTGCAATTCATTCAAATCTTGTACAGCGCTGGCCGGATCGTATTGGAATTTCTTCTAGATATACGTTTGGGCTTAACTCGTTAAAAAACTTTCCAGAAGAAGGGTTGATTGGAGACATTTGTTCATTTCTAAAACTGTTCGGTACTGAAATCAGGACAGATGCAAAATGGAGCAAAAATCATAGCTTGGAAACACTATTTCGTATTTGGATTGGGTTTTCTGCAGGCAATGTTAACGGAAGTCATACATAGGGATGATACTTGGTACTCTTCATTCATGTGTCCTTTAAGCAGTAGTATCCAGTAGCATCCTGTCTTGCCATAGTAGCCTCCAGTCTTGCCAAAAAGTAGCATGCAGTAACACGGTAGCCTTGAAGTAGAAGCATGTAGTAGCATCAGTTAGTACTGTACGCTACTTTTTCGTACAACTTCATAATACTATTTTTGGATAAATTTTTCATCGGGATTGCATGCTGAAAGAAGGCCTGGATCTGGGGTCACATGCTCTGAATCGCGGGAACAACTCAAATTGACTCACTGCTTCAGCGCTTTCGGTACAAAACCATTACCTTGGAACGGGTCGACTTGGAACTGGAACCAGGCCATGGCTAATCGTCAGCTACCTAAAATCGCCTTCGACGTTCGTTTACGCGGTCTTTTGAGTCCCCTCTCCCTAGTCCTATCAGGCTGGCAGAAGATACGACGGCATTATGCAGAATATCGAAATTTTGCGTTCCATGGTGCTAAAGGGACTGGTCGGTTGATAGTTTATTTCTGCGACTTTCGGCTCTTTCTTGTCAAAGGTACTCCTGCGATTGTAGCAAAAAACATATAACTGCCATTTAAGGCCGAAATCTCACAGAAATCAAAACATTAAAACGATGGTTTTAACTCATGGTGTTAGGGTTTATTATTACAGGCTTCTGCCTAAGCCATGGCCACTCAACTAAGTGGCCTGAAAGGAAGGGCTCTTCCTTTCAGCTCAGTTAGTTGTTCACGTAGTCTTCCAACAGTTTTTGTTGCATGCTGCAGGTCCACTTCCATGCCGATTCCGGGTTGATTCCTTCTACATCTGTTTTTGCACTGCAGCGCTTCCGAGGAAGACGGCAGCGCTTCCGAGGAAGACGGCAGCGCTTCTCGAGAATCACGGACTTGCTCCCCGACCAGTCCGTGCTTCCCTGCAAGATGCTGCAGCGCTGCCACTTCAACCAAGAAGAAAGTGAATCCAAAAACACATATTATGAAAGAAGTGCTGCAGCAGCGATGCGGCAGCGCTATTGCAACAAAAACGAGGCTATGGTAGCGTCTTATCGAAGGCGTAGATTTGTTCGTACTGTTTTCGCTATGTTCAGGTTAATTATCGTTTATTAATCTTTACTCACTGATATGTTTTCACTTCGGGTCGTCACCATGATCAGCTATGATCTGCAACTATCTGCCTAGAAGATGACTAGAAAAGACTTTTATAGACTCTTTCTCTGACTTCAAACTCGTCTTGCTCAACTCCCACCGATCACCTGCTGATCGCCCGCTTGCAAATCGCAGCGTCTTGGAAGCGTTACATAAGAACTTGTGGTTGAACTTGGTTTTAAATTCCTCTTTTAGATCTTGCTGAGTTTAAAAGGTTCGGAAACAATGTTCCTTTTAAATCTGAATTTAAAATGTAAACCAGATGAGAACTTTGAAGTTGCTAATAATGAAGACATGAAGACCCTTCGTAACAACATCAGCATGGGCTGAAGCAACGTCAGGCAGCCTTCGCGACCAGACGGAAATTCAATCAAGTAAGCTATCTTGCTGAATCGCCTTACCTTAGCTTCCCATTGTGGTAAGTCTTTGACAATTTCAGCATCTCTCTGTTGAACGAAACTCAGCTTGTCGTTTTCAGCTGATTTCAGCTGCTTGGAGTCAAAAACCTTATCGCTTCCCGGCAAATGCTTCAGCAGATGATTACTAATAAGCCACAAATTATGACAGGCAACCGGTACAGCAGGAATCTAGAAAACCAAACACATTTCATCGAAAGTAAATCGTATTGGTGTCGTGAATGATCACAAACCTCCCGTTATGCGGAAAGATGGATGAAGATATCGAACACTTGGTTTGTTTTTGCAGTGAGTTGGGCGATCTATAGATAGATAGATAGATAGAAATGTTTATTGATCCAACTCGTAGCGCCGACATGGCACTAAATACGTCGACCATTACATTTAAATAAAATCTAAGGAGAGAAGTTTTTGGCAAGGAGGTTCTTCAAGAAGGGTCTCTGAAAGATCAAATGGGTAGCAAAGTGTTCCAAGAGTTCCGTCGGTTGGGTAGATTCCTGAAGGTTACCATGGAGCACCGTGGACATTTTATTGCAGGTTAATGTTGTGGTAGGGATAGGTATTAGTTTGTTTGATAGTTAGTTAGTTATTAGAATTATGAGTTGAGTGATGAATATTTGGACTGGTACAGTTGGAGTGCTTATTTATTTTTATATTTTTATCCCGCCATGGCCCATTGGGCTTTTTTGGGAATACATCCATTCATTCGAGTCGAAGGTCAAAAAGGCCAAACGAATTGATCCTCAATCTCATTTGCGGCAAATCGGACGGTGGACCCGATGAAAAATTTATCTCAGAATAGTAGTATGGAGTTGTACGAAAAAGTAGCACGGAGTACTAACTGATGCTACTACATGCTTCTACTCCAAAGCCACCGTGTTACTGCATTCTACTGCATGCTACTGTTAGCAAGACTGGATGCTACTGGATAACTACTTAAGATTGGCCCAGTCTGAGACATATTAAGTGATAGTACTGTTTACTATTACATATCACTAGATGCAACTTTTCGTACAACTATCATACAACTACGCAGGCTACACATTTTTCATCGAGGATGGAGTCCCATAGTTCTGTTTTATACATTATACATTTTTATACATTATTTTGTAAAATGTACAACTACGCAGGCTACACATTTTTCATCGAGGATGGAGTCCCATAGTTCTGTTTTATACATTATACAGTTTTATACATTATTTTGTACTACCCAGTTCTGAGGGAAATAACGAAATAAATAAACAGCACCGAAATTCCTCTAAAGATTTCTATCAACAAAAAATCTCTCTACAACACGGCCTGCTTCTTTTGATCGTCATCCCTCCAGTAGACGGAGTTTAGAAACTGCATATATCGTCTAACAAGGCAGAGAAAAATAATACCACGGAGTAGCGCTAAGACCTATACTTTCCATGTTTTGTAAATGGTCCGTGCTCGTAGCGCCGCCCAGTTCGCTTAACACATTTAAAGCGAGCCAAACAAGCGGGTTTAGAAATTTCTAGCAAACCAAAGGTGCGGTCTGCAAACACCAAGGAAACTACGGAGGCTGTATCAGTTTACTGCAATGTTCAGAATATGAAGTTATCGGAGCCAGCGTTGGTGAACGACTGAATGAGTTTCAGTAGGGACGTTCTCTATCGCTAGCTGCGCTAGTATCGCTGCTATTCGAGTGTGTGTCAATTTTTCCAAGTGTTGGTGCTACTCCCTAGTGTTATTTTGCTCTGTAACAAGGGGACTGTTAGGGCGGCTCGATATAGCTTTTCCTCACCCGACGATCTGTCTATCAAATTAAATGTTTACAAACTGATCATTGCTCACGCGCGTTTGTTTTACGGATAATATTAAAATAGTTTATGTTAAGCTACGTTTAAACGGAGGGCATTTACCCGTACTCCGCGGATATTTTTCCCCCAACAGCACTAAATCTCCGGGTATTTTGGACTTCAACTTGGCGAACTTTTTACCAGGGCATTTGTTTGTCGAAGGGTATTCTTCGACGTAAGCAACAACAAAATCGGATTTCCGAGCAATAAATTTAATTCTGTCCACAATAAGAAGTGATCCAAATGGACACATGTTGGTTTCTATTGTAGAGAGATATCCTGAGCTTGGAATCTATCGCCACATGACAGTACTCTCCCTTGAAAAATACCCGGGTACCCTGTGAACACTTTCCCCTCTCGTCTCCGGGGAAAAACTACCCGCCCTGTAAATGATCCTTTACCAACTTAGCCTGACGTTGTTTTCATTCAGCTTTCAAGCTATGGCCTCCATTTTATTTTCCAATTCTACCACAAACCCCTGATTTCTGGATACCCTATCAATAGTCATAGTACACTCTCCCTTGAAAAATACCCGGGTACCCTGTGAACACTTTCCCCTCTCGTCTCCGGGAAAAACTACCCGCCCTGTAAATGATCCTTTACGAACTTAGCCTGACGTTGTTTTAATTCAGCTTTCAAGCTATGGCCTCCATTTTATGTTCCAATTCTACCACAAACCCCTGGTTTCTGGATACCCTATCAATAGTCTAGTACACTCTCCCTTGAAAAATACCCGGGTACCCTGTGAACACTCTCCCTTCTCGACTCCGGGGAAAAACTACCCGCCCTGTAAATGATCCTTTACCAACTTAGCCTGACGTTGTTTTCATTCAGCTTTCAAGCTATGGCCTCCATTTTATGTTCCAATTCTACCATAAACCCCTGATTTCTGGATACCCTATCAATAGTCATAGTACACTCTCCCTTGAAAAATACCCGGGTAACCTGTGAACACTTTCCCCTCTCGTCTCCGGAAAAAAAATACCCGCCGTGTAAATGGTCCTTTACCTGACGTGGTTTTCATTCAGCCTTCAAGCTTTGGCCTCCATTTTCTGTTCAAATTCTCCCACAAACCCCTGATTTTTGGATACCCTATGCCCAATGCTGGATAAACCCTAACCAAATAAAATAGCTACCGACGATTTGAGCGAAGCTCTGAAATCAACCGATCAGAATTCATTTATAGAGGAGTAGGTAAGGGCTAGGGTACCTACATGTATCCTGGGTTTCTGCTGGTAGACTGGTACTAATAGTGTAAATATGTACAAATATGAATTTCCTGAGAATGGATAAAAGAGCATTAAAACATGGGTGCAGAGAACAAAAGAAGTGTAAATATGTACAAATATGAATTTCCTGAGAATGGATAAAAGTGCATCAAAACATGGGTGCGGCGCAATTTTTTCCCTATAGGATTAGAAACATCGAGGGACAAAAAACAACATTTACAGATAGCCGACTAACCTTTTTCTCGCCCGCTTTCCTTACAGGGAGTCCCAAAGAGACTCCTCTGCTCTCGGCCGTTCTCGCGATTCCCCAGGAGCCCCCTGGAAGCGGTTAAAGTACGACTGTTATCGCCTGCGCTTCAAAATCACGAGCGATAATACGTCCACCAGATGGGCGACTAACCTTTTTCCTCAAATCCCAAATCTGATTCGCCAATTTCTTATCCGTAGTATCCGCCAATTTCATTCCGAGTGTGTAAAGACAGGTAATCCTCATGGTCTCCATGGAGAGAAAGATAACGTCCTCCTTAAGCAAGTCTGAAAGTCTTCCCCTGACGTTCGTAGTGATTTCAGAAACCACCACGTTGGAACACGGTGAGCCAAGGTCTGTAGCATTCTAGAAAGGATGGAAAATACTGTAGCACATCTACGGCCAGGGGCGCCCCGAGGGGGGGGGGGCATTTTCGAAGAAGGCGAAAATTATGGTCGAAACGGGCATTGCGGCGAAGCCGTGACGCCTTTTTATAAAGTCTGTTGTCCAAATGTTTCTAAATTGGGTGATCTAACGTTTTTATTGGTTCCCATTCTTTATCGAGTTTGGTAATTTTCAGTCCGCACGAATTTCACCGCATTCGGTGCGTCCCTTTGAAAACTCGGTGATTTAACGCTTCCGCCACATCAGAACCCTGAACCGCCCCTAAAATTTCGTGAACGGTATGAGAAGAGCTTCCTTCCCTCTTTCATTAAATGTTACTATTACAACATCAGTACTACTAAATTAATGCTGTATACAAACTGTGTATGATTTTTAGGATTCACTCAAACTGATGACTGTATCTACATTTTCTTAATGACTATAAACTAGCGACCGGCTTCGATTATAAAACGAATTCCTGATTGAGCTTTATTTTCTAGCATGGAATGCTTCTCAGTGAATTTTCAAGAATTCTGAATTAATTAAATTTTAAAACATTCAAGAAAATTTGTTTTGCTTTGCTTGGCGAAAATCGACGACGAAATTGACGAACAAATACCCGAAATTCAGTTTGTGAATGAAGATTTAGGTACACTATAGCTTCATAGTTCAAAAAATTATAAAGGGTCTTGTATGGTGAGAGGAAACTGGCCTTCAATCTAGTATGAAAGCTTCTAATCTGAGCCTCGTTTTTGTTGCATGCTGCAGGTCCACTTCTCGGCCGATTCCGGACTGATTCTTTCTACATCCGTTTTTGCACTGCAGCGCTTCCGAGGAAGACGGCAGCGCTTCTCGAGAATCACGGACTTGCTCCCCGACCAAGTCCGTGCTTCCCTGCAAGATGCTGCAGCGCTGCCGCTTCAACCAAGAAGAAACTGAATCCAAAAACGCATATTTGGCAAAAGCAAAGAAGTGCTGCAGCAGCGATGCGGCAGCGCGATTGCAACAAAAACGAACGTGAGAGAAATGGGTAGAGAATGTTCAGTTAAAGTCTCCGCACGAGGCCGATTCCGGTCAAAATCGTTCCACCAAATCGCCCGAAGCCGAAATTCCGGTAGATGCGACGAAGAAACTAGCCTTACTTTACATTCTGTTTTCCAGCGTCAGCTCCTATCCACTCAAGTTCATCAGTAGATAATGCACCGGTATGTAACCATCATTTTTGTGTTTTTTCTCTTTCATTTTTTTTCTCTTGTTTGTTTTTCTCCATAATTCACCTCAATAAAAAAAAATAATAATATTAGTAATTCTTCCGTGTTTTCGTCTACTATTTCCTTCCCTTTCTTTTTTTTTCTTTTCAGTGTATTTCTCTTTTTTTTTCGCCGTTAATATTTTTCTGTATGTGTATAGTTTATTTATACTTGTAATGTGACGTAACCATTGTAATGTTAACTATTTCAGTGAAGGTTAGTGTATAGGTAGCGGATCCCCAAAAAGATAGCTTCAGGGGTCTTGTTTCTTGCCTTATATTTAGGTTATGTAGTAAGAATAAATGAATGAATAAAAATGGGTAAAAATCTGCTTTATTTGTCTGGGTCGATATCAGGCGGGAGATTATCAGCATTATACTTGTTTATTTATCCGTATCACGAAGGAATTTACACTAGAAGCTTCTTTGCAGCAGTAGGAGTAACAGCAGTAGGAGTTACTACGCATGACGTCAGAATTCTGTCTTTTTGCCGTCAAGGCTGGAACAACTTTCTATTTTTCCAGCAGGATACCATGCCACGGGCGAATCAGACCAATCAAGTTACAGAAGTCCGTAGTTACTAAGCTTACTACGCTCCCGAGCGTGGTAAGCAAATAGTTACTATTGGTTACTATTTCGAGAAGGTTGGAACGGTCAGCGTAGTAACTTTTCGTGAGGGTGGTACGGAAATAGTAACTAATCGTAACTATTGTTAGAAGGGTGGAACACGCTCATAGCCTACCTGGAAAATTTTCCCGCTCAGCAGCTCCCTCCTCACGGCTCGAACAACCTCCGAGAGCTTCCCCAAGTCGTCACGCGTGACGTTGAACCTCACTGGGTCATGATTGGCTGTCTGGATGGAGTTGTCAAAGTTTTTAAACTCGTCCTGAAGCGTCTCGTTATCTTCGATGACTGCGTCCAGAGTTGCCAAAGTGCTAAGAAGTTCACTCAGCTTTTCATAGACGGGCTAGAAAGTAACCGTTGCTTATTATTAACAGTTCATTCGATGGCATCAGCAGAACACAAATGTGAGCCGACGGAGCGGTATCGGTGTCCAGTCACATTTTTTAACATTAATCAGTTCCGCTTGGGAAGATAAAAGAGGATTGTGTGCCAACGCCGAAGAAAAATGAAATGCGATAGTCTCATAGTTATTACGATGATATTAACGAGAACAATAAGTACAGAGTGTATCATCAAGAACAAATAATCACATAGAACCTCCGTCTCCCTATCTCTGTAATATGACCATGCGGAGTTGAGTATTTCCCCGTACCCTGCCCGCTGCAAACGATCGGAGGTTACTAGATTCGCAGCACATCACGTTTCATTACCTCTACAAATACCTATATCGCCGTGAAGCCGCGTAGAGGAAAAGTAGAAGTCAAAGCTGATTGGTTCTCTGAACGCGCTCCAGAGTAGGTCAGTACGCCTCCAGCCGCCTCATGCACTTTTGTCTGCGACGAGCAACGGCGAAGACCGAAATAGAGTTAACGGGTATCAAGGCTAGAGCAAATACCTCTGGCTCCGCTCAGTTGTGTCCGGGTATCCATAGTCGCTGCATGGGACAAAAGAAGGAGGTTCTATCTGATTATTTGTTCTTGGTACCATGTAAGGCTTTCCCCTTTTCATATCACAAAGAAACTGAATAGTCATAGTACACTTGAAGCTGTAATGTAAATCGATGGAGCATTAACTGCATGCGTTAATCCTAGAATGAAGGCTAAAATTAAAGTTAATAATATACCTATCTTAAAAGTGACAACAAATCCCTTGCTTGTGTACGTACATACTACAGTCTCACTGTTTCGTAAATGTCGTAGCATTGCAGACTTTCAACAACTTTGAACAAAATAACAACTTCAGTAACATTCACCAACAGCCGTCATCACAGGGGAAAAAGTTTGTGATATCACATTCCCACAAGTACGGGTGCAAGTAGACTTCTTGGACCCTGAACAGTCTTACCGAATAGCAACAGTGGAAGGGATAGGGCTAAGAATTAACGGGGAGAAAAATAAGTTGATGAACAACTCTATCAACCCACTACAGACAGACGGCCAACATATCTCTTGGGAATGACCGTGGATCAAGAGGACCACTTTAAATATCTTGGGAGCATTATATTTGAAGATGGAAGTACAGAGCTTGAAATCCGCACTCAGATAGGCATTGCTAGATCCGCGTTCAATAAACTCTCCAATATTTGGAAGAGCAGTGGATTCACGCTGAGACTTAAACTAAGCCTCTTTGAAGGTAATGTTATTCCCATATTCCTTTATGGATCCGAAACTTCAAAACTTTTATTCTCAGGCGTATCCTGAAGATATATATATTGGTCCGATAAAGTGAACAATGTCGAAGTTCGTGCCATAACCGAGCAACGCTTGGTCGCACATGTCATAATGGAGAGTAGATGGAGATACTGGGTTCACATGGTGCGGATGGCTGTGGGCGGACTTCCCAACGAAGCGTGGTTGCTGGAAACCTTTTGGTTTATGTAAAGGGTAAGCAGCGTTTCAAACTTGGCAGTAACCTCAAGAAGGAAGCTGGTCGGACCACGATGACTGAACTACCCACGTAGCATCTTTCCAAACATTTTGATTGTTTACTTTTTGGGCTACGACTCCTCCTCCACTCGGTGACGTTAATATTTCCTTAATCTCTTTAACGTCACCTACTCTTTCTAAACAAACATACACACTTCAAACTTCAATAAAATTTTAACTTCTGCATTTCAACTGTATAATTTAATTTTTTTTTTATTTAAATTTACCAATCTTAATACTTATTAATTCTTATTTCAATATAATTATAAACCTTTTTCTACGAAATCACCACCTCTACACATAAAAAACTTCTACAAAATAAAAACGAGAAAAACACCACCAAACAACTCCATAATCCATAATTTCAAACCACTCTATTTACTTTAATCTTTAGCCTAGTTCAAATTAAAAAAAAAAACATAAAAGTTTCCAATCTGCCCCCAAACCATATTTATTTTATTTTCTACAATTTCTAAAACAATTTACTTTAATTTCCATTATTCATTTCTTGAACATTTCACAATAAAATTAGTCTCCAAAACCTCTTAATTTTCCCTTATACTTTAAAATCAATGTTACTTATATTTGTATTATAACAGCGAAAAAGCAGACTTTCCAATCAGGTACCCTACAATAACAAAACCGTAAATAAATAAATAAAAATGCAACTTCCGCAGGAAGGGTGCCCTTCCGCCCTAGGGAACCCCTCCTTACGGTGGCTTTTATTTAACACTTCGATCTAAAAACCTTTTAACCTAATTTTCGAGTCCACTTAAACCAAAAAACAAAAAATATGATTTACGCTCAAAAGATCCTACTTTTACAACAAGAAGGAGGATTTTTTGAGTTTACAAAATAAACTTTAAAAACCAAAAAACAAGAAACATTTCAACCATGAATTTTTTTTACTAATTTAGATTTAAACAACACAACTACTTTCGCTGCTATAATATTACAACCCAAATAAACCAAAAACTATTACATAATTAAAAATTAAATAAATAATAATTTTAATTTAAACTTTAAAAACACATAATCTTAATAAAATCGCTTTTATTCTTTTCGAACTATCGTGGTGAAATCCAAATTTGTCGAAATCGTCATATATACATGTAGACACTCATATATAAATATGTCAACGTCATATATAAAATTAAACACTAAATAAGATGAAAAATTTTAACGAAAGACGGTACAAATGTCTTTTCATACCGTACATGGTCACATTTTACGTGCTAGAGTGTTGGGATCACCACTGAGGCCGCTCTTGTAGGCCGTTCGCGAGCAGTATTGAACGGTGGCGGAAGTATATACTTATGGATAGGGTGCTCAAGCATTTTCTTACCGGAAGCCATGCACAGTTTCAACCTACGGGACTCAAGGGACTCGAGTTTAAATTTCTGAAGGAGCTCATTGTAAGGAATTTTGGGGGATCGCGACACAATTAGTAGGGCACGTTTCTGTATTTTTTCGATCCGATAAGCCTGGTCTTCAGTAAGGCCAAAGTGACAAGCTTCCATCAAGTATTCGAACCCCGAACGTACAAAAGAAACATAAAAACGGAGCAAATCTTGTTCAGGGAACCTATTTTTAGCAAGTAATTTCAGCATATGAAGGCCGGTGTGTCCGCGCTTTACCATTTCTTTCGTTTGGAGTTCCCATTTTAAATTATTTGATTCAGAAGTTGTCGCCTTATCGGCAACCAGGTGCGGGAAGAATTAATTCTAAGTAAGTTAGCGAATACGCCGCAAGTGCATAGGCTAGAATTTAAGATTTGGAACAAAGTTTCACCCAATTATCCCCAATTTCTTCGTTATATGTAGCCTAAAGGCGAAAGCCATTTTATAATCCAACATATCGTTAGGCCTACTACCAATGTTTTATTGTTTCAACAGTTTTGAAAACTCACCTTTACATGTACGCCTTTCGTCTCTATTCCATGGTTGAGACAGGTATAGAATGCGTCAATCTGCTTCAACACGTGCTCTATTACAGTCCGACATCTTCTGACATAAACCTGTAGTTTAAGCAATACCGGAAGAAATGCTGAAACTGGTGCTTTCAAAGTTTCACCCGATTCATCATCAGAAGGTGCGGCTTCCCCAAACAGCAGGAGTGGGAAGAGGAATTCTTCTTTTGCTTGATCTACCAAACGTCTTAGCTCTTCACAAAGGCTGACAAAGACTAGGATGATTTTCTGCGTAGGCTCATGCTGGACTTGAGTTAACAAGAACAAGTCAGTATATTCTTTGGGAGTTGCCTGAAAATAGATGTCTAATCAAGCTCTTGCAAGCTAGTGTTGTCTCATCACCTAGAGCACCGCAGATCAACTAGTTTCGGGAAATCTAAAAATGTATTATGTGTAAACGTTAGTTGCGCTTTTGCAGATACCATGGTATCTAATACCACGGTCTAAAGTCGTTTTTGCAATTATCGTGGTATCTGATACCACGGTCAAAAGGCGTTTTTGCAGTTTTCGTGGTATCTGGCCAGTTATCGTGGTATCTGACCAGATACCACGGTCCGACCGTGGTAACTGATAGTAGTATCGGAAAAAGTCATCTTACTTTCATCTGTTTTTGTCAAATTGGTGGGAAAGGCACTTAGGCACTTAGGGCACACGTGGCACTTAGTGATGTGACTGAATATCAGTTTTTCTTTTGGGATGACTTCGAAAAGCGCAATTTCGGCAATTGTCGTTTTTGCAGAGCAACCGGATATCAGATACCACGGTAACAGCAAAAACGACTAACTGCATATCCAGTTACAGTAGTAACAGATACCATGGATCTGCAAAAACGCAACTATTATTTATCTACATTCTTCCTATACTAAACTTTGCAACATAAATTAAGCGAAATCCCACAAACTGGTCACCTACATAATATATACTGTTACTCACAGAGGACAGGCCCTTTTTAAACTGTCCACTTTTGGCTACTTTTGGCTACTTGCAGGTGTATGACTGTCTACCACCAACCAACCACCTACCAATAGTTACTAAAAGCTCCATTCCTACCTGTAATATTAATATTTCAATGGCCGTGTCCGAAAGCTCCGAAACGAACGAAAATGCTGAATTAATTCAGCTCGCTTTCGGGCTTAAATTTTCGCTCAATTAATGCAGCATAAAATTCAGCAAGAATGCTAAACTTTATGCTGAATTTTCAAGAAGATACCGGGGATACGGCGATTCTCTCAGTGCTTTCGGCGGCAAACATAACAAATTCAAAAGACAACTGACAATTCGGCAAACATTCCATATTCTAAGAAAACTCTCGATCATAGCCAACGAAGAAAGGAAAGACAAGAAGATAAGAAGGTTGGATATCAGTAGCTGATCCATTTTGTCAGCTTTATACAGCTAATTCTTTTTTCGTCTTCTTCTTCCTGACCTAAATTTTGGTATTCTAGAAGTGTCAGAGAAGAAAAAAAGGTAACAGCTTCCGGACAAAAAAGAAAAAGAAAATGCAGCATTAATGCAGCATTTACAGCACCAAAAAGCTTTCGGACACGTTCAATGGCTCACGCCAACGGCCTTTTGTAATAATGTGTAGAATGTTTGAACATACTCAATGAACTAGATGACCCTGACTTCAACAGTCGCGGGGGACTTCCTATGAATGACAGGGTGCCAGTTAATTTGGCTACCCTGGGAAGTGAACATTCAGTCAAAAGGCAAAACAAATAGCTTTGTCTTGCTGGTTTTCATGATTTTGCACACTTTTACTACTAAGAACTAAAAAGGGATCGACTAAAACCAGGAAGGGAAGGGAACGCGAGAAAAGCACGAATGCATACTAAAACCAGGAAGGGCAAACTAAAACGAGGAAGGGCATACTAAAACGAGGAAGGCTGTCGCCAGAATTCGCCGCACCGTTCCCTTTCTCTGCCGACCCCTCGCTGGACTAGGAGGATTTTAGTCGCATACCGTCAGAACGAGAAATGAAAAGGTGAATTACAATTTTTTACAGTTGTCGACCCCTCACTGAACTTAATGCCTACCCATGTCAGGATACTAAAACGAGGAAGGGATAGTGAACTCTGAATTTGAAAAGTTGCCAACCTCTCGAAGAATACTAAACAGACGAAGGGAACGGTGTGGCGAATTCTGGCGACAGTGTTCCTCGTTTTAGTATACCCTTCCTCGTTTCAGTATGCCTTCCTGCTTTTCTAGCGTTCCCTTCCCTTCCAGGTTTTAGTCGATCCCAATTAAAAAACCTAAACTGGCAAACAATACGATAAGTGAACATTATACTTGTAATTCAAACAGCAGTCAAAACAAATGACTTTTTCCAGCTCATTCTTGATTTTGCTACTAAAACTAAGAGAGCAAGGTAAGCGAAGGAAGCTCATACAAAGAACTATCATTCATGACTCACCACCAAACGAATTCTCTCCAGACCCTGTTTGTGTTGAGTTTCAACTTTTTTCTTGAAGGCTGTAGAGTAGTCAAGAGCAAGGTTGCCAAACCGAGTTAGAAGCTGCTCTCTAGCAGCAGCTAGAAAAGGGAAAACAAATTAGTTGCTTCAACCTCTATAGTAACAAGACCAAAGGTTTCGATGGGATCCCAAAAATTCCAATATTTGATCCAGACAATTGAAATGAAATGATCGTTTAATCCGTAATATCTTTAAATACATAAAAATGTGTCTTCAAGCACTATCAATTAACTCGACAGGCCAATATTAATTATCTGATAACATTAAAATTTCATAAATAAACTACATTAATAAACAAAAGTCAGGTCAAAATTACATACCGTATCTCGTATAGAATTTCCAAATAAAACAATCAAGTTCGTAAATAGACTACATCAATAAACAAAAACAAGTTAAAATTGCATACCGCAGCTAGGAACAGTTAAACTGTTTAATAAAGTATGGTACAAAGGACTTTAGGTAACGCTCGGATGAGTGTATTGGCCAATGACATAACATTGGGTCTTGTTTTCGCCAGATCCAATATTCAGCAGATTCCTTGAACATTTTTACTATAAAAATTCAGAAACAGATTAAGGCCAATATCTAATCTTCTGAGAAAGCCAAGATGAGATATTGATCAGCATGTGTGTTTTTGGGTCTAGGCGAGCACCCCCCCCCCCCCCCCCCCCGGTGACAACCCCCACCGGCCCCTGGTAGCAAAAAACCCCTGGCGAAAAAAAACCCGAATCCTTTACATTTAATACGAATGCAAAACATTTAAATTGACTTCCCGTGATCTTGGTCTGTCAAGTGGATTTCTCGTACAACAAGAACAAGACCAAAGGTTTCGATGTGATCCCAAAATATTTAATTTGTCCCTTAACTTAAACCCCTTCCCTCACCCCTAAGTGTAGGGCTACATAGCCCATCTACGAGCTCGACCTTACTCTTGACCCAAAGAATTCTCACACCAAGTTACACCAAATTCTATCATTCCCTTCGAGAGTTATAGTGCACACATACGAACAACTTTTGTGATGTCATAGGTATCCCGCCACTTACGTTTTCCAGTCGAACTATATTTCCGGGTAAAAAATGATTGTCATAGACGGATTCAGCATCTCTTCTTACCCCTAAATCGGATATCTAATATCTAATGCTACTCACTAGGGTCTCAAAATCTGGTAAAATGGAACGATGCGCATGCGATGCCATACGTTTGCTCCCGAACACTATTCGTTACGTTTTTTATCGAAGTTTTGTTCGCCGTTCGCGTAGCCGGTTGCTTAATTTCCGTTTTCGAACGTCGTCGAAGTTCACCGTTTGCTTAATTAGTGTTTTTACGACTCCGGCGATCCTTGCCCGGTCGATACTTCTTAGACGATTCAAGCAAACTTCGAACTTGCTAGCTCACGAAGTTCGACGGTCAGAGTTCGAAGGACAAAGAAACTATGACCGGTGACCAAAAACGGTATATAAACAGAAATCTTTGAGTTTGAAGGTAACTTCAGCCGTCTTTCAGCAAGGGTTGGCAGGTCAATCTTGACCAGGCCATCCTCATATGTACTGACAAATCGTGCAATTTTGCCCATGCACCGGTAATGATGGATGGTAGGTCCTCAACCAAACCTCTGTCAGAGCGATTCCGGAGGCATCTGCGGCCGCCACCTCTCCCCTCAGGTCCAAATCCATTTTTCCACCCTTCGTGTTCGTCTATGGAACTGAGACCGAGGAGCATGCTTGAGCATCTACCATCCACTGCGAAACACAGCTGGTATCCTCCCAGCCCTTGTCCCGCCTCTAGACTCCCCGATTTATCCTCCTGCACTGACAGGAAGGCTCCCGTTTCTCCCCAACATAAATGATCAGCGGATGATGAATCATACTTCTCCGGGACCAGCAAGAATGATAAACCAAGTCCTCAGGCCGACCCCAAACCGACGGGAAAATCTGTCTTATCTGCCAAGCACGTTACGTCCCCTCATACCTCCCCCTTTCAACACTCATCATTACCCTATCCTTCCCAATCCCCTAAACCGGCAACGCACCTTCACACAGAGTCGTTCTTTAAACTACCCAGCCCAAGTTCAAATAACAACGGTTTAGCTGAGAATTTTTATTTTTCAACTAGTAACAGGTTCTCTGCCCTTGCCACCTTAGATGATGTTGCCGGCCTGCAATCGGAAAGTACTACAGCAGTTTCAGACAAACCCCCAGTACCCTCCATCCGTGTCAAGGTAAGCCATGTTTCAAAAGAGTACTCTTCTAACGAATTTAGCTTCCCGAATTTCCTTTACAGTAACGCGGAAAGTTTGAACCCTGATAAAGTGGCTGAACTGGAAAGTCTAATCCACGTTACGAAATCTGCCATTGTTGTGGTCTCTGAAGTTCACAGACAGAATCCAGATTTGCTAAAGGTGGCCAATTATAACAGTTTTTTGAAACTCCGTCCGGATGACCATCCACTTGGAAAGAAAGGCGGAGGTGTGCTCATTTATTGCCACGAAAAACTCAATGCTTCCATGATCGATGTCCCTTGCCTTGATGAGTTTGACGAAATTATTTGGACGCTTGTTAAGCCAAAAAGACTCCCCCGTAAATACACCGGAATTGCTGTCTGCTGCTATTACTATTCGCCTGGTCAAAGTGCCAGTGATCGTTCCAAGTTCCTGGAGAAACTACAATATAGTGCTGATTACATGTCCGGGAGATTTCCTAATTGTGGGATTTTTATGATTGGTGACGCCAATGAACTAAGACTTGATTATGTAAATAAGGCTTTTAATCTTAAGCAAGTTGTAAAGAACCCGACAACAAAAGGAGGTACCCTTTTGGACAAAATCTCCACCAACATGCATGAGTTTTATTGTGCCCCTGTAGCTGGTCCGCCTTTAGGAGGCAGCTACCACTTTACACTTGAATTGAACCCGTTAAATAAAATACGAATAAATTACACGACTACAGAAACAACAAGTAGACCCATCTCTGAAAACGGGCTACTGAAGTTTGGAGAATGGGTTCAAAAACAAGACTGGAAGGAAGTGTATTCTGCTAGTAGTACTAGCGAAAAAGCTTCTGTTTTTCAGGACCTTTTGCTTAATACGTATCAAACTTGCTTCCCTGAAAAAAAGACAAGGCGCTTTTCATCAGACCGACCTTACATCACGAAGGAGGTTAAGAATTTGGTAAAGGAAAGGCGACGGCTTTTTCGTGAAGGTAAGCAAGAACAGGCGAATAAACTTAAAAACAGAATTAGGAAAATAACTCGTAAGGCGGCGTCGCAGTATTATGATAATCAGGTTAGTCAACTTTTTCAGACGAAGCCCAGTAAGTGGTATGTAAATATTAAACGTATGATCGGTAAGTCCCAGAGTGTCGTTGATTTCAGGTTGGATGAAGAAGAAACAAAGACAGCAAATAAACTAAATACACATCTAGCCGACATCGTCCAATCTCTACCTCCTCTTCCTGAGGAAGAAATCCCAAGTCCAGCTCCTGATTTTACGGAATTCCCCGAGATTTCGGAATCGGACACAGTGAAAAAATTAAAGAAACTAAAGCGAACTAGTGTTACTCCTGTTGATATACCGGTGGATCTTATAAAGGCTTTCCCAGATTCATTATGTGCCCCTTTGACTCATATTTTTAATATTATAACAAAAACTGGGGAATATCCGTCTGGATGGAAAAACGGCTTTGTTACCCCTATCCCCAAAAAAGATTCCCCAAATGATTTTTCAGGTGTGCGACCAATTACGATGACGCCTATCTTCAGCAAGGTTTATGAAAGTTTTGTAGCTACTTGGTTAAAAGGTTATATACTGGAGCTGATTGACCCTAAACAATTTGGGAACATGCCGAGGACGTCAACCACACATTACCTGGTCAGTTTACTTGATACTATGCTCAAGCATCTGGACGACCCTGAACGTTGGCTCAACTTGATTGCGATTGACCTGAGGAAAGCATTTGACCTGGTTTGCCATAGTGTGCTTTTAAAGAAGTTGGTTTTAGATTTTAATGTTCACCCTTTCCTTGTGAAAATAATTGCGAATTCTTTGTCTCATAGAACCCAACGGACGAAATATAAATCAACGTTTTCTGATTCCCTCCCAGTTTTTTGCGGTGTGCCTCAGGGTACTATTTTAGGTCCAATGTTGTTTCTTGTTATGGTTAACGAGCTGGCCCGAAGTTCACCAGACCGGCTGAAATACGTCGATGACTTGTCTGTCCTGGAAAAGTGCTATAAAAATATCCAAAGTAGCTCTGCAACCATAATGAAAGATATCTGCGAGGAAGCAGAGTCTGACAAAATGGTTGTTAATATGAACAAGTCTGTGATTTTAACAGTTTCTTTCCTTCAAGGTACCCTATCTTTCAACCCACCACTCCCAGATACGTGTCAGGTTAACGAACTGAAGCTGCTGGGAGTATACATAACCTCGGATCTGAGGTGGCAAAGGCAGGTTGAGAGTATGCTCAAAAAAGCTAACGCGGCTATAACCTACCTTAAACTTTTGTCCCGTTACGGTGTTCCATCTCCCCATTTACTACGCGTTTACATTTCTTTTATCCGTTCTAACCTAGAATATGGATGTCCGGTTTGGCATTTTGGTCTCACCCAGGAACAGTCGGATTTGCTTGAGAGGATACAGTATAGAGCTTTGCTCGTTACATCTAAAGCTCCAAAAGTCCCATACATTCAGCTCCTAAACCAATTTAAGTTAGATACCCTTTCATGCCGCCGACTTCAACTTTGTATGAAGTTCGGTACATCTACAGTCCAAAACCCATTTCACCGTGATATACTCCCCCCTGATTTTCTCCCCTCCCGAATTCGTCTTCCTCGTCAAGCTGCCGACCCTGTGCCTCGTTTAGAGCCGGTGGTAGCTTTACGAACAAGGTATGCTCAGAGTTTCGTCCCCTCGTTTGTTCGTTTATATAACTCGGAGCGCTTTTGAATGTTAATTTTTAGGTTATTTGTATTTTATTAATCGTAGTCTAGCATGTTATTGACCACATTTATCATAAGACGTCGGTATAAATGTCGCAAAATTGTATATATTTGCAGATTGTTGTTATGATGTTATGTTTAGACGTAAAAACAACCCATCGGCTTGTCCGTTATCTGTTTTTTCGATTATATTGAATTGAATTGAATTGAATTGAAACATAGCTCGGGTTAAGCATAACCTGAACAGACCTTTTCTGGATAGCTTCGAGTCTATCAGTCTGTGCGTTTGTGAGTCCTTGGTGCCAAGCTGGACATGCATACTCCATGCAAGGTCAAATGTAAATGCAGTAGCTACCGCGTAAATATCGCAACGGAATAGCAAACCGTCTCGGAACCGCGAACGATCTTGAAGAGTGGTGCTGCTTTTCGAGTAACTTACTTTACGTGGGAACTCCACTTAAGGTCATCGTCAATCAACAAACCAGGGAGTTTAACTGTTGTTTTGGATTCTAGACCTATATCCTCAATCAAGGGAAGGTCCCGTTTTAAAAATGACACTCTGACTACAACAATCTTTGTACGGTTTAATGAAAGTTTAACTTCTGATTACGCTGTAAAATTTAAAAACTGTCAAAAGAGGGGCTTCTTCATCTGAACAGAAGGTGAACAGAGCGAAACAGTTGAAAGGTCGTCAGCAAACTTAAAACAGTGATAAAGAGTAGTCGACACTTTGTTAAAAAAAAAAACAATTAAAAAGTACAAAGAGCCAAGCTTGGTACCCTGGGGAGTTCCGCCAAAAATACTCCGAAATTCTGAAATATCCTAGTTAGTCAACTTTACACATTGCTTTCTACCTGTCAAAAAACTAGCTAGCAGCCTAGCCACGAATTTTCGAGCTCTCATTACAGTCAATTCAGTAAGAATAACCTGATGTTCCAAACCATTGAACGCCTTAGTAATATCACTTAGTAAGATCTGAGCATACGTGTTCTCAATTTGTTGGTGCTAAGGATACCATGAATCAATTTGACTGGTAATGGGTGGTACTACAACCAAGTCTAAAACCATACTGTCTAGGGTCTAAATTTTCTTCAACATCCGCATACAAATCTTTTGTTGCTCTGGTACAGTGTATTCCTACCATCCTTCCACCTAGGTTTAAGAAATCCGATTTCCGATTATTTTTTTTTATTTATTTTTTATTAACAGGCGACAAGATCCTGTTCCTTGTAATTACTTATACTAAATTATGAACAAGATATGAGATCGTTTCCTGGAACAATGGATATCTTTGAAAACAACTACGGCAGGGCATCTATTCCTCCAACTTGAATGTTTCCAAGTATTTAAGAAATTAGACAAAAATTTTGTCAATGGTGATCTTATGCATGCATTCCTGGATTTTTTTTTCAATTCGATTCACTCAGGAATGAATTATAATCTATAAAAGAATGAATTTTAGCCTAACTTTGAAAAAAGTTAACGAAAAAATTTCTGGACTGGTTAGCCTGTAAATGAAAGATCTAAAATAAGTGCTCTTGCCAACTATCAAGTTCCATCAAATTCGAATCAAGAAATGTAAAAATTCGAATCTGAAAATGTACAAGTAAGGCTTGCGACTGTCCTGCCCGCAAATTCCCCTCCCGATCCCTCTAGTCTAAGAGAGTCACAAGACTTCTGGTACCCGCCGTCTAACACCCCAAATAATCGCCACGTCCAGTAAGCCTACAGAATTTTAAACATAAGATCTGGGGCATGTGTTCTTGCCAACTGCAAAATTTTACCCAGATGACTGAGACAAAGAAGCATCATTGTTTGAGAGTTATGCATGCCAGAAGATCTCTGGAAAATTTCCGGTGGCCCCCCTCCAACTCCCCCCATCAAGACTGGATCCGAAACTCGGTTGCATAAATGTCACATCCATGGGATTTGCCGTACCCCCATCAAGTTTCCTCCAATCTGAGAGCTTCCGGAAAATCCTGTCATTCATCTCCCCATTGAGGTTGTCCCATCCACATATCAAATGACACATCTAGGGCCCATGACCTTTGTACCATCCAAGTTTCATCACCATCCGTCTATTTGGTTGGTTGCCAAGTGCATCACCCAATTTTCATGACCTCCCTCCATGGCATCCAACTTCCCCACCATGTCCAGATGGGATTTGCACACTAAATGTCACATCCAGGGCAGTTTCACGCAAATTGGAGCACTTCTGGAAAATGTCTCCAACTCCCCCCACTGATGCCACATCCAGACTGGACCTCAAAATAAAATATCTACAACACATGACCTTTATATCACCCAAGTTTCATCATAATCCCTGTTTGGGGATTGTCTGTCCATCTGTTTGGTCCCTGTGCATGTTACACAAATTCCTCTCCCCCCCCCCAACTCCCCCCAACAGTGGTTGGATGCTCATTGGACACATAACAGGAACATCTCCGGTATTTACTCCTAACACCCACTAAATACACTCCAACTGGACTTTTCCGGACATCAAAATAGCATATCTAAGACCCATGACCTTTGTATTTTCCAAGCTCCTCCAAATCCCTCCATCAATTTAGTTGTCATGGGTAGCCTATGTTGCAACTTTTACAGCCCCCTAAAATTTCACCCACCATAGTCAGACGCAGTTCTAATATACATACACAACTTCTCAGGCCTCTGCTCCTAAACCCCTTCAAGTTTCACCTGAATCAGATCAACTGTATGCAACTTATGCAGTTCACAGGATCCCAGATACCTGTTTTGTTAAAACAGGTAATATTTTGTTGACCCATGGTTTGGGTTGTTTACCCCAAGCAACCCAACTTATGCATTCCATTTCCATCTTCCTAGCTTACTCTTGGAACGGCCTGAACTACTGTGACAAGACCAGGACAGAGAGACAGACAGACCTTACAATCACCCTTTGATTGCTATATGGCACTTGAGCCAAAGGCTACAACTGAAGTAGACAATGCAAAAAATATGAAAAACAAAGGTTTTAATAGTTGTCTCTAACCCATTAGCTGAAGGTTATTAGAGCAGCGTATTATTTATATGTTATCTATTTATCCAGGTCTCATCTTCATCCAATAAAGTCACCAGAACTCATGGTCACTTCTTTCTGGCAGTCCATAATAAGAGATGACACAGCCTAAAGGACACTGGACACAGCTAAGCTAAGACCAGGTCCAGACTCATTTGATTCTGTCTAGAACCAGCCAAAAAAAAGTAGTGAATCAAAACCAACCATGAAATACTGATTCACATTAGCTGCATTTTCTACCAGCACCCTGCTGCATCCAGCTAACCAAAGTGCAGGATTTCCCATTATATGCCTGTTTTCTTCCTTTCACTTACTTTGAATAACCAACCAAAGTCGGTTTTTCATTGTAATTTTCTGGTACTGCGGACTGAGGTTGAAGCTCAGTCTAACCAACCTGCTGACCTACTGTCGTTCACTGTCGTTCTAAGCAGAAAGTTCAAATTTTTCATGTAATGCTGGAGATAGGGAAATAAGCCATTTTTTTTGTTGATAGGCAAACCTGGGGCCTGCCTGGGGCAAACAAGATAGGATGACCAAAAATTGGCTTATAGTGGTAAATAGGTCGGTCAAGTGGATGATGGAGAATTGAAAAAAAATCAGCTATTTACCTTCCAGGTTATTCTGCGAATTTGCCATAGGACGTACGTTACGATTGTAAGTGTGTGCAGACTCTAACAGGACTCTTGCTTATTCCATTTTGAATTATCAGCGTTTGGTCAAAAAGCTAGAAGCTAACAAAAATTTGTTCCCGCTGAATTTGTACCGCCAAATTCAAACCCGTTCTTCCAGGCTGCTTTTTGGATTCCCCAGATTCCAGAGAGAGGCTCTCAAGGTTGGTTGCAGAATTACGGATAGACTTTTTCTTAACCATGGGAGATTTGAGGAATGATGCTGTCCCAGTTGGTGAAATGAATGAAAGGTAGGTGAGAACATCAACATCAGCCTGTTGCTTAGTTAGAAAGTAGAAGAAGAATTTGCTCTTCCTTCCAACGTGCAGCCAACATGTGAAGCAGTGGTGACATAACCAGGGCATAACATTCGACTGAATTATATAACACCCAAAATGGCACAACATCGTCATTAATTCTGACAAATGATTACTTTAAAAATAATGATTTGAGAGCAGTGACTCTCACTGTCAGTCTAGAACACTCTTGTAATCACCCGCTCGTGCGGTTTCCTCTGATCTGGCCGTCTGGTAGTCTCCTGAACTTGCGGTTTCGCTCGTTACAGCCAAACCTCGTATCTCCGCCTTTTCCACCAATACGTCTACCCAGTAGCCGCCTGAGGTTGCGGTTCCGCCTGTCCTGGCGGTCAGTGTGTCCTCGTACAGATGCTAAAACTCCTCAGAGCGCGGTTCGGCTCTGATGATGGCATGGGGCTGTGTCATCTATGGGTCGTTTTATTCTGTCGAGGCTGCTGTACTATTTGGCGTCAGGTGTCGGCGCAATAGATCTAGCAAGGGGGTAACGACTTCTTTTTGTTCTAGGTGTACGTCTGTATGATCGCAGTCATCACGCACTTTTTTATTATGGATGTATTTAAGTAAAATTTTAACCGAGTTTGACGAATTATTGTCGTTCGGAACAGGACACCTGTTTAATTAGTTTGAAATTCGCTTTACTATCTTCTCTTCTCCCTTTCCGGAACTTGATGCGGTACGTCTCCTCCGTAATGGTGGGTTTCCACACTGCGTAAATTCCGAGCGTATTTGAGCTTTAAAATATTTCTAGCAATACAATAAAAGTGTCGCTACTTGAACTGGACATGGCTTCCAGCGCCGGACCAGACCACACAGGATACAGGTGAGTTGCCCACTTATTTCCGGGGATGTGGTGGCACGTTACTCGAACATGCTGAGAAAAGAGTTGGCGCTCGCTGAGTTCCAGCAGTTTAGGCATCGGATCAGAAACACCTTGTGCTCCATTCTGCTGTACCAGCATGCGTACCAGCATGCTATTCATCGTCGTCACAAGTTGATAATATTGAGCAGCATGCATGACGACTGGTGAACCGGAACCTGATTTTTTGCTCGATTGGTGGGAATCAACCTTAACCGACGAGCTTATAGTGCCACTAAATACTCGCTCGCCGTCACTCTTGGTACTGCGTGACGCCGCCTTAAGCGTAACTGATTTGCCTTCGCCGCTGCAATCTTCTCCGCCGTACTTTTGACTCACGATCGGCCTAGAATTTCCAACCGGGATGGAAGCCGCTCCGTCGAGTATTTAGATTGTCTTGCCTCCTTCTCGAATTGACTATCAGGATATGGTTTCGTTCTGGCCTACTTTAGTACGCAAAACAGTCGTCGAACCAAAACGAATCGGCGCTCCTATCGCAACTGCTGTCCCACCTGTTTGACCGCAAACAATAGCCTACTTGGAATTGTTCTTCCTGTTCAACAAACTTTTCCGCTTTAATTAACCCATAACACTTTAACAAATTAAAGATTACGCAACTCCCGACTCAGGTCCTTGGACAACCGTAATCAAGTATCGGTTTGATTTTTGTCAGTTCCCAACCCGTGTGAAAAATTTCGCGCTCGTGAGAATTAGTTAAGGGGACGCTAGTCCAAACCCATCATGACAGGCAGATTCAGAAAGGGTTTCGGTCGGTAAACAGGTCAAAGCAAAGGACTACTGTGCGATGCGAGGTGCGATGTTTATCTGATTTTCACAGGTCATTAGAGGGAATTGGGTTTTACGCTGACTTCACATCGCAGTTGCATTACGTTTAGGGTTATTTCGGAGGGGGGGGGGGGGGGCCTCGGGTCGGATTAAAAAAGTAAAAGAGACAGATCAGAGGTTAACGGTTATAAAAACTTGCCTGTTTTTTTTTGGCTTGGGTCGCTTGAGACGCTAAGTCTTTCCAAATGCCAAGTTTCATTAAGAATCGATCATCCGTTCAGTAGCTATAAATGCCCCAAGATCCGGCTTCCCCCTCCCTCCACCCCCCCCCCCCCCCCCCCCCCCCACGATGCTTGGATCGGGAAATCGACTATTTCCAGCCTAATCATTTGGGTGCTACTGATATGCCTGCCAAGCTTATGTAGCTTATGGAAGTGCACGGAGTAGCAAAACCCGAACCGACAGACCGACGGACGGACAGACATTGTGATCGCCGACTTTGCCGAAGGGCAAGTGCCATAAAATGGTCCGTTGTTCTGAAAATTCTTCTGAAAAACAGTCTGTAAAAAATTAAGAGCCAGTCGATAAATACCTCCCCTCCCCTAAAATTTTTGGCTAGTAACGCCTCCGGTGGTTACATTGTCAATTCAAAAATACAAGCTACGTTAGAACTCGAATACTTAATTTTATGTATTTATCATCCGTCATTTCAAAAAGAAAATGACGGAGTACAAAAGTTGCATTTTTCATATTTATCAAATCTAACGTGAACTTGCGAATGTTTAATCGGATTAAACAAGTCAAGTTTGATCCGATTAAACTTGAACTTGAAAACTGGGAATTGGGTTTTGACGCTGACTTCACATCGCAGTTGCATTACGTTTAGGGTTATTTCGGAGGGGGGGGGGGGGGGCTCGGATTAAAAAAGTAAAAAAGACAGATCAGAGGTTAACGGTTATAAAAACGATTATTTTGGCATGTTTTTTTTTTTTTGGGGGGGGGCTTGGGTCGCTTGAGACGCTAAGTCTTTCCAAATGCCAAGTTTCATTAAGAATCGATCATCCGTTCAGTAGCTATAAATGCCCCAAGATCCGGATTTCCCCTCCCTCCCAGGGGTGGCCCGAAGCAGTCAGGCCAGGGGGGTGAGACCCCTCATTTCAACGACTCCCGGATCGTAATATACGACTCGCACGTACCAACAAAAATGACCTGTTGCGACTACGCGGCAATGGCGCACAATCCCACCAACAAACAATAAAGCCGGTTATAACTAGGTGCAGTGTATCAGATGAAACTATTCGTGTAATCAACATTTTTGTACACATACCTTCATAGCCTCAGCTTTACAATCCAACTTTCGCTAAAGAGGAAAGCTTTCAACGCTTATCCCCGGACAAATTAAAGTAAGCGCCGCAGGCGAAATTTTTTAAATCTGCCTTTGTCTAGTAAGATTTTAGCCAGCCTTTAATGTGTTTCAGATCTAAAAAGTTCCAAGCCTAATCGCCAAGTAAATGACACACCGTTCCTCCAAATAGAGTATACTATAGAATGCGCCGCAGGCGAAATTTTGTGAAACGCCGAGGAGCAGACCGTCTTTTTGCGATCCCATTGAAAATGAAATAATAGCTGTGAAATCACAAATCTGACCGTCGAAAAAAAAGTGACAAAGTAGTGGCCATAGAAAACAAAGTAGACACAAAGTAGATTTGTTCCGAATTAAACCTTGTCTCTCGCTTTTGGTCTATAAAGTATATCAATGTTATCCAGTCGGAGCACACTTTAACAACTAACCTATTTTGCCTATTGTAGTTTTGACAGGCTAAAATCTGAAAGACCTGAGTGAGGCAGATCCAATTCACATGGGAGTACAACAGGTAGCCGCATTGCTGCCCCCATGAATCATGTCTCGGACCTATCGGGGATACAAAACCTAGTTTAAACGACCCGACTTGTCTTTAGGGACGGGCTTCCGACTGAAGCTGTGCAGAGACAAAATTAACAAATTTTTTGTAAACGACTCGGATTGTTTTTATTAAAATTAATGACCGGAACCTCGGCGAGGCCAAAATAAACGACTGATACGACTTAGCAGAAGGCCGAAATAAACGACTGATACGACTTAGCAAAAGGCAGGGGGGGTGAGTCACCCCCCCTCACCCCCCCTTCGGGCCACCCCTGCTCCCTCCACCCCCCCCACGATGCTTGGATCGGGAAATCGACTATTTCCAGCCTAATCATTTGGATGCTACTGATATACCTGCTAAGCTTATGTAGCTTATGGAAGTGCACAGAGTAGCAAAACCCGAACCGACAGACCGACGGACGGACAGACATTGTGATCGCCGACTTTGCCGAAGGGCAAGTGCCATAAAATGGTCCGTTGTTCTGAAAATTCTTCTGAAAAACAGTCTGTAAAAAATTAAGAGCCAGTCGATAAATACCTCCCCTCCCCTAAAATTTTTGGCTAGTAACGCCTCCGGTGGTTACATTGTCAATTCAAAAATACAAGCTACGTTAGAACTCGAATACTTAATTTTATGTATTTATCATCCGTCATTTCAAAAAGAAAAAGAATTACAAAATGAAAATGACGGAGTACAAAAGTTGCATTTTTCATATTTATCAAGTCTAACGTGAACTTGCGAATGTTTAATCGGAATAAACAAGTCAAGTTTGATCCGATTAAACTTGAACTTGAAAAATATTACAAATCCTGTTTATTAACTGAATATTTCAAGGTGATTTATTAGACATTACACAGCTTGACGAGGACCCTTGCCAAGAAGGGCCGCAATATTGCTGTCAGAAGCACCGTAGCTGACCTATCCATTTTTAGCCATTGTCTGAATGTAATTACAACAGTATACACCAACAACCTCCCCCCACAGAGGTCGTACCTGGTCCAGATCTCACATCTTACAATTCGGGCCGATGGCGATTGTATTTGCCAGTTTTCACCCCATTATCTCTATCGGTTTGATTTATACATATGTTAATACATTTCTCGGACCCCCCCCCCCCCCATCCAACTACCATCTAAAACCATCGCTCTAAAAGAAGGTACATAAATCTGTTTTCGCAACTATTCTCCTGAGCATCCCCATCTGAGTTTTTAATTATTCAAACCCATCTTGACTGTTAATTATTCAAAAGAGCCGGACGAAGATAAGGGGTGTCGGAGCAAAGCAAGCAACGGAGTCGGCCGGTCTGCAAGTTTCGTAGCCTCAAGCTGGAGGGTATTACCGCAAAGTTGGCAAAGGCTATTGAATTGTATTTTTCAGATTTGGGCAAGGGACGAGGGTAGATGAGGAAAAACAGGAAGGCAACATAAATACTAGAGAAAAAGAGAAATCTGATTCTACAAAATATTTGGGATTTCGTAAAAAAAAAAGAAGGAAACTCTAATTTCCAGGGATCGGTGTTACACGAGTTCGCTCTAAAAGAACACGGAAATTTAGATCAGCATACAATTAGTTGAATCTCTGTTCTTGCTCAAACTTGGTTGCTTTGCTAGGAGAAAAAGGCATTAAGATAAACTTATTACATATTGGCCAAAGAAAACTCGCGCTGAAGGAAATCGAAAATCTCGGCGCGGCAGAACCAGGTCCAAGCGGTGATAAAGGGGGTTTACCATATTGGATTATAACAATCTTACTTATGCTAAAAAATCATGCAAATGATTTCGTAAGAGTCAGTGCAGTGCCGTTATGCTTCCGTCATTTTAGTTTAACTTAGCTTGCACTCGAGGTTGCACTTTCTCGTGGTTAAACATAACCAAATTTAATTCTACAGAATCTTTGTCATTTTGTAGAGATTAGCGTAGTGCCAGGTCAAGAAGATGCGAATTACGTGCGTAGAGTAATGCAAATTATTTTAAAAATACTCGATTTAAGGGGCGAACAGAGTAAGCGAACTAGACGTATGGAAAAACACAGATTAACCACTACATATCACGCAAAACTACAAGTGTAAATAAATTTCGCAAAATGGGGAGGGTTTGCTCACTCCGAGAACGATATTCCGTAATCCGTACACAACGTGTCACGCATGCAGGTGTTAGTGAGCTAATACGTCGACGGACTGAACCAATATTTGAATTTGGTTTGCTCAGATCAAGGAGTCTGGCGAAGACTGGATCTGGCAAAGACAAAACACAATTTCCTGTATCGAATATTAAATTTTTGGAATCCCATCGAAACCTTAGGTCTTGTTTTTAAGGTCGAGTTCGAATCCTCAGCATGAAATGGTGTACTCTGATGCGTACCTAGCCCTTGATTTGGAATCGAATCCTTGCATGGCCCCGCGTATGCCCTACTATCATAATTAATAACCCACGGATGGAATCCTTAGTAGCCAATTATTCCGATCTTCTGTTTTCCAACGAACAACCAAATTGAACAATTTATCGGCCTTGGTAGCGCTACATAGTAGGCTACTCATTCACCTTGCTTGACCGAAGCCGGTGGGAGAAAGGGGGTGACGTGGGAGTCAAATTCGCAGCGCTGGGAGGCCTTTCATGCATGATGACGAATCTTGCCCACTGCTCACTGCTAGAGACTAATTTTTTGAGTAATTATTTTGTGCTGAAAATGTCATACGTCCTTTTTACAAGTAGAGAAAAGGTGACGGTTGATAAAGAAACTATGGGAGGAAGGGGGTGGGAGGAGGTAAATGTATTCGTGCATAGGATACGTCAGCTACGATGTTTTAGCAGCGATGTGTGGAGAGGCAAACAAAACTACCGCGGAAACAGTGTAAAGAGCTCAGCTACAAAGGGGTTGCCCATCCTCGATTTAACTGTACACCAATTTCCAGGGTGCAAATGCCGGCACCTGACTTTCCTTTTTATAATATATATAATACTTTTCACCAGATCATTCTCTTGATTTCCAAGGGCCCATGATCATTCTTATTTCAAGGGTATCGTTTATAATTAAATACAAGAAACCCAAGAATTTACACATTCGTAAATTTCATCCTGTGACCCAGCCTTGCAAGTAATTCAACCCAAGCTCGTGAACATTGTAGACTTGCTTCATTCTTGGCCAATATCTGATGAAATTTGTTTACATGTACATCAGAAATCATGGTTTATCACAATACTTAATTTGAAAAAATAACGCGGCTTGGCACCGGCACGCGCCACTTGGTGTGCGTCGTTTTTGGGAGTGAGCAACCCCTCGACATCTACTAGACCCGCTTGTCTATAGGTTGTTAAATAAATCAACAAATATTCCACATTGGGATCCCATCGAAACATTCGGTCTTGTTCTTTCGGAAAGTACATTTTACAGTGGGGAATTAGAGCCCGCCAATCTAATTTAAAGTTTTAGTCGAGGTTCCAGTTCCGTGGTGTAGTCTACACTATCCCCCTGCTTCTCTCCGTATCATTTCCTTTCCCGTGGCCAAAATATTAGCTCACCAAAGTATTATAACAACAGATGATAGGATCTGAGATAACGAAAGTCTTCTTTCGAGTCTTCTATTTCCATTAAACAGCTCTGTTATCTTCCCCTTCAAACGTTGCCTTCCCTGCTATCCAATTGCAATAATCACTATTTACTTCCCACGGCCCACCTGTTAAATGGACACGTCAATTTCCGACGTGTATTCACTGTTGTATCAGCGTAACCCACCCACTTTGCGCATTGCCACCCTATTCCCTCCCACATTGCGGGTTTGACTGGCATCGAATGACAACAAGGGGTGAGTTGATACCGAATATCCTAGCTCAGGCTGGCGCCAGCCAGATTCTATATTTTGACGACTCGCGTATTTCTGTTAATCAAAGCTTAGGTGGAACACAAATGCTGAGAAGTTTTGGAACACAAACATTGAGAAGTAGTTTATAGGGTAGTCGATGTCGCTGAAAACGAATATCGTAGTGCGCGTTGCCGCAGCTGTTGCATTTCCGAGATGTAGGCTAAAACTCGTGTTGACTTGTCATCATTGTACATTTTTTCAAAGATACATAGTTGTCGAAATCCAATGTTATCTTATATCATTCGAAAGGCCAAAGCGAGCTCTACAAGAATACGATTCATTCTCTATTATCTGATTAACTGTTCATTCTCTATTCACATATTTTACAAATAATGGTTACAAATTATCCGAGGGGTTGCTCACTCCCAAAAACGATGTACACCAAGTGGCGCGTGCCGCGGTGCCGTGCCGGTGCCGCGGTGCCGTGCCGGTGCCGAGCCGGTGCCGTGCCGGTGCCGCGGTGCCGAGCCGGTGCCGAGCCGGTGCCGAGCCGGTGCCGTGCCGGTGCCGCGGTGCCGTGCCGGTGCCGAGCCGGTGCCGTGCCGGTGCCGTGCCGGTGCCGTGCCGGTGCCAAGCCGGTGCCGAGGTTTTTTTTACTTCAAATTACAGTATTGTGATAAAGCACGATTTCTGATGTACATGTAAACAAATTTCATCAGATATTGGCCGAAAATGAAGCGGCAATGTGTGTTGAATACAAGAGCTAGCAGCTCATATGGTACTTGCAAGGCTGGGTCAGAGGATGAAATTTAGGAATTTGTAAATTCTTGGGTTTCTTGTGTTTAATTATAAGCCATACCCTTGAAATAAGAATGATTGTGGGCCCTTGGAAATCAAGAGAATGATCTGGTGAAAAGTATTTTATTTTTGCACTTTAAGGGCACTAGAAATTCATGTGAAAGCAAAACCCTTTAGGCAAAAGTGACTATGGGCTCATGGGGATCACGTAGTTGTATATTTTGCTCAAACTAATGCAACCTATAATACTAATGCAACCTACTTCCTTAATCATTACATATATTTCTAAACCCGGAGACCCACGTTTCGTGCGGTACATTCTAACCCCTCTAACAAAACCTCGCTGATTTTCTCACTCGCCGTGTTTTGCTACCTTCGATGTGTATCACGCTGTCGACGGTTCGAGACGGTTGCGCGACGGTTGTCTGCGAGAATTTTTTCCATCAGGAAAATCGGTTATGCAAATTGTTTCCCTGTTTCGCTAGAAGTCAACGGGTCTCGGAAAAGGCTTAAAACAGCCAAAACAGTTAGTTATTTATTGAAAGCACAGCATAGTTAAAGTATTCAAATAATTTAAAATACTGTAAGTTGAAGAGTGATTAGTGCGAGGGGTCCTTTAAGGGAGCTGGAAATTCATTTTGAAGCAAAACCCTTGTTTCACAAATAATCATGGGCTCATGGGGATCATGAAAATATATGTTTTGCTCCAAAGTATTTTCTGTACTTTGTGGTTATGATGAGTACTTTAAGGAATGTGGTTGGCTCTATAAGAGAATTTATGAACCAATCTTTTCCTTCCTTGACTACCTACTTAGGCTAACTGGTACATATATTTAGCCACAGCAAGTGCATGAAAATGGCAAAGTTCGAAGCACGAACGTTCAAATAAGCATACCTCTATTGCACTCCCAGAGTGTCTGATGGGGAAATTGACTTTTTCCAAGTTAAATATGCCTGCCAAGTATCATTCTTAGCACACTCTACAAATATAAAAAAAGATTGGTCGCCACTGAATTACCTTCACCAGAAGCAAAATATACTGAAGCTGACTCAAGTTTTGGGCGATATACGATACCGATAACGATATATCCATGTATCGGACAAAATATCGATATCGAAAGTAAATATCGATATCGATAACGATATTTGTTCATTCGTAAAGATTGCAATTAATCCAACATAACCCACACTTATATATACGAAATTGGAGCAATGTGTATTCCGCAATTCCTTTCTTATTTATCCGGAGTTCGAGATGATCCAGTATGCGATATATCGGATATCGATCGATCGATATATCGCACCAAATATCGATATCGAAACGTAAATATCGCTATCGAAAACGATATTTGTTCATCGTAATTATTGTAAATAATCCGAACTAACCTACACTTATATATCCGAAATTGGACAATATGTTTTCCCTAATTCATTTCTCATTTATTCTGAGTTTGAAATGATCCAAGATGCTATTTAATGAAAATTTGGTTCTTAGATTTTGGCGAAACGAAGCATGGTAAGCAAATATCAATATCGATATATCGATTATCGAATATCGAAAGTGAAAATATCGATATATCGATTGTTGAATATCGAAAGCGGAAATATCGATTATCTAATATCGAAAGTGAAAATATCGATATATCGAAAAATCCAAGTATCGCCAAGCACCAGTACCAAACCATGGTTGACCACTTTGCGCATTTGTACAACAGCATCTCCTCATATCTAGTTCAGCTTCTTCTTCGGTTGCATGTTTTCAATAATTCTTTCATTCAAGTACCTTCGTTATTGGGCGCCAGATACCAGATACCAGATGGCGAAGAGTAATCTGCAGAAAATTTGTCCGTGGCCGGAAAAATTGTCGCCGGTGCCGTGCGGTGCCGTGCCGGTGCCGTGCGGTGCCGTGCGGTGCCGAGCCGGTGCCGAGCTGGTGCCGCGGTGTTGCGCCGTTGCCGTGCCTTTGCCGTGCCGGTGCCGCGGTGCCGTGCCGGTGCCGCGGTGCCGTGCCGGTGCCGTGCCGGTGCCGTGTCGGTGCCGTGCCGGTGCCGTGTCGGTGCCGTGCCGGTGCCGTGTCGGTGCCGTGTCGAGGTGTACACCGGTGGCGGAGAGTGAGCAACCCCTCGAAATTATCGCAAAAATTGCAAAGAAAGGCTCAGAACGCGGAATTTTTTTCAAGGTAATGAACTTTTGTATTCTCTAAGAAAATGCGTCCCATTTGTTTCTTAACAATTTAAGCTGAAATTCAGTTTTTTATTTTTATTTACGAGGGTCTGCGACTTTTATGTGTGGTAGCCTACACCACTGAAATGAGCTTCATTACCAAGAAGTGGTATCTATATTATTGTGTTTACTCAAACAAAGGGTCAAATAAGACTTCCTAAATGTCGATCATTGATTCACAAAAATGAAATAATGAAATTATGAAACTTAAACCTCTCAGAGCAACCCAAAGTGCCATTATAAAAATACGAAGTTTTCACAATTTTTGGTATCTGGTCTCCTCGTGGCTTTCTTCTAAGGTCAGCTAAAACATGAAATTTTTATCTGGGGATTTCGACCCTTCTTCACAAAGCTACTCCTCAGTCTGCAGCTAAAATTATGAAATACCGATTTTTTTTTAAATTTCAATGCCAATATCGTAAGGGTTTAAACTCGAAACCCATTGAGAAACTCGAGAGACGAGAAAATACGAAATTTGCAATTTTTGGTATGTCAGCCCTTCGCGGCAATGGTCCTCCTCGGATTTTTTGTCGGTCCTTTTTGGCAAGGGATCTTTTCAGGTCACTGGCAAAAATATGAAACTACGAAATTTAACCCCCTCTAAATGTGACTTGAGCAACCCGAGGTCCAACTCCTCAAGCCGCAGCTAAAATAATGAAATGCCGATTTTTTGTCGGCTCTTCTTGGCAGTGGTGCTCTTCAGGACATAGACAAAACACTCGAGAGCCGATGAGAAACTCACGAATCAGGGATTCGTGGTAACTATCGAGTCCCAAAAATTATGCCGAATAATTTACCGAATCTCAATCCTGATACCGAATAATTTTGGACCGATAGCCCATTTGGTACTCTGTGTAGCTACCGAATCTCCATGAGTTGATGTTCGTATGGAAAAGTTGAGATACGGTTGATAGTGGCAAAAATACTGCCAGGAATTCCAGTCCACAAGGACATGACTCTGATCGAACCATAAGATTCACTCGTCCAAGAGGGTAGGGACAAAAGTTATGGCAGACCGAGACAGACTGATGAACATGATGTGGCAACATTACTAAGGGATCTTCTAGTCTACTTCTGTTAATTCGGCGTGCTTCACTGTCATAGTGATTGTGCAAAATACAATTGAAATTGTTGATTGTTTATGATTGTTTATTATTTGATTCCAAGGAATTACACTGGAGAAGTTTTTTTGGAGATCAAATTATTCAGCCACAGTGGGGGGAGTTGGAGGGGGAGTCCCGGAAATGTTGTGGCTCGACGATACATTAATTAGGAAGCTTGCTGCTTCAGGCACTTAAAGGATGCAAAAAAAGAACCCTAAACGTAATGCAAATGCGATTTGAAGTCAGAGTCAAAACCCAATTCCCTCTAATGACCTGTGAGACTCAGATAAACACTGCACAGTAGGAGTCCTTTCCTTTGACCTGTTTACCGACATTCGCAAGTTTTCGACATTCGTAAGTTGACGTTAGATTTGATAAATATGAAAAATGCAACCTTTATACTCCGTCATTTTCTTTTTGAAATGACGGATGATAAATACATAAAATTATGTATTTGAGTTCTAACGTAGCTTGTATTTTTGAAGGGACTATGTAACCACCAGAGGCGTTACTAGCCAAAAATGTTAGGGGAGGGGAGGTATTTACTGACTGGCTATTAATTTTTTACGGACTGTTTTTCAAGAAAAAATCGACTGTTCTGACGAAAAATCGACGGATTTTCAGAAGAACGGACCATTTTATGGCACTTGCCCTTCAGCAAAGTCAAGCAAAGTCGGCGATCACAATGTCTGTCCGTCCGTCGGTCCGGGTTTTGCTACCTAGTGCAGTTCCAAATAAGCTAGGACAACGAAACGAAACAGCAGGCCCCAAATGATTAAGCTGGAAATAGTCAATTCCCCGATCCAAGCATCGCGGGGGGGAGTGGAGGGAGGGGGAACCTGGATCTTGGGGCATTTATAGCTACTGAACAGATGATCGAATCGTAATGAAACTTGGCATTTGGAAAGACTTCATGTCTCAGGCGACCCAAAGCCCCCCCCCGCAAATAAAAAAAAACATGCAAAAATAACCGTTTTTATAAGCGTTCACCTCTGATCTGTCTTTTTACTTTGTTAATCCCTCCGAAATAAATGCTAAAAAGAAGCACCCTAAACGTAATGCAATGCGATTTGAAGTCAGCGTCAAAACCCAATTCCCTCTAATGACCTGTGAGACTCAAATAAACATCGTACAGTAGAATCATTTGCTTTGACCTGTTTACCGACCGAAACCCGTTCTGAATCTGACTGCCATAATCGGTTTAGACTAGCGTCCCCTTAACTAATTCTCACGAGCGCGAAATTTTTCACACGGTTGGGAACGGATAGAATCAAACGGATACTTGATTACGGTTGTCCAAGGACCTGCCTCGGGAATTGCGTAATCTTTAATTTGTTAAAGGGTTGTGGGTTAATTACAGCGGAGAAGTTTGTTTAAGTGGAAGAACAAGCCCGAGTAGGCTATTGTATAATAGTTGCGAAAACAGATTTATGTACCTTCTTTTAGAGCGATGGTTTTAGATGGTAGTTGGATGGGGGGGGGGCCGAGAAATGTATTAACGTATGTATAAATCAAATGATAATGGGGTGAAAACTGGAAAATACAATGGTCATCGGCCCGAATTGTAAGATGTGAGATCTGGACCAGGTACGACCTCTGTGGGGGGAGGTTGTTGGTGTATAATGTTGTAATTACATTCAGACAATGGCTAAAAATAGATAGGTCAGCTACGGTGCTTCTGACAGCAATATTGCGGCCCTTCTTGGCAAGGGTCCTCGTCAAGCTGTGTAATGTCTAATAAATCACTTTGAAATATTCAGTTAATAAACAGGATTTGTAATAGTTTTCAAGTTCAAGTTTAATCGGATCAGACTTGACTTGTTTAATCCGATTAAACATTCGCAAGTTCACGTTAGTTTGATAAATCCGAAAAATTTTCTTTTTGAAATGACATATGATAAATACATAAAATTAAGTATTCGAGTTCTAACGTAGCTTGTATTTTTAAGTTGACAATGTAACCACCGGAGGCGTTACTAGCCACAAATTTTAGGGGAGGGGAGGTATTTACTGACTGGCTCTTAATTTTTTACGGACTGTTTTTAGAATAATTTTCAGAACAACGGACCATTTTATGGCACTTGCCCTTCGGCAAAGTCGGCGATCACAATGTCTGTCGGTCTGTCGGTTCGGGTTTTACTGCTCCGTGCACTTCCATAAGCTACATAAGCTTGGCGGGCATATCAGTAGCACCCAAATGATTAGGCTGGAAATGTCGATTTCCCGATCCAAGCATCGTGGGGGGGGGTGGAGGGAGGGGGAATCCGGATCTTGGGGCATTTATAGCTACTGAACGGATGATCGATTCTTAATGAAACTTGGCATTTGGAAAGACTTAACGTCTCAAGCGACCCAAGCACCCCCCCCCCCCCCCCCCCCAAAAAAAAAAAACATGCCAAAATAATCGTTTTTATAACCGTTAACCTCTGATCTGTCTTTTTTACTTTTTTAATCCGACCCGAGGCCCCCCCCCCCCCTCCGAAATAACCCTAAACGTTATGCAACTGCGATGTGAAGTCAGCGTCAAGACCTAATTCCCTCTAATGACCTGTGAAAATCAGATAAACATCGCACAGTAGTCCTTTGCTTTGACCTGTTTACCGACTGAAACCCTTTCTGAATCTGCCTGTCATAATGGGTTTGGACTAGCGTCCCCTTAACTAATTCTCACGAGCGCGAAATTTTTCACACGGGTTGGGAACTGATAAAAATCGAACCGATACTTGATTACGGTTGTCCAAGGACCTGAGTCGGGAGTTGCGTAATCTTTAATTTGTTAAAGGGTTATGGGTTAATTATAGCGGAAAAGTTTGTTGAACAGGAAGAACAATTCCAAGTAGTCTATTGTTTGCGGTCAAACAGGTGGGACAGCAGTTGCGATAAGAGCCCCGACTCATTTTGGTTCGTCGAGTGTTTTGCGTACTAAAGTAGGCAAGAACGAAACCATATCCTGATAGTCAATTCGAGAAGGAGTATTGTATTGCTACAAATATTTTAAAGCTCAAATACGCTCGGAATTTACGCAGTGTGGACACCCACCATTACGGAGGAGACGTACCGCATCAAGTTCCGGAAAGGGAGAAGAGAAGATAGTAAAGCGAATTTCAAACTAATTAAACAGGTGTCCTGTTCCGAACGACAATAATTCGTCAAACTCGGTTAAAATTTTACTTAAATACATCCATAATAAAAAAGTGCGTGATGACTGCGATCATACAGACGTACACCTAGAACAAAAAGAAGTCGTTACCCCCTTGCTAGATCTATTGCGCCGACACCTGACGCCAAATAGTACAGCAGCCTCGACAGAATAAAACGACCCATAGATGACACAGCCCCATGCCATCATCAGAGCCGAACCGCGCTCTGAGGAGTTTTAGCATCTGTACGAGGACACACTGACCGCCAGGACAGGCGGAACCGCAACCTCAGGCGGCTACTGGGTAGACGTATTGGTGGAAAAGGCGGAGATACGAGGTTTGGCTGTAACGAGCGAAACCGCAAGTTCAGGAGACTACCAGACGGCCAGATCAGAGGAAACCGCACGAGCGGGTGATTACAAGAGTGTTCTAGACTGCTCACTGTGTGCACAGAGTGCTCTCAACACCTCACAGCATGGCGAATTTCACTCCCAGTTCCCACTTGACCTACACCTGGCTGCTGTCAGCCTCTTAGTATGACTACTATGGTAAATATTCTTTGAGCCCAATCTGACTTTGAAACATTTACTATACCCAGGATTACAGGAGTGTTGCATGAAGCTGCCCTTACTATGGCACCGCCCGCCCCCCAATTGGCCATGGTACATGATCCTGCCACCTTGGATCATGAAGCTGCCACCCCCGGAAAAATCATGCAAATTCTAAGAAAACAGCAAATTTTGTTATTTGCAAAAGGTCAAGGAACCTCTCTGACCAAATAGCTGGCCTCTAACTTCACCATGTAGCAAAATACTATTTTTAGCAAAGTGGGCGACTTCAAGATCACTTGGGTGCCTATATTCTTTCGTGTTTTCCAGCTTAGCCTTGAACAATTTCAAGTAAACTATGGTACCAGCAGAAAGTGAAGGTTCTAAGCTTCCTTTCAGGATACTCCACTGAATTTTATCTCAACCTTGCTCTTTTTCCCTAAGTCATTTCCCAAAAATAGGAGTTTAGGGTGGCGGCTTCACGCAGCACTCCTGTAACTAAGGCGCCGCAAGCAAACTTTTTTTAATCCGCCTTTGTTTCTGGCAACATTTAACTACTTCCCACGAAAACTCTAGCTTTTAACATGGTTCAATCCTCCCAAAATTCCAAGCCTCAAATGCCAATTAAATAACGCCCCCTTCGTCTAACTAGAGAAGACTGGAAATGCACCGTAGGCGACATTTTGTGGAAACACTGATGATAAAAGTGCCTTTTTGCGATCGCAAGATTACCTATTAAACCCAGAGCTGGCTGGCGATACGAAAGGGGTGATCCAGGGTAAAGTAGATACTAAGTACATTTGTTCGGAATTTACAACAAACAAAAGTAGGCTAGTTTTCACGTCAAGAGACATGCAATACTAAGAAGTAAAAAAATGAATAGCAACCAGATGAAGCTACCGTAAATGGTCAAGAACGAGAGCTTAAATAAATGCCACTTAAATTACAGAACTCAGTAACTGGGTCGAAGCAAAAAATGAATTCGTACTGTACTGCAAAACTAACTAAAAAAATAAGGAACAGATTGAGAGCGGTATAACAACCGAATTTCGTAATGAAATAAAACTCTTGTTAAAACCACCTAAAACAGCCGAATTCGGCAAGTCTAGTAACAGAAACGGACTAAAGAAAAATCCGCTGAATTACCGATTTGGTAACGAATTCAGAACCAAACGAATCTCACCGAATTTAATTGAAATGGGCTGATCGAATGCGACCGAATTACCGAATCGGCAAAGAATGAGACCAAATACACAGGTTAAATCGCCGAATTTAGGCAGGGACGGACCGAATGCGGCGAAATCGATGTGGAATGAACAAAAGTTGTATGAATTATCAAATTCGGTCACAAACCAGAACCAAATGAATGTGATTAATGGCCGAATTATGAAATGGACTGACCGAATGCGATAGAACAGATACAGACTTGAGAAAAGTCCGGTGAATTACCGAATTCGCTAACGAGTGAGACCAAATAAACAGGTAATCACTGAATTTACGAAGGAACGGACCGAATGTGGTGAGATCGATGCGGACTGAACCAAAAGTTTGATGAACCAGCAAATACGATAAAGAAAGGGGACCAATATACACGTTTGATCGCCCAATTTGGAAATGCGAGGACAAACAATTTTATGAATGTTTCGGACTGGATGTTTCGCCTTCGACGAAAATTTTAACAAATGTCCAAAACGTAGTTGGGGGGGGGGCGCTGCCCACCCACTTCTCAGGACGCCCCTGGCAATGATACCAGTCCGCAATCTCCCAAACCAAATAGTTACAACCAACCCAAAACCAAACCCTTTGGCCTTATTATGCCGAATTATTTTCCGAAAGCAAAAAGAAATGTATTACAAAGAAAAATGGTAGCAAGTGAGTTGATTCATACTATGGATCATAGACATTACACAGTTTAAAAACTATTAAAGAGTAAGCTAGAGTGCAGCTATATTTCTTCAAGATTTCGTTTCAGTACTCAGTATAGCCCACATGTTTGAGATAGGTTATAGATGCCAGCTTCATTTTCCATTTTGCCTGCATTCTACAGGCAGTCAGCATGGTGATTCAGAAATGTTAATGGCCCTTTTTTTCTAGTGAACTTCTTGAGAGGGCCCTAGAAGTTGAAAGCTCTGGAAAGCGAAACCTAATCTCAGAAAACTTCATTGATGCAGTTTCAGATCTGAGTGAAGCATGCCAAATTTTCGGAGAACTATATGGAGATGCATCAGAGAAATGTGCCACACTTCAGTATTCTTATGGTGTTGCATTACTTGGACTAGCACGAGAGGAAAATGCTGTTCTTGGAGGGGCAGGTAATATTTCGGACTCATCTCTGTCTGTTAGGAGCTAGTGAATGTCCTCCCATACAGGACACCAGAGCTGTGTAGTTTCTTTGGCATAGATTGAGTGCTCAGAGCAACATTCTGCTTCAGTAAGCCTGATGTACATCATACTGTGTAGTGAGTAATTGAGTCCTTTTTAATGGTATGCATTTCTGTTATAAAATGATAATGCTCATTACACATGAAGTGAAAGGTCTATTCGAATGTATACAACGGATACGTCAGCTACGATTCTTCATCGGATACTTCGAAAAACATTTTATTTTCAAAAACAGCGGCCGTGTCAAAGATTAAATCTTAGGACTAGTTTTCTCCTTACAGTGGTATTTGAAAGTAATTTGCCCGAATAAGATATTTATAGTCGGTAGAAGCTTCAGTTATTTATTACAGGTTTTTTTCCTTCCCCGACGTTGACCCTGAAGATTGACAGGCTGACCAGGACCCATGCCAAGAAAGGCCGAAATATCGCTGATCGAGAATCGTAGCTGACGATTACCACTTTCGTCAGTTTCTCAAAATAATTACTTCGGCTCTCCCTTTGGACAAGAAATACCAAAATTATGAAATATGTAACATAAGAGACCCTGAGCTTGCTATTTCTAACCTGATTAGCAAGTACAACTCAAAAATTCAGTCCCACCCGTGGAGCAAAATTCTCAGAGTTTCAGTGTTAAGTTTAAGTTTAAGTGTAGTTTTTAGTCATTCAGAGAGTCTCAGTTTGTATTTGTCGATGTTTGTTTCCTATCAAAGTGTTACGTTTTGCTTTTGATTTGTTTTTCTTTTCGTTTTTGTACTCCGTCCTTTTTCTGTTTGAAGTGACCGGTGATAAATAAATAAAATAAAAAAATTATTTGAATATATGTTTCAAAGTCAATCTTGGGCTCAAAGAATATTTAAGTGGTCATCAGCCTAATATTCTTCTTAATAAAACAACCACTAATTTGGGATTGTCGTACAGCTCTCCTGAGGTTAAACGACAGTTTTCAAACCCTCCAAGGCAGTTGCCAGATCTCTAAAATCTCAAAACGTATTCTATGGTTCTTGGATCTCATTTGCTCAGAAGCAAATTTGGCCAAAAACCGCTGCTTTAGATCGTGAACATCATTTGGATGTCGTATTGCCCTGATTTTCAAATGCACTGAGTGACTTGTAATTTGGTTGACAAGGTAGGCTACTTCAAATTCAAATTCGCTTTATTCATCAAAAAATTCTTCATTGCGAAAAATAGCATAGGAAAATGTCAATAAAATTCACTAACATACAAGTACATAATATACTATTACTTTACATAATCTTCATGCAATACACAATTTTGGTTTCTTAATTTGGTCCATAATAAAGTATTGCTGATATTATATACAATTTGTTTGTAACGATAGACCTGATTGAAACATTCAAATTAATCAGTGGAAGTTATGACAGTTTTGAAGTGACTGATTTAGTAAGATTCATCATTAACCGTCATCATCGGGGGCACGCGTACAAGGTTGGAAAATCAAGATTCCACAAGGACTTTTTTAAGTGACGTTTTGGCAACAGAATTGTTGATCCTTGGAACATCCTTACCGAAGATGCGGTTAATGCTGAATCGATCAATAGTTTCAAGTGCATTGTTGATGGGATTTTTAACTCTGATCAGTTCGACTACTTAGAATTTCTTAGAGTTATTTAGAGGCGAAAGCCTTTTCTCTTGCTTTGTATTATTATTATTATTATGAGTTACTATGAGTTACAAAGTAAGCTTGATTGGAAGAACTGGTTCAAAGAATAAACCAAATAGAGGATTTTTTTTTCTAACAGGTGATGAGTCTTCGGACGAGGAGCACCAGGAGGCAACCAATGGAGAAACACCTTCTGAAGCTGTCCCAGCTGCAACTGAACCGGGTGCGACAAATGGAGAAACAGAAGCTAACCCCGATGAAACTTTAAATGAAGATGAGGATGTGTCGAGTCTGCAGCTTGCGTGGGAGGTTTTAGATCTCGCTAGGAAGACTTTTGAATGGTATCAATCAACCATATTTCATTTATTTTTTAAACTCCTTACAAATCTTTCCTTATTTTTTTTCCCGGTTTCATACTTTTTGGAGCATGACTCTTACTCTGCTCTGTCCGTAACTATTCTGTTTTAACCATTTAGCAGAGCCTTTCTAGATTAACTTTAAGTTATTTCACAAACTCAAATCTAGTTTTATTTTTATTTTTTTTTTACTTTTTTATGGCAGTTGACTTCCGGCCAAAGGCATATTTGCTATGACGATAATATTCTGCAGGCCTGTTAGGGACCCGACCAAACTAACTTGGGAATGGTCACTTCCCCGATCCGACCATCGTGGTCGGGGGAGTAGAGGGAATCCAGAATCTGGAGGAATGTATAACTTTTACGGGGGATCGGATCTTGATTTTAGGAAGACCACATTTCTCAGATATCACACTTCAAGTTCGGACCGGATCCGGATCCGGTATGTAAGTAAGTAATTTATTTATGACCCGCCATTTCGGAAAGGCGGAGTAAACGAAGAAAGTAACATGTGCGGCCCATCTTAACCTCAGATCGCTTTGCCAGACCTACGCCTGGCCCTACGCCGAAAAGCCAGTGCTAAACCTGCTGGTTTTTATTGCAGTGGCTACTCAGATGATAACCAGGAAAGTGGCCGGCGTCTCGCCAACACCCTTAGATCCCTTGGAGAAGTAGCAATGGAGAGTGACAACTACTCACAAGCGATCGAAGATTTGCAAAGATGCCTCGAAATCCAGGTAAGCTCTTCAGACTTTTCATGTGTGTAGGCCTAATTCGTCCCCCCCCCCCTCCCCGCTCAAAACAGAATTAGCTTATCCCAGGCATCGATTCATGTGTTCTTCGTGCTACGGGATCGAGGGTTGTAGTGGTAATAATATTTTATTGCATTAAAAAAAAGAGAGTTTTTCCTCTTAAAGGACCTGTCTTACCCATAATACTAACGCTTCCTACTAATCACTCCATGTATTAAAAAGAGGAAATTAACATAATATAATTAACATAAAAAAGAGGAAAATAGTTTAAAACTTCGTGTTGAAAAAACTCACAAAGGAGGGGACAAAATTTCTTTCATACCGCGCATGAATTGCCCGAATGGGTTGGATCTTAGGAACTGGTTGTGCTGCCATTCTCTGTGGTCTTGTGCGGTCGGGAATGTGGAGAGGGGGAAGGATGTGCCGATGGTTGGGGTCTTCCAGTAGTTGATCACCAAACTTGATAGAAAGTTGGTGTCTACGGTTTGACAAAGATGCGAGACAAAACTCGTTAAGAAGGGTCTCTGTATGGGTCTCGATATAGGTCACGCTAACCATATACCCTCCCCTAATAGGCTAAACAGCTTCAGGATAGAACTATTTCGTTACTAAGAGGCCGGAAAATGGTTGAGGAGGCTGGCTGATTTAATGAGGTATTACCAACCGTCGATTGGTTTTTAGGTAAAGATCTTGAGCCCTGATGATCGTGCCTTGTCGGAAACTCACTTCAACATGGGTTCCGCATATGTTTGCATCGGAGATGCTGGGAAGGCGATAGAGGAATACAAGAACTCTATTGATGTCTTAGAACGAAGATTAGAAAATCTTCGGAAAGAAGTGGAAAGTCCTGAGAAAGGTAGGAGACCTACCAGAGGCGTTACTAGCCAAAATGTTTTGGGAGGGGCAAGGTATTTACCCACTGGCTGGTCATTTGTATCGACTGTTTTTCAGATAAAACGACTCTTATTGGGAAAAAACTACTGCGTTGACGAAAAATCGGCGGATTTTAAGAAAAACTACTATTTTTAAGAAAAAGCGACCAATTTTTACGAGAAGCCGACTGTTTCTTTTTTAAAATCGACTGTTTTCAAGAAAAAAATTGACAGTTTTTACGAAAAATCACTTCGCTTCGCGCCGACTGGGCTATTTTTTACCGACTGATCGACAACATTCAGGGGGGAGTCCTCCCCTAGTCGTGGCGCCCCTGCGCCCTACTAATCTCGCGGTTAACCGGTCGGCCGGGATCAGCAGTTTTCAATATCTCTAGTCATGGTGAATATTTTCTCCCCACTTCTGATCGAACACAATCCGCCGAAGGCGACCTGGGGAGGGGCTAGTCTCTTTCAAACCTCATCATCTTTTTGGATCTCATGCCGGAAGGGCCACAGAGCATATGTAATGACGTTTTTAGCGTGTTCCGCACTTCTAGTCATAATAACTATTAGTTACTATTGTATTCATAAAACGGATACGTCAGCTACGATGCTTTAGCAGCGATATTTTGGCCCTTCTTGGCAAGGGTTCTTGTCAGGCTGTCGAACATTCAGTTATTGCTGCCAAAGCATGGTAACTGACGTATCCGTTTTATGCCTTGATTGAGTATATGTTTCCCAGTCAGCTTGGGCTCAAGGAGTGTTTAGTTACCATTTTCGTTCCAGTCCCATGAAAGGTTACTACGCTGACCGTTCCAACCTTCTCGAAATAGTAACTATTTGCTTACCAAAATAGTAACTATTTGCTTACCACGCTCGTGAGCGTAGTAAGCGTGGGGATTACGATCCCTATGCCGTGCTTGGCCTGGTTAGCCCTTGGCAAGGTATTTTCCGAGAATAGATGCGTTCCAGGCGTCCAGCTTTGACGCGAAGAATCCAGAATCCTCTTGACGTCATGCGTATTAAGTACGGTATGTAGGGTGGAACACGCTCTTTTTGACCTTCCTTCAACTTCAAATTGGCTTTGGGTCTGGCTTGGAGCCAGTCCCTTTCCACCTTTCTTTTCTTCTTCTCATCAGATTACTGTTGAACGTCGTGCGATAAACTATTTTCATCGTCTGTTGGTATGTCGTCACTTCTTTGCGTGTCGCAAGTGGGAGGGCTTCGGCGATTTGTTGCAAGTTGCAAGGTAGTTTTAACTTTCGGCAGACTGCTGAGAGTTTTTGCCATATAGCGATCGCAATTTCTATCCGTCTGTCGGTCGGGCGGTCGGTCGGTCGGTCCAGGTTTTGCTAGTTCGGGCACTTCCACACGAGCTAGGACGATGAAACTTGGCAGGCGTATCAGGAAACCCGACCAGATTAACTTACAAATAATCACTTCCCCGATCCGACTTTCCTCAGATCCGGGAGTCCAGAAACTAGGAACAAGGGGAGCAAAACGGCAATGTCCAGATGTGGTATCGATCCAACGTCCTCTTTGGTGGAGTCCTCGCGCATTAGCATATACCGCCGTTCTTGCTTGTGTTTATAGCCGATGCAGGAACATGTACAGTTTAAGGACAAGTAAGACTGACAAATGGTCAGAGCGAATGCTAAACTAAACTTTTATCTGATTGTGTTCTGCCTTTTTCCAAGAAAGTAAGCTACTTCTGTCTCCATTTTATAATCTGGGAAAAATGAGGTCAAAGTAGCCTAATTAAATTTTGATACTGTTCGAGATCGGGACTCCAAAACCAGATTAACTTGGAAACAATCACTACCCAGATCCGGTCATCGTGGGCGGAGTGGAGGGATGTGAAATCCGGACACTAGTAACATACATACTTCGGAAAGGGAATCGGAATCGGACATGCATGAAAATTGCTTCAGATGCTCAGTTTCTCATCCAGACCAGATGCGATAACTGGGGGGGGGGGGGGCACCGGAAATCTCGTGAAATGCTTCCACATAACCTAGGACAATGAAACTTGGCAGGCATATCAGGGAACCGACCAGATTAACTTGGAAATAATCACTTCCCAGATCCGGCTATAGTGGGGGAGTGGAGGGATGGGAAATCCGGAAACTACTAAGATGCATAACTTTGGAAAGGGTAATTGGACATGCATCAAACTTTGACATATGTCAAGAACAAGTGTTTTCGGATATTCAGTTTCTAATCCGGACCAGATTCGATACCTGGGGGGAGGGGGCACCGGATGTCTCGTGAAACGCTTCCGTAATTTATAAGCTATGACAATAAAACTTGGAAGCATATGAGGGAACCGACCAGATTAACTTGGAAATAATCACTTCCCCGATTCAGCCATCGCGGGGGGAGTGGAGTGATGGGGAACGTGAATGAAACTTGAAAAGTGTCAAGAACAAGTGTCTCAGATGATCAATTTCAAGTCCGGAACAAATCCGATAACTGGGGGGGGGGGGCGGAAATCTCGTGAAACGCTTAGAGTCGAGAGATGGGATGGGGCTTGGAGGACAGAACAAGCATAAGCCGTAGAGACAATATTGACAAAACAGGACAGGATCATGTCACAGTTGGTGGAGTTGGAGAGGGTTTTCTACAATTCCGGTGATCACGAGTTGGGGTACTTTCAAATGTGCTATGACCATGAAACTTGGCAGGCATGTTAGGGACTCTATCAGATTGGCATAAAAATCACTCCCCCGATCCGATCATCGTCGTGGGTGAAACAGTTGTCAGTCAGTGGAATAACCATTTCAGATTTACGAGATCAAGCCCATTTTCTGATGAAATGAGAATCGGGAGAGAGATCCAGCCTTGGCAACTGCAAACCGTATCTGACAGACATGCTAACTGTTCTTACAAGTGCCATATAAGCTTTCATCTCTTGTTGATTTTCCACGTCGAATAGGATGTGTTGGGCTGTTTCTTCTTTTTGGTGGCATCGCGTGCAGCTGGGGGATGTGGATTAATCCCCACTCGAACATGTGATTTGTTAAGCAGGATGGTTGAAGCCTTTAGGCCATAGTACAGGCATGACTCTTCGCGTGTTTTGAATGGCGACTTAAAAAGTTTCATTTTGTTTGGCGTGGCTCTTTTCCTGAGGACATTTTGAAACATTTTGAGGTTTAAGGGTGTTCCTGTACCCTTGCATCAATTTTGACCGTTTACGGCTGGCCGAGTTGATTCTTCTGTGAAAAAATGCGACAGTAAAAGCTGTTGACTGCGCAGCAAATCCACAGTCGGAGACAGGAACCAGGTGGAACTATCTTTTCAAGGACCTAAGCGAGCTGCGGGTATATGCCGTTTGTTTATTTCTTAAATAGAAAATTGTTTTAAACAGCATGTGGTCGTTGCTAAAATGAAGTAAATACAATTCGTTGTAGGCCATGGGGAAATTTACGCGAATGGAGTTATTCGTTGCGACATAGTCGTGATATGCGTTTTGTCGGGGATGAAGTTCTCCTCCAAGCGATTTGTGCTTGAATAGCTTAAGCAGCATTCGATTTAGATTCTCCTTGTCTCGGTCTTACCTTCTTTTTACTGCCTGCTCATGGTTTAAAGTCGTGTCAGCCTTGTCAGGTGAATGTCTCTGCGCGCAAGTATCAGAAATTAAACGCAGTCGAGAAATCTACCTGAGACAGGGCCAGGACTTGGCATGTCATGATTCATCGCGCCTTGTCTGACAGGATGTTTACATTTGTCAGCTGAAGGGGTGGATAAATAAAACGACATTTGGCCGACAGGACCAAGAAAAGGCTAAATAGAACGCGGCTTTAAAGCACACCTCGCACTATTTATTGTTTATGCTCCAATACCCACAACTATATGAATACTGTAAAACTAGGCTGTGTTTTTACCAAATTATCCACGGCTTTAGCTGTTTTAAAGCACAACTCTTACTAGAAATGATATTTTCCCTATGAAATGGATCAGAAAAACCGTTTTCGAAAATACCATTACTTTCCACCTGAAGCTAGCGATTCTCTTGTTAGCTCTTGTCGACTATATCCAGCCTTCCTGTTCTCCGACGCGGCGGCTGGGCGCAAAATATTTGAAAACTGAACGTGCCTTGGTTAAAAAGTGGGAAAACTAAGCAAATAAAGGAAGTAATAAACAGATATTATCACAGCCTTACGTGTGACAAGTTGTCAGCGACCGTTAAAGATTCCCGGAAACTTTTTCGTTGGGTGACGGGGGAAAACTCGGCAAGGCCGAAAAAGCGCTAAAAATTCGTAGTTACGAAAGAAAACAATGGAGAAGTGGGAATTTTAGAAGCTTATAATTCCGAATGGGAGCTAGGTATATTATAAAAGGCAGAATAAGCAAGAGGGGTCCTTTAAGCCTTTTCCCAAGCCCATATTGACTTCAGTTAAAAAAAAAACTGGGCAAAATTCAGATAATCGGTGTTACGCATCAATAGCACTATGAGCGAACACAAGTCAGGGGCACAACACGCATGGAAATAGGAAATTGTGGCAAGTGCAAAGATGAAGTATCCTTAGCGGGCTTATAAGGTAACATATGGAATGTGGGTCTCAGGGCTTAAGAACTAATGAATGCAATTACGGAAGTAGGATGCAAGGCGTTGTAGACACGACGGGTCCTTTAATGGGGGACGTCAGAGTTGAGCTCAAGATATGAAGTCTACTAAACATGCTCAGATAGCATTGTTTAAAGTTTAACTGAAAACCAATTTATTTTTGTATAATCTAATTGAATATACTGAATTATTAGGATTCTGCTTAAGGATTTTTGTTTTTCCGCTCTCTGCTCTGGTAGTGATGTTTAGAATATGTACGGTCGTATTCACAACGCAAATTGTACGACGACGCGGAAAGTTTGAATCTCAATACAAACGCGTTTTGACATTGGCCAGTGATCAGCGTACGGAAAGCAGTTGTTTTCATCAAGCTACAGCGCAGGTACTGCAAGTACCTGCAGTAGCAGAGGTACTGCAAGCCAGACAGGTAAATTCCACGAGATGAAAACTGATTATTCTTAATAGCGGAGCAAGGAAGTAGCGAATTTTCATCGAGTCTTCAAGCCTCTTTAGGTGAATAAGTGATGGTTCACTAGGTTCTCTTATATCGGCCCTTTTCAGTTAAAGTTCAATGGGCACATCAAACTACCCGAATCCCACTCTGTAACAATCTAGGAACAATGCTTACCCCCTAGATCAGCATCTCTGTGATATTTCAAAGCGTAATTTTTTGGGCCAGTACATGCTCAATTTACTAGCTTGGACAAAGATAAAAGTGATGTTTCTTGTAGTACTTAGTAGATCTTTATTTTATGCATAAATCAGCTTCTATAATTCAGATTTGAATAGGCTATTTGTTTGTGAATGATTTTTGTAGCTATGTTATTTTTTACAAGCTTATTGCATATTCTGGTACGTTTTATAAAGCAAGCTAATCAAGCTTCAAAATACTATTCCACAAAGAAAAACTTTTAATAGGCACTTCAAGCCATGGAACTTCTGATGAAACACTAGAACAATCAGGTAAACTGCATCTGCGGCTTGACTTTGGTGACATCTCAAATATATCCTTTTCTACCAAGCATTGCTGGGAGTTTTGGAATTTCCTTCCACGATATCCCAGCTTGGATCGCCGAAATGCCAGAGAGGTAAAGGCAAGGGATAACAAGAAAACGGCCGATTTTCGTAGCTCCTTCTAAAGGAAGTCGGAAATGTTTATTTGTGAAGCATTTAATACAAAGTAAAGCATTCGAAGTGTTCATTGTGCTTTAAACTTTAACAAAATTGCGTCTACCATAGAGCTCTTGTCGAGCTCAACGAATGTTCGTGAAGATGGCATCACCCAATGATATTTTCGCGGGGGTGGTATCTTCTGTCGATCTCAACAGCCATTCATGCGATAACTTACCTCAGCGCCATCTCAACAAAAGGATAGCGGGGCTTCCTAAAGATGGAGTAACAAACAATTTAAAAATAAATAGAAAAAAGAGACACTAGATAAAGAAAATAGGACATTGACACAGAAGAATGAAAGTTTTATGGTCGTTCATCAGTAGCAGAGGATGGATAGATAAGGCAGAATGTACTTGTCAAATAGCTATTTGTAGTCCGAGGGCCCCCTGTCCAAAGTCCCATTTCCTTGGCGCTTTAACCTTGTTCTTTAAAGTACAAGGACCGAATATTTATTCTTTTTTTGCTTTAACATGGCTTTAAGATTTTGACATTGAATACATTACGGAGAAATTCAAGATGACACTTTACAAGATTACACTTTGGGATCTTTTCATTTTCGCTGTGAAAAGACATTAACAACTGGGCCCAACCAGCGCAAGACCTTACCCACTGCTTCCTGGACGAAGATTGAAAGCTGTGTATTTTTATGTGTCTTTTGTAATGTTCTATTTATTTTCTTTCACTTCCTCGGCTTTTTGAAAATGGCGGGTTACAACAAATAATACCTACTTGCCCGAAACTCGTAATATCCCAGTACCGGACATAATCTAAAAATACGTCTTCATCGCATATCAGCATTCTTTGGCAAATGTCGGCTCTGCATTGAGCGGATCGAATCACGATTATAGGTGAAAAAATTAACAAAGAAATACTTTTTTTTCCAGATGAGGAAGCGAAGAAATCCATCGCTGAAGAAGATGAAGAACTAAGTAAACTTGTCTTGGACATTCAAGAGAAGATTGAAGACACAGTTGGGATGAAACGAGAAGCCAAAGAGACTGTTGAACGATTGAAACCGGTAAGTACAACCCCGCTATGCCTCTCTGATCAAGACATTCTTTCTAGGAAGCATTTGCACATTCGGAAATTGATCCCGTAATTTCTGCGATTCAAATAAACCATGGAAAGTCAGGGGACTAGTAAAGAAGTCAAGGAATGTAGTGAATAGTTGCGTTTTTTATTTGAATTCTCAATTCTATACAAATTACAGTTTTTGGCCTTCTTGATTTTCCGTTTTCGCGTTTGACAAAAACACTAATTTAGCCACCCGTGAGTACTTAATTATACAGGTTGAACATCCGCCCTTTGTTGACCAATCAGGTAGAACAGATAACGAGAATTGGGAATTGACTATCGAAGCAACTTCTCGAGTTTTCCCCGTTCTCGATTCTGACAAAACCGCAAGAAAAAGAGAATTGAGATCAAAGACGCAACTAATTTGTCATTGAATACAGATATGAAGAAAAGTTTTCGCGGTTAGCTTGGTGCCATCATAACGCGAACTTGCATTCGCCAAGGTAAATTCAGCTTCACCAGCGGACAAAAAAACGGTTAAATGCCAGTTAGCCCTCGGAACTTCGATTATTTTAATGAATGAATGAATTGTTAGGTGCAGCCCAATAGCTAGGCAAATTTTAACAAAAAATACAAAAAGGCTTATAACAAGGCAACATGAAAAGATAAATAAACGCAAAACAAGAAATATACGACAAAACACGAAAGAAATAATAAATTTATTGAATTAGTTGGCGCATTGGGCAATGGGCAGGAAGGAGGCTGGCGATGGCAGAAGCTCTTCACTTATTTTCTTTAGTTCGACAGTTGAGCCCAAGACAGAAAACTTCTCCATGATTCAGTGATTGCGAACGCGTTTCAACTTCTTTTATTGATAAACTTGTATACATGTAACATAATACTAACATAGACAAAAAACAAAATCTATTCATTAAACAAAATTCCGAGGGCTCTATGGCCCGTTGATTGGGAAACAGCTATCTTTATAATATAATAAAATAACTGACCAAGTGTTCTCGCGAATACAACCGACCTCCACATCACCACAAAAAAAAAAAAAAAAAATCATCGAGAGCCACACTATTAACATCTAATTTGTTTAAACTATTAAAATAAACAACAAGGTAAAGAAGAAAATGGAGATATTTGAAGAAACATGATCGCATTCGACTGGTGTCTTTCATCCTGAGAATCGGGTACAAACCAGCAAGGAATACCATGGAGGAGGAGCAAAAACTTGAAATGTCGATTGTTGATGGGTAATGAATGTCGATTAAGGTTGAAGACTGGTCCATATTCATGTCCTATTTATTTATTTGTCACCCGTCATTTCAAACAGAAAAGGGACGGAGTACAAAAACGAAAAGAAAAACAAAACAAAAGCAAATCGTAACACTTTCATAGGAAACATACACAAAAATCGACAATTACTAACTGAGACTCTCTGACTGACTAAAAACCGAACACGATTACATACATATACACTGAAACTTCGAGAATTTTGCTCCAAGGGTGGGACTGGATTTTTTAGTTGTACTTGCTAATCAGGTTAGAAATAGCAAGCTCAGGGTCTTTATGTTATATATTTTCATCATTTTGGTATTTCTTGTCCAACGGGATATATTGCTCCTATTTGTGGGTGCCTAGAGTATGTCACATGAGTTCGCGCCCCTACATGGACAAAATCCCCGACACTACGTGGACAAAAAAACCGACATGACAGTACCTAGAACGACGTTACGGAGACACGACGGTACATCGAACGACAATACATAGACACTACACGCCAGTACGTCGACCGACACTACGTGGACACATCACTAAGAGGACAAAATCTAACACTACGTCGAAAATCAAAAGTGTCTACGTAGTGTCGGTCCTCGTTCCGTCGCGTCCCTGTACTGACGTTTTTTTTTTTCGTTTCTACATAGGGACATCATCCCAGTCACATTGCTATCGCTCCATGAAAGTATAGGTGGTGGGAGGCCCTTTCGAAGACTTAATTATGACACCTTACTTCTAGCAAGTTGAGCAGCAAGTCCTCTCCGCTGTGATCGGTGACGGCGCAGCCAATGGAGCTGAAACGTCCTTTGGATTCGGAGAGAGCAGCTCAGCCTTCGGCAAGTCTCCGGTTGCCTCTTCCTCAGCAAAGCCACTTAACGTTATCACTAGTCTCAAACGCAAAGCTCCGGTAAGTTTAGTATACTGTTTATCTAGATAGAAAAGCCCGTTTAGCCGAGTCTAGTCAGAGAAGGTGAGGGAAGGCGTCGCGGCCGGAATGATGGGTTGGTTGAACAGCTTGTGACCAGGGTTGCCAAGAGCTCGACTAATTGTCAAATCCTGGCCAAAGATTGTTTTTTTTACACCTCGAAATTTGTGTGTGCATTCCGATGCGCAATGCAAAATGCGAATAATTGGTAATTACTCTGAACTTGTAAGAACATTTTTCAAAATATTTCTTAATTGTTAAGATCACGTTTTGTAAAAAAAATTTCATCTGAAATGAAAATTATCCAAGGCTTCAAACTGCTTTTGTGTACTAAGTAAAGTAGCCTACATTTTTTGGGGGTGGTAACCCTTAAAGTAAATGAAAAGGGGTCATTTTCAGAGAAAAGGTGTCATGGTGTCCAGGGGCGTCATGACTAGGGGGTGGGGGGGGGAGATTGTTGTCGGCCAGTCGGTAAAAAATAGCCGAGTCGGCACGAAGCGCCGCGATTTTTCGTAAAAACAGTCGATTTTTTTTTAAACAGTCGGTTTCTCGTAAATATAGTCGATTTTTTCTTAAAAATAGTATTTTTTTTCTTAAAATCAGCCGATTTTTCGTCAACATAGCGCCATATAGAGATCGCAATTTCTGTCGGTCTATCTGTCCGGGTTTTGCTAGTTCGGGCACTTCCACATAAGCTAGGACGATGAAACTTGGCAGGCGTAGCAGGGACCCCAAATGATTAAGTTGGAAATAATCACTTCCCCGACCCGAGCCTCGTGGGGGAGTGGAGGGAGGGGGGATCCGGAATCTTGAGGTATTTATAACTCTTGAACGGGTGATCGGATCTTAATGAAACTTCGAAATCGGAAAGACCTCGTGTCTCAGACGATCCACATAACCGGATCCGGTTACTTCGGGGGGAGTTGGAGAGGGGAACCGAAAATCTTGGGAAACGCTTGGAGTAGAGGGTTCAGGATGAAACTTGGTGGGAAGAGCAATACAAGTCCTAGATACATCATTGACATAACCGGACCGGATTCGGGCACTATGGGGGGAGTTGGGGGGGGGGGGGGGGGTCCGGGTTTCTAGTTATCCGTGAGTTCGGTACTTCCTGATATACTAGGACGATGCAACTGGGCTGGCATATCAGGGACTTGAATAAACCGACTTGATAATTGTCGTTTGCATGATCCGATCATCGTGGGGGGAGTGGAGGTACGGAATACCGAATCTTGAGGTATTTATAACTCTTAAACAGGTGATCGGATCTTAATGAAACTTGTGAAAAGACTTCGTGTCTCAGACGATCCACATAACCGGATCCGGTTACTTCGGGGGGAGGTGGAGAGGGGAACCGGAGATTCTGGGAAACGCTTAGAGTGGAGGGATCAGGATGAAACTTGGTGGGGAGAGCAAGCACAAATCCTAGATACATCATTGACATAACCGGACTGGATTCGGGCACTATTGGGGGAGCTCGGGGGGGGGGGGGGGGGGTCCGGATTTCTGATTATCCGTGAGTTTGAAACTTCCTGATGTACTAGGACGATTCAACTGGGCTGGTATATCAGGGACTCGAACAAACTGACTTGACAATAGTCGTTTGCATGATCCGATCATCGTGGGGGGGGGGAGTGGAGGGATGGAGAATCCGGAATCTTGTGGCATTCATGACTGTCGAACGGGCGATCGGATCTGAGTGAAGCTTGGTAAGTGGAAAGAGGTTTCGTCTCAAATGTTTCATTTGAAGCCCGGACCGGATCCGATATTTGTGGGGGGGGGGGGGGGGGGGTAAAGCGGAACACTGGAATATTCGTGAAACGCCTAGTGCCGAGGGATCGGGATGGAATTTGGTGGGAAGAACAAGCATTAAGCTGTAAATAGATTCTTGACAGAACCGCATCATATCGGGGCTTTTTAGGGGAGTCGGAGGGGTTTCCGGGAATTCCGGTGATCGCAAGCTAGGATACTTCTAGATGTGCTAAGGACGATGAAACTGTTTATGCTGCCTAGTTTGTTATTTGGCGTCCGGACCGGATCCGGCAACGGTATAGGAGGAGGATCAGGCGGAAACCGGAAATTTGCAGAAATGTTCCGATTCGAGTCAAGCTTGAAGAACGAGAAGAGAAGATGTCAGAGATGGGAAGTTTGTGAGTCCTAGTCATTTTTTACCACAGTGGGAGGAGTTGGAGGGGGGGGGGGGGTACGGAAATTTTGTAGCTCGCATAGAGGTCAAATGGATGGAGTGATTTGAATCAAACTTAAAAAAAATAGAGACCATGTGTCCTATATGACACGTTTTAGGGTCCGGACCGGATCTAAACACGGTGGGGGGCGGAGTTTCTCGAAAAAAGCTTCGACCCGAGTGAAACTTGACAGCCGGTATATCTTAGATAATCTGTATATGTGGCTGAACCAGATTTGGCCCTGGTACGGAAGTTTGCGGGCGAGTCGTACCGGCAATAGTACGGCAGTCCTACGAATCAGACTAGTATGGCGAAACATTTGCCCTAGATTATCCCAGAAAATGAAATGCTCAGGCTCGCTTGAAATTAGATACCTTATTTCTAGGTTCAGTCCTAGGGGGGGGGGGGGTTGAAGGGGGGATTATGTGACATTCTCATCTACTTTCTGTAAACTCGTAACCTACTCTTAACAAGTGCCATATGAGCTCGTAGCTTTTGTTCTCAGTAATAGTCGTTTATGTTGCAAAAACAGTCGGTAAAAATGACCAGCCGGTCGGTAAATACCTTGCCCCCCCCCCCCCCCAAAAAAAAAAATGTTGGCTAGTAATGCCTCTGATGGTGTCACCTAAGCACCAAAGGTGTACACTCGGCAACACTGCTTGTGACTAGGTTTATAGTTTATAGGCGTATTCCGTCCTAGCAACTACGGGTGTTTTCGACCGCTTACGAACAGTTACCAAAAAATCCCACCGTTGTCCCAGCCTTAGTACGATTCCTAGGGGCTGGTGCACACCCTGTGTTTACAGCTGGCCACTACTGCTTATCATCTTTTGTGTGATTGTAGAGAGTTACGGGGGCTAAGGGAGGCGATTTTCGGGGTGGGGGGGAACTGATAAGAAATGGATTATTAAAATGATGGGAAGTTAAGATTTTAAAGAAATAAGAAATGTTGGGAAGTTCCTCAGGTTAGCTTTTAAACACCGGAAAGATTTCTTCTGATGGGGAAGTTGTGTTTTTAGTGTTAATAAAGTATTCAGTGTAAATTAAAAATATTAAGAGTGTGTTAGTATGTATAGGCGCATGTAAAATTGTTCACTTTTTGTTTTGTTTTGTTGCATGATGGCCTGATGGGTTTAATGTGCAAATAAATCATTCATCATCATCATAGGACTTTTGGGGGAGTTGGAGGGGGGAACCATAAATCTTGGAAACACTTAGAGTGGAGCGATCCGTATTAAATTTGGTGGTAGGAACAAGAGATACTTCCTAGATACTTCATTGACATAACCGGACCGGATCAGGAACGTGAGGGATCGATAGACCGAATAGCCGTTTGCACGATGGGAGGAGTGGAGGGATGAGGAATCCGTAATCCATTGGAAAGAGCTATTGACTCAGATGTTCCACGTCAAGTCCGGGCCGCATCCGGTACTTGCGGGGGAGCATCGGAAAAAAAATACTCTTTGAGCCCAAGCTGACTTTGAAACATTTATTCAAAGAATGTTTACAACGGATATACGTCAGCTACGATTCTTCATCAGCTGATGGAGCATCGGAATTTTTGTGAAACGCTTAGCGTCGAGGGATCGGGATGGAACTTCGTGGGAAGAAAAAACTTGAGCATTAGATATCTTCTTTATCTGAGAACCAGATTATATCGGGGCTCTTTGGAGGGAGTTGGAGAGGGTTTCCCGGAATTCCGGTGATCGCGAGTTAGGATACTTCCAGATGTGCTAAGGGTGATAAAACTTGACAGACTTATTAGTAACCCGACAAAATAGACTTCAGGACCCGAAACAGTGCCTTATGAAGACTTCAGACCATTTTTCGGGGATTTAAGGGACGGGGAATCCCAAAATTATTGACTTCCATAGGTTGCAAACAAATGGTCCGATTCAAGTGAGACTTTATGGGTGATAAGAACTGATGACCTAAGATATGCATCATGTGTCCGAACACCATGCGGCCATGGTTCGAGGACATGTGGGGGGGGGGTCCGGAAACTTCGTGACATGCACAAAAACCAAACAAGTGGGCCGAATGGGATGCAAGTTGGACAGTACGAAGTTTATGTGGCCTAGATTTGTCATTTGGCATCCGCACCGGATTCGACCAAGGTAGGAGGAGGATGAAGCGGTAACCTGAAATTTGCAGATATGCTCCGATTTGAGTTACACTTGATGGACGGCAAGAGGAGATAAGATGCGAAGTTTATGTGTCCGAGTCGGATTCGGTCACAGTGGAGGGAGTTGGAGGGAGAGTTGTGTGCTCGCATAGGGGTTAAACGAGTGGAGTGACTGAATGAAACTTGGCAAGTAGAGAGATCGCATGCCTCAGATGACGTATTTTAGGGTCCCGAACGGATCCGAGCAAGGTGGAGAGGGGTACCGGAATTTCCTGAAAAATGCTCAGATTTACTTTCTCGTTTGTCACACCACCTGCTCGTAACAAGTGCCATATTAGCTCGTAGCTCTTGTTTAGTTACTGGGTCACAGAATTCCGGCATGCTTTGTCGAAGAAAGGTAAGTGTATTACAAATTGCAGAATTCTCGACCAGTTGCAACACCGGTACTCCGCTCTCAATAATATTATATTTCTTTTGCAGAAGAGCGAAGACGTTGCTGAAAGTGAAGAGAAGAAAGGCAAAGTTGATGCCTGAATTTGTCGACTATCTGAAAACCGGCCTTCTTCTTTATCTGACATTTTTTACGAAAAGTCTATATTCCTACCGAAATAAAAATCAATCTTCTGTATAGTTGGCGGTTGGTGTCTCATACGCAGAGGCGTCACTAGCCAAATATTTTTTTTTTGGGGGGGCGACTAATTTTTACCGACAGTTTTGAAAAAAAATCGACTGATTTTCAGAAAAATCGACTAATTTTCATAAAAACCGACTGTTTTCATGAAAAAAATCATCTGTTTTGACGAAAAACACGTTGGTTATGTTTTTACCGACTGGCCGACAACATGGGGGGCGTTCCCCCAGTCGTGACGCCCCTGCTCATGCGTACAAGTGTATACTTTTCTCCCCGTTCCCCGGGGACTCCTAGGGGGATCACATTATTTTAGGTTTTGTTTAATCTGATTGTTTTTACTTAATATGTCATTGTTATTACTTACAAAAAAGAGCGTCAGAAACTCTCAAAATCGGTTCCCCTCCTAATCTGAAAGGGAGTCCTTTTCGACGATGGTGATGGTAATATGTCTGCTGGGACTCGGGACTGTTTCCCTAGGGACAAACAAAAACGCGGGGACTTCCCAAGAGAGGTCCTCGGGGAACGGCGAGAAAGAGCCTTTCACCGGTCTCTCAGTGTTTCCTTTTCTGAGAGGTTTTAGCCAAAGGCGTTTTTCCGCGATCCCCGGAAGTGCCGCTAAAATAGAGGGAGTCGCTTCCTGCGGCATCCTTAAACGGAAAATAGCGAGAATACGGGTAATCCCCCAAAAATCGACTCCCCGCCGAATCTGAACTGGAGTCCTTTTTGGACTCGCAAGAATATAGGGAGCGAGTCGGTGGGGCAAACAAATGCGCAGGGACTCCTCTTTGAGAATCTCTGTGGAACGGCGAGAATAAGCCTGAGGCGGTTTTCGATTTTGGCAGTAAACTCGGAATTTAGTTGCAAATTCATGTCCACTTAGTAAAATAATCTACTTTATCAAGTTGGCAGACAGGCAAGGTAAAATTCTTCAATTACCTGAAGTGAACCTGAAGTTCTATTTATAGAAACCTTTTCTTGAATTGGCGTTGGGTCCAAATTCCTGTCGGTCCCTTTCTACCTTTCTTTTCATCCGATATCCTTAGACGCTCCTGATGCTTACACGACTTTGAACATCTCGCCTACAGTAGCTCCTCGTCCTTCAAACTGTTAGTGGCTGCAATTTGTTGGAGGGAGGTCGGCAATTTAAGACAGTGGCAGGTTCTTCTGGATTTTGTTTTCAGACATTTGAAATTACCGCAAACCAGATTATTTTTCCCGCCTGACCAGGCTCGTACTGAAAATGCTGTGCCTGATCTTGGCCCGGAAGAAAGATCCAGGGCCCTCGTCAAGTAACAGACTCGGGGTTCTTACCTTAGTTCCTGCAGAGCCATCGGTGGCGCAGAGGGCGTCGAAAAAGCCTCTCCATTCGTCCCGCATTGATGCCGCAGCGGTGACGTCTTGCCATTCAGGTACTAGCGAGGTACCAGCCATCCTCAGATCTCGGTCATTTGTTCGCCTCAATATATTTTTGGGCCGGCCTCGCTTTCTCCTCCTGTCTGGCTTCCCCTGGTAGGTTGTTCGAGGAAAGCGCCTCTCATCCATACGAAGGCATGCCCGAGGACACGTCCTTCGTATGGATGAGAGCCTCTCGGGGCCCACGTCATAATGATTTAGCACAAACAAACTGTACAATTACAATTCGGTTTATTTATCCATAGACATCTTTTACAGACAAAAAATAGTGCTGGACATGTCATTACAAATGAAAAGATCAACCAAGGGATATATTTACAATGGTAACCTATGATTTATATATACAATTAACGGCTTAGAATACGGATTAGAATACTCAACTTCAACTTCAACAACTTACGCGGTCATAGCCTCAAACTCACCGCTGAGAGGTTCTGCAAAGATATTGGTCGGTGGAGTTTCAAAAACCGCGTGCCACGCCATCGGAGTCAACTGCCCGAAGAAACAGCAAACTCCCCATCAATAAGCCAATTCAAGAAAGAAATTGATGGAATGTTTCTTTCCCAAATGTACCACCCTAAATGTTTCAAAAGAACTTTGTAGAGGCTTTGTGGCCTTTTTTTTGCAATATATTATTATTATTAATTCATCAGAATACGAACGCGAATTACAATGACAGGTTCAAAAAATAATTCGTCATAAGTGTCACTACTATTATACAATTCACGGTTTAATATACATGTCATGAAAATACGGACGCAAAGTACAAAAATAATTCATCACAAGTGTCACTACTACTCTAGTATTTAAACAAATGTGATTGAGATAAAAAGATGCAATGGTCAAACTATTTATGTCACAACAAAAATAAAGAAATGGGCTGAAAAGAAATAGACGACAGCAACTTTTAAAGAGCGTTAAAATGTTCGGTAAAATACGGCACGAAAGAATTGAGGAATCGTTCCGATGAATGAGCATGAGACGGGGACTTCAGTAGCTTTTTCCCAGTCTGACCCTTTTACCTTTATTTTGTATTTATTCAACGTACTTTGACTCTAGAAAGATGACAAGCAGACAGACATGTAGCCTTCCAGAGATTAGACAGACAAGTACCAGCTATACTAACTAACACATAATGGTTTTGGGATCTCAAAACGTGAGTGGAGGGATACCTATGACTTCGTAAAAGTTGTTCGTCTGTCTGTCAGCAGGATAACTCTCGAAGGGGATTTTGTTCAAACTTGGTGTGAGGATCCATTAGGTCGAAGCACAGCTCAAGTTCGTAGTTGGGCCCTGTAGCCCAATATTTTATGGCCCTTGTCCTTCGGCCAAGTGCCATATAGCGATCGCAGTTTCTGTCCGTCTGTCTGTCGGTCCAGGTTTTGCTAGTTCGGGCACTTCCACATAAGCTAGGACGATGAAACTTGGCAGGCATATCAGGGACCCCAAATGATTAAGTTGGAAATAGTCACTTCCCCGATCCAAGCATCGTGGGGGGAGTGTAGGGAGGGGGAATCCGGAATCTTGAGGTATTTGTAACTCTTGAACGGGTGATCGGATCTCAACGAAACTTGGTATTTGGAAAGACCTCGTGTCTCAGACGATCCACATAAAATCCGGACCGGTTCCGGTGGCTTTGGAGGGAGTTGGAGAGGGGAACCGGAAATCTTGGGAAATGCTTAGAGTGAAGGGATCAGGATGAAACTTGGTGGGAAGAGCAAGCACAAGTCCTAGATACATCATTACCGGACCGGATTCGAGCAATATGGGGGGGGGGGGGGGCGGATTTCTGATTAAACGTGAGTTTGGTACTTCCTGATGCACTAGGACGATGAAACTGATGTCAGGGACTTGAAAAAACCGACTTGACAATAGTCGTTTGCATGATCCGATCACCGTGGGGGGGAGTGGCCGTAGGGGGAATCCGGAATCTTGAGGTATTTATAACTCTTGAATGGGTGATCGGATCTTAATGAAACTTGGTATTTGGAAAGACCTAGTGTCTCAGACGATCCACATAAAATCCGAACAGGATCCGGTGACTTCGGGGGGAGTTGGAGAGGGGTACCGGAAATCTTGGGAAACGATTAGAGTAGAGGGACCAGGATGAAACTTGGTCGGAAGAGCAAGCACAAGTCCTACATAGACCGTTGACGTGAAATTAGATACCTTATTTCTAGGTTTAATCGTAGGGGGGGTTGAAGGGGGGGGGGGGGATTTTGCGACATTCTCATCGACTTTCTTGTTCCACCTATTCGTAACAAGTGCCAATATAAGCTCGTAGCTCTTGTTAAATTAAGGTATGAAGAAAATATTTTTTTAAGGTAATGTGAGAGTCGATTTAGAGGTAAGGAGACATGCTGAATCCGGAACTGAACTTTATTTCTCACCAGAAAAGTAGTTCGTCCGGTCACAAGTGGAAAGTACAAAAGCATCTTTCGCCGGGAATCTGGAAATATCGTAAAAGTAAAAGTTCTATCCGAAGTTGAATAAGAGTTTTATACAGGTGTGCAGAGACATGGTGAATCCGTTTTTGAATTTCCTTTTTTGCCTGACAAGTAGTTTGCCCGGAATCCGGAATTCCTATCTGAAGTTGATCACAAGCTAGGAGTAAAGTTTATTCTGAAGTCGGTCCGAATATCCTTATAGGAGCAAGAATGCAAGCTGAATCCATATGTGCACCTGGATTTCTCACTGGATAATTAATTCATCGGGAATCCGATTAGAAATGCCTCCAGCTGCTTTGTCGGATCGTGTTCTCAAGTCTTTCGTGCCGTATTTCGTGAAACATTTTAATTCTATACAACAAAATAACTTAACATATTTTGAGGCATTGTTGACCTAGGCTAATTGTATATATTCTCATTTTATAACTGTAGATATATAGTTACCGATTAGTTTAATATTTTATGAATTGGGGATTATTTATTTATGTTTATACGTAAAGTTTAAATTTAACCGCCATAAGTCAGTGATAAATCAAAAAGGGTTATTATTTTCGTTGACGTCCTATGCTATTCGTTGTAAAAGAATATTTGGAGAATATGATGCATTTGAATTTGAAACCTTAATTTGACAGAAGTAAAAAAAATGTTCAAGTCAATCCGAGCATCGAAAAGTGGCTAACAATAGATGTCCAATGCAAATATGAGCTTTATTTTCTCATCGGATAATTAGTTTGACCGTAGTCCGGTCAAAATCGGAAATTTCGAAAAAGTAAAACAAGCCGATAATATTGTTTGGAGAAGGTGACACGGATATACTGTTCACTCTTGCCTCGGATGGGTATCTACTGAAAACACAATTTTTCTAATGAGCCTGTTTGTTTGATACGCTTTCAGCTGTTGTTCAGTGCTCTGTTAGAATGATATCAAAGCACGGGTTCAGCAAAGACTGAATATCTGCAAGACCTGACTATCTATGTCAATAAGACCGACAAAGATTCCCCTTTGGGTTTAGTCACCGAAGCCGCGCCGAAAGTCGGCGGCGGACCGCCGGTAATATTCTGACGCCGAATATTTTTAAGTGATATGTATCTGATTTTCTTTCCATGGAGCTTTATCCTCTCCAGGATGTTGTTCTTTTTTTGTCCCCAGTGTGCACTAACAGAAAGAGTCTTCGCTTGTTGCGGCAGTGCAGGAATGACAATTTCTAACAAAAATTGTATGTTGGGTTCAAACCGTGTAAACAAAGAGCCCAAGTAGCGTTCGTGCTGCATGTCGGTTGGTCCATCTGTCCAACTTTAGTACAGATACTTCCAGACTCCAGACAAGCTAGGACGGTAAAACTTGTCATTCCTTCTGGACGGTGGCTTAATTCACTGAACGTTGGCAAACCTTTGAAATTCCCTCGATTGCTGGAGGATTCCAAATTTCCTAGAAGTACTCTCTACGTCTCACTCTGCTAGTTCCGGCATTTCCATATAAGCTAAAGGTCTACACTGTCAGAAGTTTCATAACAGATAGCGTATAACACTTTCAAGAATAACACCTTTTCACTTAGAAATAAAGTATTATGCCCAATTAAGTTTACAGTATTTCGTGCCTAGATCTTCAACAACACCTTCAATTGGTAAAAATACTAACGGGAACGAAAGAAACAACAGATAACATCCCAAAGTGTTATCTTCTGTTGTCGTTATGTAACTTCTGACAGTGGAGTATTTTTACCTATTGAAGGTGTTGTTGGAGATCTAGGCACGACATAGTATAAACTTAATTGGTCATAATACTTTATTTCTAAGTGAAAAGGTGTTATTCTTGAAAGTGTTATGCGCAATCTGTTATGAAACTTCTGACAGTGTATGGAGACATATGGAGTACTATAAAGGACCCGACCGATACTCGACGAAACCTTCTTTTTCTGATCGGGCCATCCGTGTGTGGTTTGAGTTAAGGTGAATCCTGGACCTTGTTGTGACCCGCGTGCATCGCGAAAATTTTTCATGGCTCCTAGACAGCCCGGATTTGGACCCAGGACCTTCTTCAGAGCTTATTTTTCACGGTAAAGTCACCTCAGCAGTAGTCCATCTACACAAAAAACCGGTAAAAAATAACAAAAACCGGTCATTACCCATCTCAGTGGAAACTTGGTTACATTACTCCGATCAAAAAGAAAGGAGAAAAGGATGATTTCACCGGAGTGCGCCCTATTACACTGACATCTGTATTTTCCAAGATGTACGAAAGTTTCATCGCTAATTGGCTAAAAAATAAACTCACTGATTTAATAGATACTAGACAATTTGGTAACCTAAAAGGTGTTTCCACCACACATTATCTAGTCAGTCTACTAGATACTATTTACAAGAATTTAGAAAAGCCAGACACTTGGCTCAACTTACTGCTAATTGACCTTAAAAAGGCCTTCGACCTCATCAGCCATTCGGTTTTAATTAAAAAATTGCTGGATGATTTTAAAGTTGACCCATATCTTGTAAATTTGATAGCTTCTTTCATTTCTAATCGTTTTCAAGTTGTAAAATATAATAATATTTATTCTGATCCACTCCCAACCACCTGCGGAGTACCGCAAGGTACTCTTCTGGGTCCCCTACTTTTCCTAGTTATGATCAACTCCCTTGCTTCTGAATCACATGACAGATGGAAGTTCGTCGATGACCTCTCAGTTCTAGAAGTTTGCCGACGAAACGAGAAAAGTTCAGCAATGGAGATACTCGGAAATATCACAGAGGAAGCCGCAGAATCAATGATGACCGTGAACACTGACAAGTCAAATATTATGACCATCAGCTTTCTAAAATCTGATCTTGAGTTCTCCCAACCCATTGCCCCAGAAGTAACTCTTTCGGTGGTAAAGCTGTTGGGTGTTACCCTCTCTAACGACCTTAAATGGGACTCCTATGTCGAAACTATGACTAAACAATCTTTCCCCTCGCTATCCCTCCTAAAACACATGGTTAAATTTTCATCCCCCACTTCAGACTTGCTCCACTTTTATACTTCTTTTATACGCCCAGTTCTTGATTATGCTTGTCCGGTATGGCATTTTGGCCTTACAAAAGATCTTTCAGACCGGATTGAATGTATCCAGAAAAGGGCTTTGCGCATTATTGGGCGGGAAGGAAAGCTCCCCTATTTGTATCTTCTCAAAAAGTTCGGGCTCACTACGCTTGAGGAAAGGAGACAAACACTGTGCTATGGTTACGGAACACGAGCGTTTTCTGACACAAGGTTCCGTGATCTCTTCCCACCCATTCACGATCCTCCCAGAAGTAGACCCCCCCGTGAAAAATCCCAGAAAGTCCCCAAACTAACACCAGTAATTTGCACTCACGAAAGATACAGGAAAAGCTTCGTTCCATCTTTCCTGACACTTTTTAATTCTCACGACTAAAAATGAAACTGTTTTGTTGCATTTGCATTTATATGATTTGGTTGTGCTTAAATTGTATATATATATATATATATATTGACATCTGCAAATCTGCTGTAAATGTCCGTTGACAACGTTTTCATGTATTATATGTTGACGAGAAATGCAAATTCGGCATGATTGCTGTGAAAGTCATTTTTAAATTAAATTCTACTCTACTCTACATAGTATCTGGTCGTTTCCGGTTAAGATATGAAATGGCAAATCACTGCGCGGGCGTCGCAAGGGGAAGGGGGTACTGCCCCCCCCCCCCCCCCCCCCAACCTTTTCAGATTCGGTAAAATTTTGGGCCGGAGGAACCCAAAATTTTAATAAAATTGTTCGGTATTTTTTCCATAGCAGAACTATTCGGTATATTTACGTGGATTCGGTAGTAGACAGGATCACAAAAAGGCTATCGGTACAAATCTATTCGGTATAATGATCGGGATTCGGCATAATTACAGCCAATTATACCAATTACGAATATTATTCCTTAGTCTTCGATACCAAAACAATTCGGTCTAATAACCGGGGTACGGTAGTTATACAGAATCCCGAACATGTTGTCGGTCTCTCAGCTTATTCGGTATAATAACTGGGATTTGGTAATTTAATCGGTATAATAACTGGGATTCGGTAATTTTTCGGTATAATTGCCAGGATTCGGGAATTACCAAGAACCTCGAAACTCGGAAGAGGTCGAGTGAACAGCTAAGCAGACAAAAGGACTGATCTATGATTTCATCGACAGTCCTTATTTTTTTCTTGCTTTTAGCTTTGATCCCGAAAAGAAAATCTAATGATAAATGTTTCGAAAATTTCGCATGCGGCACCAATATTCTCTATTTTGTGTAAGGCGTCATTTGACTGGGGTTTTAAGCCAGTTTTAGGGTGAGGATTTCCAAACATTAAAAGAGATTCTGAGTGGAAATAGCTAAATTTGGCAGGAAAAGGCTAACTTAAAAAAATCTCGCCTGCGGTTCTCACTTTATGTGATCATGGGTACTAATAACTAGACTAAACTACAGTAGTTGCTGATGCCTGAACGTCGCTCCATCCGTGGAACTTCTTAAAGTATTGGTATTTAACACACAGTAAATGATAGAATTTGTAAGAGAAGCAGTTAATTTTAGCCTACAGGAAAAAAATGATTTCGAAAATTTTCGCTTTGGTATAATAGATATAAGCTGTTGCTGCAATCGTGCCCGGCAATATATTCTCCAAGTGGGCTTCGCCAAAACGCCGCCGAATAGTTGGCCTATCGTCTTTCATGCTGTCCTTTAATGTTGCTCTTCCTACGTAATTCTTTCTGTTCCATTTAAAGCTCGAATTATCTGTTTCTAGGATTCGGTAAAAATTGTGGAGAGATTCGGTAAAATGTTTGCTCTGAATACCCCCCCCCCCCCCCCACCCCATCGAATATACACTTGCTACACCCCTGTATCCGGGTCTATGACTTGTGTGCCGTCCCAGTTTCATACTGTCTTCTTTTGGTCCCTATGCGTATCACAAAGTTTCCTACCCCCCCCCCCCCCCCATCGTGTCCACATGCGATTCTGACACATAAATATCAAAGTTTTTGCTCCTAATACCCACCGACTCACTCAAATGGAAGCCCTTCCGGATCTTGGACCCGAACCCGTTACCTTTGCACAATCCAAGTTTCATCTCAACCCCTCCATCCATTTGGTTCCTACGCATGTTACCTAGCCCCTCTCCCCTTCCATCCCACCATCGGATCGGATGCGGTTCGTACATGCAAATGTTGCATCTAAGGCACTTACTACCGAACTAGTTTTCCTTGATTCGGAGAATAATCGGAAAATGTTTGGGACACCCAACTCCCTCGACGCGAACGGATCCGGTCTGGACCTCAAAATAACATAGCGTATCTATGTTCTGTGACCTTTGGCATGTTAAACGATTTCCGAGCCCCCTCTCCGCCCCCACATAAGTCGGATGTGATTCAGAGAATTTAATGTCGCATCCAGGGCATTCGCTTTTATGAACCTCTGCCGAACCGAAGTACTTCCGGAAAATCCGTCACGCCCCTTCCAGCTCCCCGCACGTTTGGTAACTGCCTGCATGTCATTCTGAAAATCTCGAAACATATGACTGAGAGTAGATTCTCTGGAGCATGGGGGGTGAGTCCCCCCCCCCCCCGCCTTCGCCCCTGAGTACTCCCGGCACGCCCCTTCCAGCTCCCCGCACCGAGGTCGGATTCGGTCTGGACTTCAAAATCGCACATGATCCTTGTACCGTCAAAGTTCATCCCAGTCCCTATATTCCTTTGCAACGGATGTTTCAAAATTATTCGCATGTTACACAATTTACCAAAATTTCCGAATTCCCAATCGCCCCCCATGGTCGTATACGATTCGGACATATAAACGGGATACCGCTCTGCTCCTTTTGATCGGGTCACTAGTTCCCATATTCCCCCTCTCTGCACCCCCACAAGAATGAATGGATGTAATCCGGGAAAACATGTTTTCGCTGAGCATCCAGTCGGGATGTGAGAACTGTTAAGTAAAAGCAGACGATCCCTAAAAACTCGTCCGGTAGGATATACATGATGCTATCTAGCATGTCGTCCCATGACAGCCAAACAGTCGCATCTGACATATTTTCCGAAATATGTTTTGTTGGATTTCTTTATGTCCGAATGAAAGACGCGTCTATGGTGTAATTGTCGTATCGGTTTGTACGACGCATCGAAGGCGAACGGCGAGAATACAGGGGGTCACTGGACGCGGACTCCACCTAGGAAAACAACGAGAACACGGGGAATGCTTCAAAAATGGATTTTGATAAAAAAAAAAAAAAAAGTTTGGATCCACTTTATTTTTGTTTTTGTTTATTCTGATTGTTTTTAATTAATTTTACATTGCAATAACACTAGCAAAAATTGATTCCCCGACTGAGTTTGAAAGGGAGTCAATTTTGATGGTGGTCCCCGGGGCAAACAAAAACGCGGGGACTACTCAAGTGGAGTTCTCGGGAAACGGCCAGACCACGCCTTAAGTGGTCGCTTCTAGCTATTACAATGGTCTTAGAATCGTGTTCTTTTTGCTCTCCTGAACAACTCTTTTGGCTAGACAGCCCAGGGACGATGTAAGCACAACAACGTCTATAAAGGCGTAATCTCGCCATTCCCGGAGGACTCCACTTGAGGAGTCCCTGCGTTTTTGTAAGTCCGGGGAATCAATTTTTGCTGGTATTGGTGCAATGTAAAATTAATTAAAAATAATCAGGATAAACAAAACCAAAAATAAAGTGGATGCAGACTAATTTTGTCAACTGCATATTTCTTATTCGAACAAATTCGATTTTGGAAGTACTCCCCGTACTCTCGCTGTTTCTGTACGCGGAGTCCGCGTGGAGTGACGCCCTAAGTTGTATTTTTACAGACATCGCGTTTTGAACATTAGAGCCCCAAAACGCTCTCGTTCTTAAATCTTTTCTTCACCTTTTTCCCAGGAAATACGGCCATTTTGGAAAATACGGCATTGTGTTTGACCGGCAAATTTGCCTAATTTTGGACTTGCCGCTTCTTTAATAGTTAATGTAAGTGGAGAGTAGTGAAGCTATTTTCATAGCCAAGTTCTCTGTCCATTTGCATCCAGAAAGGGCCTTTAGGTTCTGTCTTCAGGCTAGCCTCAGTTTGTTCGATTTTGATTCCACTAGCCTAACTTTGGCTGTGTATATGGTTATAAAGGAATAAACTCATTCCTGTCCTATTATATTAGGCCATGACGTTTTTGTGACATCATGTCCATTAAAGAAATTAGAGAATTTGATCAAATTAATGTTATAGAATATATATTTGAATTTACATATAGAGCCGAGTGGCCAGTTATTGTGGGATGTCGTGAGCCTATGTTAACTGGCTTAAAGCTCGGTCACACTTGGCTCATTTGCTGTCTTTTTGGGTTTCAAAAGTAGAAAAAAGAAAAAGAACAAGACAGCCTAGCCTAGGCTACGACTAGTCTAATCCTGAATGTTGTCATTTTAAGTTCAGGAGAGCAAAAAAGCCTCTCTAATTGTGTTACAGGAACCCTAACTGCCCCTAATTGCAGTCTGCTCCAGTCAACCACAAACCCCTGGATTTTGGATACCCTATGCCAAACGCTGGATATACCTAGCATTTGGCATATCCTATGCCTAACACTGGATACCCTATGACCCACGCTGGATACCTGTTGCCAATCTAACCCTGACCTATCTAACTACAGCTGAATCCTGATTGGTTAATTTCTGAGCTTCAGTCAAATCAGCAATATTTTACAGGATTAGAGTATCAGTCTACCACAAATCCCTGATTTTTGGATACCCTATGCCAGACGCTGGAGACCTGTTTCCAATAAGATATTGATGATTTGATGAAGCTCTGAAATCAACCAATCAGAATTAACCTACAGTCAAATAGGTCAGGGTTAGAGTACCAACAGGTATCCAGCGTTTGGCATAGGTATCCAGCGTTAGGCATAGGCTATGCCAAATGTTAGATATATCCAGCGTTAGGCATAGGGTATAAAAAAAATCAGGGGTTTCTGGTAGACTTGTAGAGTATCCAGCATTTGGCATAGTGTACCCAACGTTAGGCATAGGGTATGCCAATCGCTAGATATACCCAGCGTTTGGCATAGGGTATCCAAAAAGCAAGGATTTGTGGTCTGCTCATTATCCCCAAGCTTCCACAAAGCCTGTCAAATCTCATATCCCCTAGGGATTTTCAATTGTTTGTCAAATAGGCTGGTTTTTGCGCCCAGTGTGACCAAGCTCTAAGGTTTAGTAGCTATCGTTACAGTCCATAGTCAATTGGCTATGGACTAGTGGCCTTTCAGGGTTTTGTGGTCTTCATATATCAAGCTGATTTTTTGTGTGATAAAATCTTACATGGCAACACTGTGACAGAAAACTTTCCATTGGTCATGATCAGCATTCAAACGCGCTTCTGCACGTGTACGATTCTCGAGGATAGGATAAGAATTGATTGACGTATTGATTTGTAAACTGTTAGAGTAAGTTTCAAGGGCCGGTTACTGGTCACTGTACCCTATTGTCAGTATTGTTACAGTTTCGGTATAATTTCTGGAACACAGTGCTTCCACAATATCAGATTTTATTGACCTAGGTGCTAATTAAATTCTTGTGGGATGTCAAATCTTAAGTAAATGGGTTTCTTTCTTTCTTTTGCAGATTGTTGTTTGTAGCAGAAAATCTTCACTGTGAAGAGATTAGTGAATATTGTTTCCAGGTGCAATACTGAAGTTGTGAAGTCTAAGCAACCAATTCAGCATACTTTTTCTGGAATTCTTTGATCTAGAAGCTCTTTTGTTTTGTTTTCATGCATTGACTTACGTATAATGTGCTTTAGCCAAGTGGATTCTAGAGTTATATTTGCTTAGGGTTACTTTTTGGGTAGCCACAAAAACCTGTCAGTAGTTTGCTGCATTTGCTTAGTGTTTCGTAAGATTTCCAAGTTACATTTGGGTAGCTGCAAAATTTGCTTTGGGGGAAGTCCAGTAGAGGTCAGTCAAAGACAAATCCCTGGTTTTTGGATAGCCCATGTCAAATGCTGGGTACATTTAGCGTTTGTTATATCCTATGTTTAACACCGTATAGACTATGCCAAATTCTGGATACCTGTTGGTAACCTGATCCTGACCCTGGTCTGCTATAGATAAGTTCTGATTGTTTGATTTCTGACCTTCATGCAAATAATCAATAGTTGCATTTTTGCAGACATTATGATATCTGTTACCACAGTAACTGAATCTGCAATTAGTTGTTTTCGCAGTTACCCTGGTATCTGATACAGGGTTCCTCTGCAAAAATGACTAATGCCGAAATTGCACTGTCCAAAGCCTTCCCAAAAGAAAATACTGATAGCCAGTTACATCATTAAGTTCTAAACTTCTTTCTCACCAATTTGACAAAATTGTGAAACTATGATGACGTTTCAGATACCACAATCGGATTGTGGTATCTGAATATCAATATCTGTAAAAACAACTCTAAACCGTGGTATCCGATACCATGGTATCTGCAAAAATGCAACTAATATTTTATTGGGATAGACTATCCAGCATTTGGCATAGTGTGTCCAGTGTTAGGCATAGGATATGCCAAATGCTAGATATACCTGATGTTTGGCATAGGGTATCCAAGAATCAGGGGTTTGTGGCATACTGGTAGAGGTATACTTATTTGAACGTTTGTTGACTTTGAACTTTGCCATTTTCGTGCACTGGCTTTTACTAAAGTTAACTACCAATTAGCAGTAGTAGGTAATAGAATTACCTGAGTATTTCCGATCTTCATTCTACCATTTAGCCCAGAACTGCACTGTTCACACTTGAATAAGTGTTCAAATAAGCATACTCCTACTGTACTGCATTTGCTGATTTCTGTAATTCTAAAAGATAAATAGCAGGGAATTCCTCCTGTCTATTTTTCTATTTGTTTCCCTTAAAACATGTTGTAAAACTATTTAAAATACACCATTGCATTCAGGATTGAAGTAACTATTTAACAAAGCCACCAGTAGAAATGTCTGAACAGTTTTATTTTACACTTGCATGTAAATTAAGCTAGATAAACAATAAAAAGTAACTGGACTTGCCTAGAAACTTGTGTTGATACCGAGGATTCAATAGTCATCATTAATCATACCAGCAAATCCAGTATTATATAACATTCGAGTCACTAGTTGAAACTCGCGAAAACGTTGTTTGGTCTATTTTTTGGGTGGTGATACCAAATATCTGAAAATAAAAATTAAATTCAGGTTAAATCTGAGTAAATAGAACTCCATGCTTATTTTCTTACCATTCTGTACAAGATTTATCCTCAGTTTTAAGTCTATAAGCTTGAAAACGCCTTCAGTTTTTGCCAGACAAGTAGTTCACCTGGGATCCGGTTGAAACCGGATATTTGGCAGAAGTAAGGCAGGAAGATTTGATTAGTTTCGTCAAAGTAGGTATGACCTATAGCCTAGGGGTAAATAGACACATGTGAATATATATCTGAACTTGGTTTTCTCAGATGATTAACCATTGACCTTCAGTAAAAATGTTGAAGGAGTCTGGCGAAGACCAGATACCTACAAGACCAAATTTGTCTGGATCAAATATTTTTTGGGATTCCTTCGAAACCTTTGGTCTTGTTAATCAAGAATTCAGATACTAACAGTATGTTAGAGAGGCAATATGGAACTCAAACCAAAGATAAAGTTTAGAAGAATCATATTACAAAGACCAAAGGCTCAGAATTTGAAAGTTGTTATTTATGGCAAAGTTCAAAGTCAACAAACATTCAAATAAGATAATAACTTTCTACTAGTTGTGCCATAACTATGTTTTTATTCCAGTAATTAACATGAATGCTGAAAAATTAGCCAAGCTCCAGTCCCAAGTCAGAATCGGAGGACCCGGCACTGCCAGGAGGAAGAAGAAGGTGATCCACAGGACAGCAACCACAGATGACAAAAAGTTGCAAAGCTCACTCAAGAAATTGTCGGTCAACAATATCCCAGGCATTGAGGAGGTAAAACTTTACCCTATTCTATGCCTCAAATTGGTACCAGTTTTTTATAGTGCAAAACGGACACTTTAGCTGAATATTATTAGAGCTATATTTTGGCCCTTCTTTGCAAGGGTCCTCTTCAAGCTCAAAGCTGCTCAAGTTAGAAAAACGAACTTGTGGGAAACAACCACAAGCTCGTCAAGTGTTGTCACCTTGGGCTGAAGGAATATTTAAGTACCAGTTTTTGTCTGAACATGAAATTTCCAGTAATTTCCCTGAACAAACCAAAACAGATGGATCTGAAGAAGTGTAAACTGGCTAGACACAGTAATCCTTGAAGCTTTAGGCTAAAGTTGAGTGAAGACTGACAAATAATATAACTGACATTATAAATATATAGTAAAATTATAAAGCCTTTCCTGTGAGCTCTCTTGTGTCAGCTTAAAAAATTATTGTATGCAAAATATTTTAGTTACTACAACTAGTCCCCTTGTTCTCATTTATGAGTTGCGTTTTTGCAAATACCATTGTATTTGTTAACATAGTAACTGGGTCTGAAATTAGTAGTTTTGCAGTTACTAGGATATTATTCTGATACCATGTTTACTCTGCAAAAACGACAGTTGCCGGGTTTGCGCTATTAGAAACCATCCAAAAACAATTTCAATTCAGTTTTATTTCAACACCATTTACGGACTGGCCAAATAGCAGGTGGGGAAGTCAACATAAATTAAAAATTATCAACATAGAATAGAAAGTGGTCTAATTACATATGAAATACTGAGAACAAACAGTATAAAAAATAAGGCTTGGGGAACCTACTAATTTCTGTTACGTAGGGAAACAAAGAAGGGGACAAAACTATTCTTGTATCTCATGTGTCGTCAAAACACTGGTTGAAGGGTAGGGACTGGTTCGGAAGCTTGTCTTTGAGGCCTTGCCCTTTCTGTTGTAAAGTCAGGGGACAGGATGTTGCAAAGGACTGGGTTCAGAAGAGTCTGCAAACCTCTAGCATAAATTTTCACAACGATGAAACAAGGTTGTCAGATTATATTTTTTGAGAAAATAGATGTAAGGAACTTTCAGAGATTTATCCGTTATTAGGAGAGCTCGGTATTGTATCCTCTCTATAGCATCCGATCAGAAGAGTCTGCAAACCTCTAGCATAAATTTTCACAACGATGAAACAAGGTTGTCAGATTATATTTTTTGAGAAAATAGATGTAAGGAACTTTCAGAGATTTATCCGTTATTAGGAGAGCTCGGTATTGTATCCTCTCTATAGCATCCGATTGCTCGCGAGTCATAACATAATGCCATACAGGACAGCAATATTCTAGGACTGGGCGAATGAACGGAAAATAAATGCGCAATAGATGTTTGGAAGGGACACCATGACGCGAAAGAAGTTAGAATCCCCGAAGGCCCATATTGGCCGTCTCTAAAATTGAAAATACGTGCTTTTCCCACTTCATGTCATTCGTGATGTGTACACCAGCAGTTTTATTTCTTTAACATATTGCGCACTGGGGATTGGAGAACAAAATTTGGGTACACTTTTTTGAAAAGAGATATTTAAGACCACTGATCTTTCCATGTTTACAACCATCTGCTCTGCAGGTGCTTCATAACAAATATCATCTATGATATGTTGCTTTGCTTTTTACATTTCCACAGCAAACTTCGAACAGGGAGAGGTGATTTACATATTTCGAACGGTCATCCATCAATGTCGGAAGCTCATTGACCAGGGGCGTCACGACTGGGGGAGGGGGACGCCCCCCTCCCAATGTTGTCGGCCAGTCGTTAAAAAATAACCGAGTCGGCGCGAAGCGCCGCGATTTTTCGTCAAAGCGGTTGATTTTTTCGTGAAAATCAGTGTATTTTTGTTGTTGTTGAAAACAGTAAGTTTTTCTGCAGAAAAGGTCGGTAGAAATTACCAGCCATTCGGTAAATGCTTCTTCCCCCCCCCAAACATTTTGGCTAGTAACGCCTCTGTCATTGACCACAACTAGAAACAGCAGCGGACCCAAAAGCGTACCTTGTGGAACTCGACAGAAAATATTGGAAGGGGGTGAGAGTATGAATTCTTATATTTAGTCTGCTGAGTGCTATTAGATAGAAAACTTGCGACTATTTTGACAAGAAATGATGGCACATCAAACTTTAATTTCAGTTTCTCTAGTAGTATACTGCCATCGGGAGTGACATAACTTCTTTCCCACCAATTTGACAAAATACTATATTTGTATTAGCGATGATGAAAGTGAGATGAATTTTTCATATACCATGAACGGAACATCAGTCACCATGGTGATGTGCCAGATTCCAGAATTACTTCAAAAACGCCTTTTGACCTGGTATCCGATGCCAGAGTAACTGCGAAACGACTTTAGACCATAGTATCTGCAAAAACGCAACTATGGTGATGAAGATGTTGCATAAGGGCCAACTAAATTTTGTCTATGTATTAGGTGAACATGTTCAAGGATGATGGAACAATCATTCACTTCAACAACCCTAAAGTCCAGGCATCATTGGCAGCCAACACCTTTGCTGTTAGTGGACATGCTGAACATAAACGTAAGTTAGTTCTTAGTTTGTGCTTATTTGGTGATGTTGCTTTAAGAGGTTTCAACTACCATAGAGCGGTAGAGGTTTGCTTATTTGAATGTTTGTTCACTTTGTTAAAGCTAGCCACCGGTTAGCCAAAGTAGGTAGGACCTCTTGAAACACCTGAACAAGGTGTATTAACTTAAATTTTGTTAACAGCTTATATACCGTCGAGAATTTAAAAAATCAGACCAAGGTGTAGCTTTGATTAAGAATAGATGGATTACAGTAATTAAATAATACAAAGTTAAGTTATGCTTGCTCGGGCAGATTTCTGAATTACAAGATTCCAGAAATGTATCCTTCATATTGTGCTAGAATTCTGCTGGGTCTATGGAAGTAGGCGTACTCATGCCAGCAGTCACAGGCCTGTCCCAAAAACTAGGGGGAAGTTCTTGGACTCAGTACTTCTTTGACATTAACTACCTTACATCCCCTTGGCATCCCGAATAGATTAATTATTCGTAAGTTCGGTGTTCCAGATATTTCGGAGAAATTGCTAATGCTACACAGAAAGTTTGAATTTTCACCACACCACCCCCTTACCCCCCTGTTTGTGTGCTAGTGTTTTTGTATATTTAGTTATTTTAGTATTTTCTTCCCTTCTTTTTCTTTATTGTACTCTACTTGTTTTTCCTCTGGAATTTGTGGATAAGAAATAAATTATTATTACTAATTCATTTACCATAGTCTCTTAGGCTGTCGTTAGTCTTGGGAAGCTCACTTTAGTAGAATTTCGTTCGTTTTTACAATCAGTGGCTCGACTGGGCTCTGCGAGAAGGAATCTCCTGGTATTGAGCCTGCGACGGTCAGGAAACGGTCTGGTATCTACTATTAACAGTAGGCTATAGCCTACAGTGCACAAAAATTGACAAAGGAATGAGTACTGACTGAAGGTACATTGTTATTCTTTGTAAAAACAGAGTTGCATTGCCTGGACAGTTTTTTTTATAGATCTTTCTTAGATTTATTCAGTATCTAATCAATGAAGTATTTTATGCATGCTAAAAATAAGTAAGACCAGAAACGAAATAACTCTCAGGGTAGCAGTAAGCGATTGCAGTGTTCTCTTTTCACGTAGTCCGTGAATAATATTTCAGGAGCTGAAAATTGTAATTGTCATTTGACCTTTGAAATCCTAATATCTAGTTCCTCAGAGCCATTTGTCTGGATTGCTGTGTGATATGTTTTTCTGTTGGTACCTTTCACCTTCGAATGTCTTACCTTAAAAGAATTACCTTAAATCACAGCTTGGAGTGAAATAAGAACTTCTGATCCTGTTGAATCACTCCTTGTGACGACTTGTGGCATTTGTGGTTAGTTACAATCTGGTGGAAGATTCTGGTGTATCCCAGTCAAATCTCCACGGTTTGTCGCTCCACGCAGCATCCGAACGCCGTTTGAATGCATCTGTCGATTCACGTCAACAGCAGTGTTGCTAGATTGTGGTGAAAAAGACGAGCCGCCGCTTTTCAAAAATACGCCAGAAAAATCTACACCTCCCAGAAACTCGACTATCAACACAGAACTCCAAAAAAGATTAAAACGCTGTAAACAGTCGGTTTTTCTTAAAGATAGTCAAATTTCATATCACGCCAAAAAATCCGCCAGCTAAAAAGAAAAACTGCCACGTTTTACGCTACACGCCAGTTGCAAAAACAATTCCGCCAGTCTCCGACAAAATCCGTCAACACTGGGCAACAGTCTCCTCCTTGAGGTTGTTCCCGAGGTTCACGGTCCGGTTCGAGAAGAAGTTGTATCGTTCTCCAGTCCTTGGGGGAAGTTCGCGGATTCGTTTTGGGTGTCCTCGTGTTATGTGGGAGGGGCCAGTCTCCAGGAGCTCATTTTCTTGATTGGTTGAGAGGGGTTAGTGTGCCTGGATCATGTCCCCACGTTTCTTTTAATTTTAACTGTTCGTTTGATTCAGTCTGAGGGATCTTTTGTGTGTCTCTCTTCATTTTTCTGTAGTTCCTCCCCGATGAAAAATGTGTAGCCTGCGTAGTTGTATGATAGTTGTACGAAAAAGTTGCATCTAGTGATATGTAATAGTAAGGAGTACTATCATTTAATGTGCCTCAGACTGGGCCAATCTTAAGTAGTAGTATCCAGTAGCATCCTGTCTTGCTCCAGGAGCATCCGGTCTTCTAATAACAGCATGCAGCAGAATGCAGTAACACGGTAGCCTTGAAGTAGAAGCACGTAGTAGCATCAGTTAGTACTCCATGCTACTTTTTCGTACAACTTCATACTACTATTCTGAGATAAATTTTTCGTCAGGTCCATCTGTTCTAAAACTGAACTGAATGTCCCAAGATTGTAGTGGACCATCATAATAAGAATTTTTTTTTTAATTTAGCAATTGCTGAGATGCTCCCATCAATATTGAATCAGCTGCCCTCTGGCAGCTTACATCACCTGAAGGAACGAATTGTTGGTGGCTTGGGAAGCCTCGGAGGACTCGGAGCAGCTGCTGGCATCGAAGAAGATGACGAAGTCCCAGCGCTAGTGGAGAACTTCGATGAAGCCAGCAAGGCTGAAGCACCCGCTGCTGCCGGTAAGAAAGAGATCCCAGTTTCGTACGGTACATTCTAACCCCTCTGACAAAACCACGCTGATTTTCTCGCCTGCCGTGTTTTGCTGCCTTCGATGTGTATCACGCTGTCGACGGTTGTCTGCGAGAATTATTTCTATCAGAAAAACCGGTTGTGTACAAATTTTCTGTGTTTTCGCTGTAAGTCAACGGGCCTGGGAAAAGGCTTAAAACAGCCAAAAACCTTGGGTTATTTGTTAAAAGCACAGCCTAGTTTTAAAGTATTAAAATATTTTGAAATACTGTAAGTTGAATAGTAAATAGTATGAGGGGTTCTTTAAGGTCACACGAACGGCATTTCTGGACGTGATGTTCCCAACTGAACGTGAGATAAATGAACTTAGTGTGAGTGGATGTGTGGGGGGGGGGGGAGGAGGCACTATAAAAGGGAAAGCAAACAGACAAGAAGTTGGGGCTGGCTTTCGAATGCCGCTTGACTGCAAAAGAACACTAAAAGCGAGTTATCCTATGCAACCAACCTAGCCCTCAAGAACTCTTCTCCTTTTTGCTAGATAACACAAGGATGCGCGGTTTCGAAAATGTTTAGCCAGGATTGCCTCGCTTGTTATGCATAATATTTAATGCAGAACGTTTTCAAAATCACAACAGATTACATTCCGAATGTTGTCTGTTGAAACGGCGCATCCTTCTGTTATCCGTTATGAAACGTCGTGACAGTGCAGTGCCTTAAATGGTGACTACTTGACTTGACTATATATGCATACAAATCACGGCTTGGCAATATGACGTAGTAACAGGAAAGGTATCCGACACAGTATCCTGCCACCGTTTGACTTCAGTTGTCAAGTGCAAGCATAAACGTGTGTGACACAGCTTTTAATGGATTTGGGAGATGAGACTGACTGTTTCGATCTTTGTGTCTTATTAACGGAATGCTGATGTCATAAATTAATAGATCACCATCTAGATTGAATTAGATTCACTATCAGAAGTTTCATGACAGGTAACACAAGGATGCGCGGTTTAGGATGTTGGCTGATGTGTTCTCAGTTGTTCCGCATTAAAACCATAGATAGATAGATCGATGTTTAGTGAAGCCCTTGGGCCATGAACAAAGAAACATAAAACAGTACATTTACATTCATTATACGATCGAACTTTTAGTCAACATAAAAAACAAATCCCTTCAATCTCCAACTACCCTCACACACTTTTAATTGTCTTACTTAAATGGTCCATAACTGCACCAATCCTGCATATACGTCTAGGGTTTATATTATTCATTAGCTCCTTTACTGACTAGGAGACTGCTCCTTTGGGAGATGAGACCGACTGTTCCGATCTTTGTGTCCTATTAACGGAATGCTGATCTCATAAATTAATAGATCACCTTCTAGAGGAATCTGTTAATCACTCACTGCTCCTTAACGCCGAAAACACATTTGCTGACTTTTGTTTGTTATCATGATGGCGAAACAGCAGATGCCTTTTCGGCTCTTCCTGGCAGTGTTGTGCATAACGTTTAGTACATAACGTTTGTGGAATCATAGCAAGAAAGCATGGACAGAATCAGATAGAACGATAGATATTTTTATTCGTACAACTCGTGGCGCCGAATCGGCACTAAATATGTCGACCATTACATTTAGTGGGTTAAAATAACTTGCATGCCGGACAACACTTGCATACCAAGTGTTGTCCGAAACTGAGCGTCCTTGTGTTATCTGTTACGAAACTTCTAACACTGTTACAGCTTTTGTACCGTGTTTCTGACCTTCAGCTTCTTCCCGGTTTCTGACTTTCAGCTTCTTCCAGCTTTCTGACTTTGATTTTTTCCAGCCAAGGCTGACGAGACCCCAAAAGAAGAGGTAAAACCTGAAACCCCCGCGGACGCAACCCCCGCCGCCCCGGCCGAAAAAGGAAAGCCGGAGACCAAACCAGAAGAAAAGAAAGAGTGAATAAAATGAAGTCAATCGACAAAAATCGGGATTGGAAAGCTTATTACTAGTGAATTTAAACTGAGGCCCGTGTGAAAAATGCCGATGCCTTCTTCTGCTAATTTTCCTCCTTTCTTCTATCCTTTGTGACACAAACTGTAGCTAGAGGGTTGTTCTGCTCTGGGGGCTCTCCTCGAAAGGGGGATCTCAGGGTCCACGGTGACTCCCATATCCAGTGAAACTGGCCTCTAGCCAGTAGAGACAATATTCTGTGCCAGAATTGGGCATGGGTGTTTGATATATGCGACAATGCCGGAGGGAGGGAGGGGGGTTTAAAGGATTTGTTATGTTGTTGCTTTCACACAACCCGAGATTCTTTGTGTGCATCTGATATGTCGTAGGAACGATTTTTTTGACCTCGGTCCACTCAAAGTGAACAGTGTTTTGGATAAGCTGTCTGTTCTTTTGATAAACTTGGTCAGAAATATAACTTTGAGTCTATCTTATGTTCGGATCGTAGGTATGGATTGTACGTTGTCAGAAACTGGATAACCTGTCGGTTAATAATAATAATTTTATTTATTGATCTACTCATTCTTGCATTTGGTGTTAAGCTTGTAGCTTTTCGCTGAGTAAACAGGGTTTCGCCTACAGAAATGTTGGGTGTTTGAAGAAAATTCATGTTTTTGCCATCCCGCATGAAAAAACGACCTGTGGCGGGGTCCCTGTTTTTAGAGGCTTCAATTCACAATTCGAAGCGGCAAAGTGAAAACATAACTTCAATTACTTTATCATGTTCTGTTTACGTAAAATCGAGTTCTATATACTCACTCAAATTCTATTTACGGAAAATACTGACGTAAAGCAAATAAAATTTGACTTTATAGAAATAGAATTTGGTGTTGTCCACTTTTGCCACTTCGATGTAATAGAAATCTTGCAGTATTTGCTACTGGGATTAATCTTGTCTCTACTGAGATACGATTATCTCTAATTCGGATTAATCTTATCCAAGTGGAGATAAGATTAATCCCAGTAGCAAATACTGCAGTTAACTTCAAGCCTTACTCAGTGAAACTTACTAAAGTTCGTACTCCCAAGAATTCCGTTTTTGAAAACAATAAACTGTACAAAAAAGTAGTACTCGAGGCCGATAACGGAAATATTCTGCAACACTCGAGGATGACAGCCGAAGTGTATATCCTGGAATTGCGCACCTCTTGTGTCAGTTTTATCGAAAACTGACAGTGTAGTTGTACTTTATGGTTCTGTCGACTGATTCAGAAATGTTAAGTTTTAAAGGGAGCCAGCTGATGGTTGGTGAAACCAGCTATCCCGAGAGCAATTTCTCTAGGCAAGAAGAATTTTTCTCAGGATTTGGAGGCAAAAGTTGCGTCTCTACTTAACGATTGCATAGCTTTTCTGTCCCTGTTCGCCCTTTTTTAGCCATCCTAAACTCAGCGCCATGGGGAGAGCTGAGATAGATGGCATTGTGTAAAAACAAGGAATCATTTATTCTTGCACTGTCAAAAAGTTAGAGCTTGGTCACACTGCTCATTTCCTGGCTTTTTGGGTTGCAAAAGTACAAAAAAGAACAAGATACAACCAATTCTTGATGTTGTCGTTTTAAATTCAGGAGATCAATTAGAGCAAAACAGCGTGGATAGTTACGATACAGGAACCCTGATTGACCCCGAATTGCAGTCTGCTCATCTTCTCCAAGCCGCCAGAAAGCCCATCGAATCTCACGTCCCCTAGGGATTATCAGTTGTTGGACGAATAGGTGGATTTTTGAGGCCAGTGTGACCATCAAGCTCTTAGATAACTTGTCGCTTTTTATCACCTATATACCATGACCTTGGTTCATTTGCTCTTTTTTGCCACCAAGTGCTTACTCCTCACTGCTGGACCAAGGCCTTTCTTCTTACGCCTGCGGAGAAAGGACGTTGGCAACTCTGACGCAGAGTTGCCACATGTCGCATGATAGTGTGAATTTTCACTATCTTGTTTTGTCACTCTTTTCCTATGTAGGACATAAAAATCACTCTATTTCAGATTACGTCCAAATGTGTCCCTTTTGCAGCGGGGATTCCGAAAAGAAGTGACTGTTTCACGTTTTTTTGTTTAAATAGAGTGAAGATGCGTGGTTTTTGCAGAGGCGATTCCGGCCAAAAGTTAACATTTCACGTTTTTTCGTAAAAAAAAATTCACTCCCAATTCACTCTCTGTTTTTGGACTAAAGTCTTACCTATAATATTCATGCAATATATCTCCATAATCACTCCATATATTTATAAACCTGGAGACCCCAATTTCGTACGGTACATTATAACGCCTCTAACAAAACCACGCCGATTTTTTTAACTTGCCGTGTTTTGCTACCTTCGATGTTTATCACGCTGGCAATGGTTGTCTGCGAGAAGTTTTCCCGTCAGAAAAACCGGTTACGTAAATTTCTTTCCTTGTTTTCGCTATAAGTCAATGGGTCTCGGAAAATGCTTAAAACAGAACACAATCGGGGGGGGGGGGGTCATTGTTGAAAGCGCAGCCTAGTTCTAAAGTATTCAAATATTTGAAATACTTGAATACGTTAAAGAGTAAACAGTGCGAAGGGTCCTTTAAGGATAAAAACGTTTGATCGTCCGCTACTGAGAATTTAAGGTGTAGTGCACGCCATCTATCGCGTTTATCAACTTACATGTATTGATCTCGGCAATTTGTTTATTGGCTATTGAGGAGCAAAGGCCCCATATGCCATCTGTTTGATTTGCTGAAATAAAGCAGTGGAAGAAAAGTTGTTTCTTCAGCTTCCAACAAAGTAGAACTTTAGTGCTTACCGTCAGGGGCGTCGCAAGTGCATTTTCGGTGGGGGGGTGCAGAGCAAAAATTTTACCGAATCCTAGAACTAAGAATTTGAGCTTTAAATTATGGAACAGAGACGATTACGTAGGAAGAGTAACAATAAAGGGCACCATGAAAGACGATAAGCCAACTATTAGGCAGCGCTCTGGCGAAGGCCACATGGAGAATATACTGCCGGACTTGATTGCAGTAACAGCTTCTACCTCTTATAGCCAATAGAAATCGAGCGCCGCAGGCGAAAATTTTCCAAATAATTTTGTTTTGCTGTAGGCTAAAACTAACGGCTTCCCTTACAATTTTATCATTTACCGTTGATTAAACACCGAAACTCCAAGAAGTTCCCGAAAGCGGATGGAGCGACGTTCCGGCAGCAGCAGTAACCAATATAGTCTAGCCAATATACAACCCATAATGAGATAAAGTGAGCGCCGCAGGCGAAATTTTTTTTTGCTTTTAATTTTAATCGTAATTTCCATCCAAATTCTAGCTTTTAATGTTTCGAAATCTCAATCCTAAAACTGGGTTGAAACCCAAATGACGCGACGTTACACAAAATAGAGAATATTACGAAAAGTGCTGCAGGCGGAATTTTCGAAATATGTATGAATAGATATTGTTTTTGGAATCCAAAATAAAAGTAAGGACTATCGATGATATCATAGATCATCCCTTTTGTCTGCGACCACTGCTTCACTCGACCTCTTCTGAGTTTCGAGGTTCGTGGTAACTTCCAATTCCTGGCAATTATAACGAATAAATTACCGAATTCCACTTATTATACCGAATAAGTTAGGCCGATAGCATGTTCGGGATTCGGTATAACTAGCGTATCCCGGTTATTATACCGAATTGTTTGGTATCGAAAGACTACCGAACAATATTCATATTCGGTATACTTTTGTCGAAACTGGAACAAAGTCGGTATTAGTGGTTAACTTCCTAATCCTGGAAATTATACTGAATTAATTACCGAATCCTAATCATGATACCGAATAATTTTGAACCAATAGCTTATTCGGGGTTCTGTGTAACTACGGAATCTCCATAAATATACCGAATAGTTCCGGCATCGAAAAATAACCAAATGATTTCAGTAAGTTCTCTCACCAAATTCGTGATAACTACCGAATACTGGCAAATATACCGAATCCCGATCATTATACCGAAGAGATTTATACAGATAGCCTATTTAGGATTATATAGAACTACCGAATCCCCGTAAATATATCGAACAGTTCTGCTATATATAACTACCGAATCCCCGTAAATATATCGAACAGTTCTGCTATCGAAAAAACACCGAACAATTTTAGTAAAATTGTGGGCCTCCGGCCCAAAATTTTACCGAATCTCAAAAAGGTGGGGGGGTGCTGCACCCCCCGCACCCCCCCCTTGCGACGCCCCTGCTTACCGTGGCAAACCCTGACGACCAGAGGCGTTACTAGCCAAAATGTTTGGGGGACTTACCGAGGAATTTACCAACTGGCTAGAAATTTTTACCGACTTCTCAGCAGAAAAAACGACTGTTTTCAACAACAAAAATGAAATTTTTTTTTTTAAATCCACTGATTTCCAGAAAAATCGCGGCGCTTGGCGCCGACTCGGTTATTTTTACCGACTGGCCGACAGCATTGGGGGGGGGGGGGGCCCTCCCCCCAGTCGTGACGCCCAAGTGATCCGATAATTCTGATTGGCTCTGCATTAGGGAAAATAGAACGTGGCTCTATTCTCCTTATTCGCCTTCTTAAAGCGCGCCCCGAGGAAAAGAGGAATCTGTAATAAGCCTTATATGCCGTAATAGTCCTTACCAGGGGCGTCGCGAGTGCATTTTCGGTGGGGGGGGGGGGGTGCAGAGCCAAAATTTTTACCGAATCTTTCAGTTTTTGTTACCGAATCCTAGAACTAAGAATACGAGCCTTAAATTATGGAACAGAAACGATTACATAGGAAGAGTAACAATAAAAGGCAGCATGAACGACGATCAGCCAACTATTAGGTGGCGTTTTGGCGAAGCCCACATGGAGAATATATTGCCGGGCATGATTGCAGTAACAGCTACTATCTATTATAGCCAATAGAAAATTAAGTCGAGCGCCGCAGGCGAAAATTTTCAAAATTCATTTTTTTTGGAGGCTAAAATTTAACTGCTTCTCTTACAAATTCTATCATTTACCGTTGATTAAACACCGATACTTTAAGAAGTTCCAGAAACCGGATGGATCGATGTTCCGGCAGCAGCAGCAACTGTAGTCTAGTCAATATACTACCTATGATTACATAAAGTGAGCGCCGCATGCGATTTTTTTTTTTTGATTTTCCTGCCAGATTTAATTTCCATCCAAATTCCAGCTTTTAATGTTTCGAAATCTCAATCCTAAAACTGGCTTAAAATCCCCGTCAAATGACGCGCCCTTCCACAAAATAGAGAATATTACGAAAAGTGCTGCAGGCGGAATTTTCGAAATATTTATGATTAGATATTCTTTTTAGGATCCAAAATAAAAGTAAGGATTATCGATGATATCATAGATCATCCCTTTTGTCTCAGACCAGTGCTTCACTCGACCTCTTCTGAGTTTCGAGGTTCGTGGTAATTTTCGAATCCTGGCGATTAGGTAGGTAGGTAGTTTATTTATAACAAATTTAACCAACTTCTAACAAACAACGCAAATGCCTCACGACATACTTAAGCGCGTAAGTTAACTCCAATAAAAGAAAAATAACCGTCTTAACCTAGCCTAAACAAAATAAATAATAGAAATCCTTCGAAACACCACAACTAAAGATACGTACATACACTTTATTGCTTGCAAGAATCAATAATATGCCTTCGAAGCAGTTTTTTAAATTTTGATAGGTCAAGACACTGTTTCAAATCAGCTGGAATGGAGTTCCAGATTTTCGGGCCAGCATGGCGAAGACCAAAACTAGATCGTGAAGTAGGCCTAATTTCAACTGAAAAATCCGATCTACGGGAAGTGGGATAATTGTGGAACTGCGAGTTAATTGAAAGGCACTGTCTAGGGAACCGGGAGTCGTACTTTATGTCCTACGGGCTACGGACCGGTAGTTCTCACGGAAACCAAACCATATGAGCTGCGATTCCGGGATCTGACGTCATTAACTAACGGAAACTTGTATGTGCTGGCTCCCATTCCGGTAGTAATTGGAAATAGCTCACGGAAACTTCATCGCACCAGCTTCTCGTCCGGTAGCCTCACGGAATTGTGTACTCAGAAGCTAGGGAGCCGGTAGTTGATACCGGAAACTGTATAATTGGAGCTTCTGTTCCGGTAGTGTCTACGTGGAATATAAAACTCACGGAATAGTTTGGATGAGAGCTAGGATGCCGGGATTTTCACGGACTTAGAGAAAATAACATGGGAAAAAATTCACTACCGGAACCCATATATTGAGAGCTAAGGTACCGGTAGAAACTACTATTTGCTTGAAAATGACCAGCTCACAGACACAGATGGCTATGGGCTAGGGTTCCGGTAGTGATGAAAAAAAAAAATGAACTCACGTACCCATGTCAGTGCAGACTAGGAAACCGGAAGCAAATACTTTTAACTAACGGAACCCAACTTCTGCTGGCTGGGGTTCCGGTAGGGCAAAAAAAAATAAGATGTATAACTGGATTCAGTGAGCTGTACCGGACTCAAAGTCCATATTGACACCCGTCCATGAGTTTTTAATTTTATTTTTTGGCACTACCGGAACCGCAGTTCGCAAGAGCTGGGTTCCGTGAGTAAAAAATATTCACTTCCGGTTTCCTAGTCTACACTGACATGGGTCCGTGAGTCCTATTTTTTTTATTTTCGTCACTACCGGAACCCTAGCCCATAGTCACCTGTGTCCGTGAGCTGGTCATTTTCAAGCAAATAGTAGTTGCTACCGGTACCTTAGCTCTCAATATATGGGTTCCGGTAGTGAATTTTGTCCAATGTTATTTTCTCTAAGTCCGTGAAAATCCCGGTATCCTAGCTCTCATCCAAACTATTCCGTGAGTTTTATATTCCACGTAGACACTACCGGAACACAAGCTCCAATTATACAGTTTCCGGTATCAACTACCGGCTCCCTAGCTTCTGGGTACACAATTCCGTGAGGCTACCGGACGAGAAGCTGGTGCGATGAAGTTTCCGTGAGCTATTTCCAATTACTACCGGAACGGGAGCCAGCACGTACAAGTTTCCGTTAGTTAATGACGTCAGATCCCGGAATCGCAGCTCACATGGTTTGGTTTCCGTGAGAACTACCGGTTCCGCAGCCCGTAGGACATAAAGTACGACTCCCGGTTCCCTAGACAGTGCCTAATTGAAAATAACCCTGCATAACTTAATGGTAGTAATCCACGTTGATATAAAAAACAAATAAATGAAATAGACATATCTCTGAGCTGACAAATACTGAAAATTCCCGACAGTGCATAAATGTGCTTAACTGAAGATCTATTGTCAATACTGAAAAGTATCCTAAGGGCTTTATTTTGAAGAATCTGAAGAGGTTTAAGAATAGAAGGAAAAGTAGAAGCCCACACTGAAGCACAGTAAACAAAATACGGGTGGACGAAAGAAAAATAGATAGTGTGCAGAATATATCTCGGGAATAAATGGCGTAGTTTCCGAAGAATGCCAATATTCCGCGACACTTTCAATGCAAGAATTTTAATATGTTGACGAAAAGAAAGATTTTCATCCAGAACTACACCAAGGTATCGAAAATGATCAACTCTCTGTAGTTCGACATCATTGAGGTATATATTCAAACCAATCGTATTAACTGAACTAATACGTGAAAACAACATGTACTGACACTTTTTTTCATTCAGAGTTAACAGATTGTTTTTATACCAATCAGATGCAGTCGACATTGTATTATTCAGATTAAGGAAAAGCTGTGACAAATCAACATGGGATCCAAAGATGACCACATCATCTGCAAACATAATAATTTTGGAGATTGGCAGTACATCAGGAAAATCATTAATAAAAAGCAAAAACAAGGTGGGCCCCAGAACAGATCCCTGGGGCACACCAAAGTTAATGTTAAAATTCTCAGAAAAAAAACCATTTGATTTATCAGAGCATCCAAGTGTTCTATTAGAAAGGTATGAAGCAAAAAATCAAGAGAAGTGCCCAGAAAACCATAATTCTGTAGTTTCTGAAGCAGTAGACGATGGTCAACGGCGTCGAACGCCTTGGCAACATCAAGGAATATGGCCAGTGCATGCTGTCCACTATCCAGCGCATCATTCACTTCCAATAACAGTTCATGTATAGCCAACTCGGTAGATCTACCATTCATAAAACCAAACTGGGATTCATGTATAATTTTATTATCCTTCAAATAAATTTGTATTTGTCCATGCGCCAATTTTTCCAAAATCTTACTAAAAACAGATAATAAAGAAATACCTCTATAATTTGAAGGGTCTGTTGAACTACCACCCTTATGTAAAGCAATAACACTTGCCTTTTTTAACAGGTCCGGGAAAACTCCATGTACTAAGGATAAACTAAAAATATGTGCCAACATGGGAGAAATATTAGTTGCAAGTTGTTTAACAATTTTAGCTGAAAATCCAAAATCATCTGGGGTACTACTTGTTTTTAGTTTCATAATAGTTTTCTTTACTTCTTCAGGGGTAACCTCAGAAAAGGAAAAAAAAATCTCAGCCAATAGTGATACCTTCGGACTTTGGTCAGAAGGTTGTATACCGTCTTTTTTAAGTTTAGATGCCAATTTACCACCAACAGAACTAAAATGTTCTGCAAATACATTAAGGATAGTCTTAGGATCATTAACTTTCTTACCATCAACTTCCAAACAATCCACATTCGTACTAGACCGGTAATTAGGACGAATAATTTCATTTATTAACTGGCAAGTCTTTTTCATATCAACCTTATATCTAAGAAAATTTTCATGGTAATACTTCCTTTTTGCATGTCTAAGTATTGAATTCAGCTTATTCCTATAAATCCTATATTCTTCAAACAAAAAATCTGACGGAGATTTCAAAAATTGTTTATATTTTGTATTCTTATTTTTTATAGAAATTACTATTCCGTCTGATATCCAAGGGTCAAACTTTTTAATACGATTCTTTTTAGGAATGTGAGAAGAACTCACTTTATCTCGCAGGAGAGAAATTTTATCAATAAATAAGGAAAATGTCTCATTAACATCAGAAGAATCAAAAACGGGGCTCCAGTTATCTTCATCAATTATAGCTCTTAACAGTTTTAAATCATCAACATCAAATAATGTACGACATTGTTTCAAACGCAGATTTTGATGTCCAGATTTTTCCTTCGTTACCTGAAGACAAACACTCACCGGAAAATGATCAGACATATCAGATATAACCACCGATGATGTTTTGGCAATAAATAAATTCCTAGAAAAGAAAATATTATCAAGTAACGTAGCTGTTGTAGCTGTAACTCTTGTTGGTAACGAAATACCAGGTAGCAGGCCTGAACACAACATAATGCTTAGAAATTCTCTGTTAGCACTCAGATCCAGATTCAGCAAATCAAAGTTGAAGTCACCAGAGATAATAATTGGCTTTCTAGTATCGTGGATTTTTAATAGCAATGGTTCAAATATTTCAAGAAATCGACTCGGGTTACTAGATGGGGGCCTGTACACACAACCAAAAATAAACGGCTCACAGCCAACTGGACTAACATCAATAAACAAACTTTCACACAGGCCTTCTTGCCATATCGACAGATCATTCAACACACTACAAGACCAATCATCACGGGTATATAGCGCTAATCCACCTTTTGAAGTATGCTGTCGGCTGCGGAAAATGCATTTCATACCAGAAATCTCAAGCATAGATGTCGGAGTATTGGCAGACACAAATGTTTCACACACAGCAATAATGTCAACCGGGTTAGGAGCAACTAGATATTTCAACTCATTAAAAGAACTCTGTAACCCCTGTGCATTAATATGTAACAGCCGAAGTGGAGATCCGGAATCACCAGCAGCTTCGAACTGGCTTAAGCCAGTAGTAGAAAATTCACAATCAGGCACATTTTTCACAAAAGGGAGGTCTTTATCATTACCAATTGCAATTTTATTATACCGAATAAGTTTAGACCGATAGTGTTCGGGATTCTGTATAACTACCGTATCCCGGTTATTATACCGAATTGCTTTGGTATCGAAAGAATACCGAACAATATTCATATATTCGGTATACTTTCGTCGAAACTGGAACTAAGTCAGGATTTGTGGTTAACTTCCTAATCCTGGAAATTATACTGAATAAATTACCGAATCCCAATCATGATACCGAATAATTTCGAACCAATAGCTTATTCGGGAGTCTGTGTAACTACGGAATCTCCATAAATATACCGAATAGTTCCGCCATCGAAAAATTACCAAATGATATCAGTAAATTCTCTCAGCAAGTTCCCCCCCCCCCCTTGCGACGCCCCTGGTCCTTACAATACCTATTTGGACAATTCTTAAGAAATGGCTTAAAGCATTGTCCAAATAGGTGTAATAAGCTGAACAGCGCTATACGTGACGATTACGTCTTAATACGCGCGCCCGTCCAAATAGGATCTCAAGAGGTTTTCATCAATGCGGCGTTCGATGCTGCCACGTTGATACAATTTTTCGAGCTCCAGAAAGATCAGAAAAGGTGATTAGTACTACTTGAATTACACGAGTACAATTTGACGCCCATTATGTTGAGCATTCGTCCTTGAACTAACAATAAGCTCTCTCTCAGTTATGGTACGGCTTCGGATCAGAGTTGTCCATTTCGCCTCTTTGCGGCTGGCCAGCGTAGCCTTGGTTCTAGACTGACTCGAGGAGGTCTGTTGTAGTTCGTCCGGAATCCGGCAAAAACCGGAAAGTTTGTTAAAAGTAAAACTTTCAATTGAAGTTGATTAAATGTTTGATTTAGGGGTAAGAAGACATGCTGAACACGACGGTGAAAACTATTTTCTCGCTGGACAAGTAGTTCGTCCGGAATCCGGCAAAACCGGAAAGTTGGTTAGAAGTAAAAGTTTCATTTGAAGTTGATTAAATGTTTGATTTAGGGGTAAAGAGACATGTTGAACACGATGGTGAAAACCATTTTCTCGCCGGACAACTAGTTCGCCTGGCAAAAGTTTTATCTGAAGTTGATTAAATGATAGGTTTAGGGGTAAGACGAGACGCTTTGTCCGTATATGACACTCATTTTTTGCCCGGACAAATAATTAGTCCGGAATCCGGTTGTACCCGCATTTTTTTGTAAGTCAAAGTTTTATTTGAAGTTGGTTGGATGTTCATTATAGGGATAAGGAAATACGCTGGATTCGTTTCTGAATTTTCTTTTGTCGCTGGACTAGTAGTTTGCTCGAATTCGGGCGAAACCGCAAATTTGGCAGAAGTAAAGCCGGAAGTTTCGGTCAGTATCGTCAAAATAGTTACGGCTTATATAGGTATAGATAGATAGATAGATAGATAGATAGAATATCTGAACTTGGTTTTCTCTAATGATTAGCCCGGCGAGGACTGGATCTGGCGAAGACAAGACCCAATTGTCTGGATCAAATCTTAGATTTTGTGGGATCCCATCGACACCTTTGGTCTTGTTACTATGGCTAAACAAATGTTGGTTATGAGGCAATGGGGGACTAACAGAAACTAGTCCACTTGGAGCGCTGAACCGTAATTAAGGCCAATTAAGACAAAAAACGCAACTATTGAAGACAGCTCGTTTATAGTAAAAATGTGTATTTCCACGTTGATACAAAAAGTGAGGTTAGCAAAGTGCATTAACATATACATGACTCGTGTATAAACATATACAACTGACTTGAAACGGCTTTGGTCCCTTACATATAACACTTACGCACTTTAGGAACTTAACGATTACTTGAAATTAATACAAAATCCATTTTGACAAATCTTTAAACCAAAATATCGCACATCTTCAATCAAACGAGCAAGAGTTTCACAGTATCCGAGGGGTCAGTTTACCTACTATTCATTGCGGTTGTGCCTCTTGTCCCAGTTGATACTCTAGGTTCTCACCCAGAATTCGACCGGACAAAGTTTGTCCCGGAATGAGGAAACTCCGGCCGAATGTATTTTTCGGACAAATATCAGAAAGTTCATCGGGACCAAAAAATGGTCAGAACTGGACGAATTTCGCGCCTCAAATCCAGTTGCTAACATGTATTTCGAGTAAAAGACGACATTGTTAAAACTGGTCACGAATACGCTGACTAGTGAAATATAAATAACACAAAAAATAGCACAAAGAGTATATGAAACTGCCGAATCTGACAAAATTCATGAGCTACCGTTGTCAATCGAGGCAGGCACACAAAATTACGTTTACAAACGATCTATACTATTTCTGATCGGTCGCCGTGAATACTCTATATGACTAAGCCTTCGCACGTGAACCGGGGGAAGAACTCAGAAACGTCACAAAACATTTTGTAAGTAGTGAATGAAAGACAATAATGCTCCTCAGCCGGGATTTGAACCCAGGACCCTCTACTTACAAGGCAGGCGCTCTTACCATTTTAGCTACCGAAGGGCTTGTGAACAGAGTTCGCAAACCACCGCAGGTCTGCTAGAAGCCGGCCATAGGAACAGTGACCCCACCCCGCCCGAAGGCAAATTCATCGAACCAGTTCACATCCCACTGTTTCTGGATTGGTCACGGTACAAGTCCCGTTATGCAAAGTGCCATCTGTGTATTGTCACAAGACGAACCCTCTAAATTGGTTAAAATCCGGTGTAAACCAATCAATAATGTTTTTGTCGTTACTTTTCTGTCTCTTCCCTCGGCACACGGTGAGTCTTCATAGAGACGAAGAGTTAGTCATCAAGAGTATACTCAACCAGAAGTTTCGAACGCTCTACAACACGTCATTAATGCAGTTTTCTACAAATGTTTCATGCCTAGCGAATGCGCGGGCGTTCTTCTATAGCTTTTAAACGTGGCTGTTGAGCTTGAAGACAAATCGGCAGGAGGACACTGGCGCCTATAAGGGGGCGGGACTTCCTGGTACGGCGAGAGCCGACTGGGCGAAATACTCATAGCACGTTTTGGCGTTTGTGGCTCAGCGGTGGTGGCCGGACGCGGGAGAGTATAAGGCGCGTTTCGCGGCGTAATTTCGGAGAAGGGATGATAGCGGTTTGCGACGGCGCGAGGCTTTAGCGTCTCGATGTTGAGTATGACAGGGTCGCGCTTTCCGAAGGGTAGGGTCCGGTTTAGGATCATTGGGTTTTCGATTTTCTTCGGGTAAGGAGACATCTTCACGTTCTTTGGTGGTAGATGAGAGAGACTAATGACCTGAAACGAAAGTGTGTGTGAGAAAAAGAAAGTCTGACCATCGACAGAGACTACTTTCGCATTTTTCTTCGTCTATAGGCGTATTCTCGCCGTTCCCGAGGACTCCATTTGAGGAGTCCCCGCGTTTTTCTTTATTCCGGGAACTCGCTCCCCGTATTTGCGCAAGTCACCACGGACGAGGAATGCTCCGATTAGCATCACCATCATCAAAGAGGACTCGCTTTCAGATTCAGAGTGGAATCAATTTTTGCTGGTGTTGGTGCAATGTAAAATTCATTAAAAACAATCAGAATAAACAAAACCAAAAATAAAGTAGATCCAGACTAATTCCGTCAACTGCATATTTATTTTTAGAAGAATATTCGTTTTCAAAGCATTCCCTGTGTTCTCGTTGTTTTCCGGACGCGGAGTCCGCGTGGAGTGAACTCCTTCTATTCTCGCCATTCCCTTCGATTCCCCGACGAGTCCTCAGGGAACGGCGAAAATACGCCTTATGGGTTAAGAGTGTAATGTTCGATCCAACTACGGTCCAAGAAGACTGTCACGTAGGAGAATAGGGTAGGGTGTTACATCCTCTCTGAAGCGGAGTTGCTGCACCCAGAAGTCCCAACCCACCCCCACCTTTCTTGCAATGTAGCTTTCAGAAAAGGACAGCACGGAAACTTCGACCTTAATTCACAATTTTTCCAGCTCTCTCTTAGCTGACTGAACGATAGTTGGAAACACTGATCCGGATAGACGCCTAAAACGCATCGCCAAAGCTCGACTTTACAGTTCAGATGTTTATTTATTACTGATTTTTGTCTTAGCCTTGCTTTTCTTTTATCTAGAGCGTGTTTCACCCTACTTACAATACTTACTAAGCATGACGTCACGAATTCTGGGTTTTTGCCATCAAGGCTGGAACGATTTTTCTATTTTCCAGCAGAATATCATGCCACGGGCGAATCCAACCAATCACGTTACAGAGATGCGGCGTAGTTACCACGCTTACTACAGGAGTGTTGCATGAAGCTGCCCTTACTATGGCACCGCCCACCCCCCAATTGGCCATGGTACATGATCCTGCCACCTTGGATCATGAAGCTGCCACCCCCAGAAAAATCATGCAAATACCAAGAAAACAGCAAATTTTGTTATTTGCAAAAGGTCAAGGAACCTCTCTGACCAAACAGCTGGCGTCTAACTTCACCATGTAGCAACATACTATTTTCAGCAAAGTGTGATCACTTGGGTGCCTATATTCTTTCGTGTTCTCCAGCTTAGCCTTGAACAATTACAAGTAATCTATGGTACCAGCAGAAAGTGAAGGTTCTAAGCTTCCTTTCAGGATACTCCACTGAATTTTATCTCAACCTTTACTCTTTTTCCCTAAGTCATTTCCCAAAAATAGGAGTTTAGGGTGGCGGCTTCACGCAGCACTCCTGTATTCTCCCGAGCATGGTAAGCAAATAGTTACGATTAGTTACTATTTCGAGAAGGTTGGAACTGTCAGCGTAGTAACTTTTTACGAGGTTGGAACGAAAATAGTAACTAATAGTTACTATTGTTAGAAAGGTGGAACATGCTCCTAGCTTTTCTACTTTTACCTGAAAGTCGGCAATTCTTGAGTTCAAAATCTTACTTTGGGGACGAGTTTCAAGCGTCAGCAGCGGTTTCAACCGTACTTAATTCCGCTAGAGCGTTAAATCAGAAAAGTGCGAACTGCTTCTAGCTTAAAAAAGAAAAGAATATTACCTTGGGTATGAACACAGTTCCAAGCAGGACACAGCTTAGGACGATGAACAAAATGCTGGTCGCCACATCTACAAAGCTTCCCGGCGCTAAGAAGCAAATCATACCCCAGACGACCAAGAAGGGAGTAGAGCTTAAAGCAGCAGCTGTGATCCACCGAGCCTCCTGCTTCGACCGCAAGATGACTCCGTAAACAGCGACGATCATGAGCAGCACCAAAGGGTATATATGGAGGCAAGCGAGGTCTTCGGGGGTGGCGGAACAACCCGCCTCTTCAGCTCTGTAAAAAAGGCTCATTTGAAACTTCATATCCAAGGCAATTTGTATATGAAGTTTCATAACAGACAATAGAAGAATGCGTAAATGCGTAACAGGCAGCAGTTCGGATGTTGTCTGTTGTGTTTAAAAATGTTATGCATAACAAGCGTTGCCATCAGGAAGAGCCAAAAAATCGCCAATCATGACGAAAAACAGAACAGTCAAGAGATCTTTTTTGGCTGTTTTTTTGCCTCTTCCTGGCAATGCTTGTTCTGCATAACATTTCATGTATAACGTTTTCCAACACAACAGATAACATCCCAAGTGTTGTCTGTTGACAACGCGCATCCTTCTGTTGTCTGTCATGAAACTTCTGACAGTAAGTAAGTAAGTACTTTATTTATGACCCGCCATTTTCAGAAAGCGGAGTAAATGAAGAAAATAAATAAAACACATAAACATACACAAAAAGACACTTAATTTCAATCGTCGGCCAGGAAGCAGTGTAGAAGGTCGTGCGCTGGTTGGGTTCAGTTGTCAATGATTTTTTATAGCGACGAAGAAACCGCCAAAAGGGTAACACTTGCATCTTGAATTTTGAACTTCTCAGTCAAAGTATGCTTATGGCATAATTTCGACAAGTGGAGCAGGTGCTTTGCATATTTAAAATAACATGATCTCATCTTTTTGATAACAAATCTCCTCTAGAACTGAAGGCCTTCTGGATTTAATTACATTATTTATCAATATCATTGGAAATCCTAGTCCTTGTCTTCTTTTCGGAGTCGTGCACGTGCATTCGCTGCAACTTGGCACACTCGTTGCATGGATAATCTTCGAGCATTATTTGCGTTTTTGATCTAAATTCTCCGTTCTCGCTTCCGATTTCTCGATTCTCATGCAAATTACCGTTTTTGCTCCTCTCACTTCCCATTCTTGCTTTTGACAAAAACACCAATTTGGCAACTCGTCTGCAACCCGGTATACCTGTTTATGCATATTGAACACCCGCACTCTGAGAACGGAGTGAGGAGAATCGAGAATTCACTACTGGAGTAACTTCTCGATTCTGCAGAATTGCGAGGCTTTTCCCGTTCTCTATTCTGACAAATTTGCAAGAAATGGAGAGTTCGCTTCATCTGAATAGTCCAATAAACGCGAAATACGAGAATTGCAAGGAGAATCGCGAGGAGAATTCGGATCAAAAACGCAACTATTAACTTCTCAGTAGCATCCAACTAGTATAGTTCCTAGAACAGTATAGTTCCAAGTCAAGAATGTTCATAAAAGGTGCGATGCGTTTTGTCGGTATCCAGTTAAAACGCGACATGTGCCAATTCTGGGAAAATGGCTGGACAGGCCTAGAATGTATCTGGAAAGCTACACGGTCAGTGAAGACGCGTTACGAAGTTTGTACAGCAACGCCGAAAAACAAAAATCTTAAGTTGACGTCGTGGAAACTGCCCCAATCCCTTATAGCGCCTGCGAGGCTATCTCAGTCCTGATCTGAATGGATCGAACTTACTCGCGCCAAGAGTAACCAGAATATGTACAAGAACAGGGCAACTGATTAAAAACTATATTAGACAAAAGTCTTTTCATGCTTTTTCATCGTAGGTCAAATTTAACACTTTTCAGAACAGAATCCTGGCCCCTTGGAACAACTTTCGTTCAGGATTGTCTACAGCGAGCTAAAAGATTGTCTGCTATGGACATTATCCCGATGAAAATCCATCTCAAAATAGTACTATGAAGTAGTACGAAAAAGTAGCATGCAGAACTAACGATGCTACTACATGCTTCTATTTCAAGGCTACCGTGTTACTGCATACTACTATATACTACTATTAGCAAGCCCGGTTGCCAATATGGCAAGACAGGATGCTACTGGATACTACTACATAAGACTGGACTTTCATTTACTCCGCTTTTCCAAAATGGCGGGTAACAAACAAAGGCTTGCAGCTTGACTATTCTTCAAACCCAAGGTGCCTGTTTCGAACATATGGTGTTGGTTATAAACTTATTTAGGCCTACTGGCAATTTATCCGCCCTCTTGACACAGCTATTCTTCCGGATTAGACAATACTTCTGAGAGTAACTCGGTGTATTATCAATGAAACGAAGTGCAGTCAGAACAAAAATGGATGGATACTTACACTAAAGCATATTTCGGATCCTGGTGAGAGTACCACCCAGAGCTGATAGCAACCTGAACTGCCAATGCCAGAACCAGGGTCACATAAAGTGGGAATGAAGGTGTTCGAACATGTCGAGTTGAGCTCGCAATGTTGAATGCGAGTCGCTGACAGTTAACATGCATCAGCTATGAAAGATAACACAAATTACGCGTTGTTAAAAATGTACGAGACAGAAAAAGTGACGCTCCACTATACCTCTGAAAAGCTGAACTGAACAGATACGAAGCCCGCTTTTCTGACCGATTCCCAACATCCTACCAAAGATCCACGGTTTTTCATTAACTCTGGAATTAGTCTGGAATCTCAGATGTGTTTCGGCCACACACTGTTAGAAGTTCCGTAATAGGCGTATTCTCGCCGTTCCCCGAGGACTCCACTTGAGGAGTCCCTGCATTTTCGTTTGTCCCCAGGGACTCACTCCCCGTATTCTCACGGAGTCCCCACGGACGGGGAATGCTCCGATTATCATCACCACCATAAAAAACGACTCCCTTTCAGATTCGGAGGGGAATCAATGTTTTGCTGGTGTTATTGCAATGTAAAATTAATTAAAAACAATCAGAATAACAAAACCAAAAGTAAAGTGGATCCAGACTAATTTCGTCAACTGAAATTTGTTTCAAACCAAATCGATTTTGGAAGCATTCCCCATGTTCTCGCTGTTTCTGTACGCGGAGTCCGCGTCGAGTGACTCCCTCTATTCTCGCCGTTGCCTTCGATGTCGATAATTTCTGCAGAAGGATATGAAATTTCACCAGATATGAGATAACACACTATCTGTTAAAGTTACAGTAGAACAGTGTTACAAGTTGGTTGGTTGGTGGGTATGGCGGCATGCATACGTTGTATCTTTATTTTTATTTTTTTTTGTATTTGTAGTTAGATCAGTTTTATTTGACCTATAAAGGTCCAGCCTTTTCGTGCTTTGCGCCCTGCCGGATTTGTGTAAATTTATTTATGAACCTGAACCCTTTGAGTTACGTCTCTAAAAACATGGTTTGTGACGTTTTCTTAGCAAAAAAATAACACTACAGCAAATGTTATGAAACTTGACGGTGCAATGAAAATCAACTGTCAGTCTGCCGAATGACCACCACCCACCGATGACTAAGAACTTTACTTACATATAGTAATGTAGCGTTTACACGGACAAGGAATCGCCAAGTAGAAAGGAATTCCGGTCGACTTGAAAGGATTCCGTTCGTGAAGACGACTAGAAAAAAAGTCTAGCGGACGAGAATTCCTTTCGCAACGAAACGAATTCCAGTCTATTTGAACGGAATCTCGTCCGCGGTGCTGGTAAAAAGACTAAAAAAGGCCTAGCTAGCCTCTGACAGCAGCAGTCATCAGTACTGATTTGGTAAATGCTATCAAAACTTTTTTTTGTTGGCTAATGAATTTACTTTTGTCAGACTTTCTGGTTTTGAGAACTATTTTTTCCCTCTGCTTGTAAACAGAATCTTGTCACCAAGACCGGATTCTGTTCAAGTAATCCGGTACTTGTAAACGCTGCATAAGGAACGCTACTCTGGAACCCAGGAGCGTTTCCCAATGAGTGTCGGACCGTTCTCAAGCATCATATTGGCAGTGTTAGATTTCCAAATAGGCAAAGTAGGACCCTGCCTATGGGCACCACTCTTTTTAAGGGACCTGCTAAACGGGATCACAATAATATTTCAGAGTATCTTGAAAGATTTCACCACAAACAAAGATAAAGATGTGGAAAGTAAATGTTTCAAGTTTTCCTGGTTGACCAAAATCAAAAAAAATAACTGTTTACCAACATTAATGATTGTTAATCTTCATTTCTTTGTCACAAAATGCGTTTGCCGGTTTCCAGAATTTTTTTTGTTAGAAAAGAGGGCAGGTTTAATAATCGACTATCGACTTAAAAAACATTATAGTAGGATCATACGAATACCGCAATTCTCTAGTCTCCAAGTTATCAGTGACTGACTTGTATTCCGCTGTATCTTAACCAGGGCGCTAACTAAGGGGTGGTAGTGGATTTTACCACAAATTAGGGTTAACCCGTTTTTACGCTAAATATCACAGGTTAGCCTCTGGGCATTGAAGCATTGTCTATTTTTTTCTAAAAGAGAGTTTTTCTTTTTTAGTAATTGTTTGTGTGAGGTAGCCAAGAGTCGTTTGCCAAATCCAGATACCGTAATACGAGTCACCATACTCTTCGCAGTTACATCTAATTACTTAAGTTGAGTCTTCATCTTCCGGAATCCGGGTTCCCAGATTTTCTGAGACTTTTTTTAATTTCTTCTGCGATACGTAAAATTCAGGAAATCTTTCGGAAATCAAAAGCCCCTTTTTTCCGATTATTTTGATATACTTTGGACCGGTTCATATTCCAGATGCAATTTACAGAAAACGTCAGAGAATAATCTGGAAGCCTAGATTCCGGAAGTTCCGGGAGGTGAAGACCGGACTTACTTGTACAAGCAGGACTGAATAGCAGGTTGACATCGCCAGCGGGGTTAAGAAAACTCGAAGAGCGCAAATATTCTCGCTAGGCGGCAGCACGTACAGGGAGACAGTGCAACACATGCCAATGATGGAGAAAAGCAGCATAATGGTGAAACCTAGACAGAAAAAAACACTATTCAGTCATCTGTTGCACTGGAGGGGTTTGTGACTTAATTTGGCTGTACTTTAAATTGTCTCTTTTCGTTTTCTTACCATTCAAGAAGGGCGACAAATAATATAAGGCGTATTCTTGCCGTTCCGCGAGAACTCCACTTGAGGAGTCCCCGCGTTTTTGTTTGTCCCGGGGACTCACTCCCTGTATTCTCGCGAGTCCCCATGGACCTGGAATGCTCCGGTTATCATCACCATCATAAAAAAGGACTCCCTATCAGATTCAGTGGTGAATTAGTTTTTGCTGGTGTAGGTGCAATGTAAAATTAATTAAAAACAATCAGAACAAACAAAACCAAAAATAACGTGGATCCAGACTAATTTCGAACTGCCTAGTTATTTTTAGAAGAAAATTCATTTGAAAGCCTTCCCCGTGTTCTCGTTGTTTTCCGGATGCGGAGTCCGCGTGGAGTGACTCCATCTATTCTCGCCGTTCCCTTCGATTCCCCAAGGAGTCCTCGGGGAAGTGCGAGAATACGCCTATAGGCCTATAGCTGTTGTAAAATAACACACATTTATGTTATTCAAGATATGCCCCGCTATCTACGTGTATTTAGTTAGAGTGACAATTACCAATATCCCAATGATCCACGGAAGAAGACGAAGAAAAGTAAATACATATGAGAAACCCCGATAGGTTATTATATTTATTTATTTAGTTAGAGTTCGGACACTGGTTTAAGTGAATTTAAATAGGATAAAATATTTACGTTGTGAAGTGATCAAACTGAAAGAGGTTCCAGTTCCATACTTATAAAATGTTTCCATCTCAAGGGCGTCTTCCCCATTAAAATTACAGATTTGGTTTTCACCATGAGACCTCACCTTGTGGGTCCTGGTAAGTCTACGTGGCTCCGACAATGGAGTCCTAGACTTCTAAATTAAATTCGAAAAAAAATGTTTCTGGTTTATTGGTCACGGCACAAATCCCTTGTGTAAAGTGCCATCTATGTATTATTACTAAAATCCGCTGAAGTCACCTGAACGCCATTTGTCTTGACACGGTACTGGAACATCGAAGCCCTCCCTTGCTTACACTGTAAAAAGGTTCTCCGAGTAAGGATTAAAGTTAACTGCAGTATTCGCCACCGGGATTAATCATATCCCTACTGGGATAAGGTTTATCCGGATTAGAGATAATTCTGTCTCATTAGAGACAAGATCTGATTTCAAGCCACATCGAGAAGGACCCGCAAGAGCAGTGGCAGAAGCTGTACCTCTCATACAGCCTATTCAGGTGTCTCGAAACCGATATCTGAAAAGTTTTGTTCCCTCCTTTGTCAAGTTTTTTTTTAACGCTAGTGCTAGTAAGTAATTGTGTACCTGAGGTATTCTTTTTATTAAATGTATTGGACGGTCACTTTTATTTTAAATTAATTCATAAGTGTTGACTGGAAGTTGTATATATATTTTTATTGACGACCAAACGAATATTCGGCTTGTCCGCTTCCGTTTTAGAATTAAACTGAATTGAATTAAACTGAACTTAATGCCAGTAGCAAATACTGCAAAAAATCTGTTTACAGTATATACTGGTTTTATGTATTTATATTTTATACATATACTTTTTTTTTGTGACAACCAAAACCAATTGTCGGCTCCGTTCAGTTTCGGTTTTAGGATAACTAACTGATCAAAATAATACCTTGGTGTCCTCGTAGTGTTCCATCGTGCATCTTCACAGACAGGAAAGTCAGGATATAAACGGCTCCCAGTATGACGGTAACAGCAACAGCAATCAGCGCAGCGGCCCAAGTTCGCGACATTGAAATCTCGGAAACAGGTCGGGCAGCAACTAGAGGGCTGTCTTCCAGCAAAGCAGCCGGCCGTCCTGTGCTCTGATTGGTTATGAGATCTTTCTTACGGATAATGTTGGGAATCGGTGGTAGGAATGTCGATTTTCGTCTTGTGTCTGAAACATTTTTTTTTTAAAAATAGGATTCTGTAGGCTACTACGCGTTCGAAAGCATGGAGGATTGTCTTAAGGTACACAAGTCAAACCTACTCCTTTTATTTATTTATAACAAATTTTACGTTTAGCATAACTTGTCGTCATCACCAGACGTGATTAAAAAATACCAGACTGCGGACCCTATAGAATCGCAGTGAATCGGGTAATGTCAATTTTCCAGGAGAAATGGAACTACCCCTGGCTTAAACACTTTTATGGTTCTTGATTCCGTAACTGTTATGTAAAATGTCATGTGTCTAGTATATCTGTGTTGTGCCTTAAATTTCTCTTCTTTTTTCTTGTTTCGTAATTTACTTTTTACTCCGTTTTGTTCCAGTGAAAAATACGGGTAATAAATACTATACTTACTTACTTACAGAAAAACACATTTAAACTTGACTACAGAGTTCAACAAAAGACAGGAAGAAAACAAACGGAAAACTTCTAAATAGAACGATTTGAAAACTATGATCTTGCTCGAAACTGAGAAAGTTTCGTGTACTGAGTAACTGTAAATTTGATGAATATGGTCTTGCTCCCCTATCACTCCTGCTTGCCAAAACCTAAAGAGCCGGTCCTTTATTGTAAAAGCAAAGTCAGTAAAACCAAGAACAAATAATCAGATAGAACTTAAGTCTTTAGTCGCATGCAGCGACTATGAAAACCCCAACAAAATTGAGCGGACCTAGAGGTATTTACTCTAGCTTTGAGCTGATGTGATACCCGTTTACTCCTCTTCCGTCTTCACCGTTGCTTATCCAACAAGAAATATTGAAGGAGGCTAGCAGGAGGCGGAGTCCGCGAGCCGACTCGCTCTGGAGCGCATCCATAGAACCAATCAACTTTGACTGCTAGATTTCCTCTTCAGCGACTTGACAGCGATATAGCTATTTGTAGAGGTAACGAATTACAAAACGTGCTGTGGCGCGAAGCTAGTAACCTCCGATCGTTTGCGTCGGGAGTAGGCCGTATTTTACTAGACTCACCATGTTTGTATGACCGAGATATGGAGACAGCAGTTCTATCTCCTTATTTGTTCTTGGTAAAGCAGATCAAGGACACGTACGATGTTCAAAATTTCGGGAGTGAATGTATGTTATCTCGTGTACTCTTCAACATACAAGGCACAATCAAAGGTGGCCACGCAGGTTATTATCGTCAGGCATGTAGTAATCACCCCCCCCCCCCCAAGGACCCAAACTGGTCGTCTGAATATATTTGACGATGCAAAACGGATAAGTCAGCTAAATTTTATTCGATCTATATTTCGGCCCTTCTTGGAAGGGGTCCTCTTTAGGCTCAAGCCGCTCAAGCTGGAAAATGAACTTGTGGAAAAAAAAAATTAAAGATTCTTCCTTTTTATCCGATTTTATTAACTTCTTCTCTGAAAATTGGTTGGAGTTAAAGCTGGTGCTGTGATTTCCTTTTGGACACCGCTGCTATTTTTCCTGTTCGATTGGGTCGTCGAAACGGTAGAGATTCTTCTGCATTCCGATTTTGGAGTCACCTTTTTCTTCTTCTTCTTTCCAGCTAAGATGGATACTTGTCAGCGGCATGTATGGGCGATTTAAAGTTCCATACTGTGGTTATAGATAGCCCTTCAGCCCGTTTCGACGACCCAATCGAACAGGAAAAATAGCAGCCGCATCCAGAAGGAAATCATAGCACCAGCTTTAACTCCAACCAATTTTCAGAGAAGAAGTTCATAAAATCAGATAATAAGGAAGAATCTTTAATCTTTTTTCCACAAGCTCGTTTTCCAGCTTGAGCGGCTTGAGCCTGAAGACGAGGGGTTACTCACTCTCCGGCACCCGGTGTACACTCATTCCCGGCACCTCCCGGCAGCAATGCACTTTTATTGAACTTTGTGATTTTTAAACACCGACTATTAAATCGGATGGTACCTTCCGGCACCTCCCGGCAGCAATACAGCAATGCACTTTTATTAAATTTTGTGATTTTTAAACACCGACTATTAAATTGGATGGTAGCTTCCGGCACCGGCACCCGGTGTACACGGGTTTGGGGAGTGAGTAACCCCTCACCTGAAGAGGACCCTTGCCAAGAAGGGCCGAAATATAGCTCGAATAAAATGTAACTGACTTCGTCAGCTTGGGCTGAAGACTATCTATAACGTCTGAATATCGTACCTTGCTTTCGTAATATCATGGGTCGCATGGAATCCGCATCCCCAATTTTTATTAAGTCTCGTTCGTTTTCCAGCTCCAGTGGAACAATAACTCCTTTTCCAGTAGTAAGTCTGAAAGGAAACAATAAAGTTACTGACTGCTGAAATTCCTCTTCAATTCGAACGGCCAGAAGCCATAAACAAACACTACAAAAAACACACAAACAAAAGTAAAGAACGTATTAGGCTACAACACCACATAAAAATAGCTGGAATTCCTCTGTGAGGACACCTAACTAAACCAATGAATATGGTTCAAGTTTTTATTTATTTATGGCAAAAGTAACACATTGCATTTCCCAAGAACTGCGGATGAACAAAATTTATTCAGGCAGTGCTTGTCCTAGTATAGGATAATACAATTTATAATATATACTATAATACTATAATACGATTTAATCCAAATTAAATTATATTTAAGTATAATTGTTATTTATTATAATCTAAATACAATTTTATTCGTATGGTTTGACTAGTTTTCAATGGTCGTATACAGTTGTAAATCCAAGGGGAAGTAAGAGAAAAGGAATGAACGTGTAATTAGTTATTTAAAGCACACCTCGCAGTATTTACTGTTTAAGTTCCAATATTCAAAACCATTTGAATACTGTAAAAATAGGCTCTCCTTTAAACAAATTACCCACGGCTTTGGCTGTTTTAAGCCTTATCCCAGGTCCGTCGACTAGAAAAAACTCGGCAAAATTCAGAGAACCGGTTTTACGGATCAACAGCATGATACGCGAACAATTGTCGGTAGCATAATGCGCATAAAAAAACAGTGAATTGTGACAAGTGCTAAGATTAGTGAAGTATCGTTAGCGGGCTTCGAATGTAACATGAAGAGCGTGTTCACCCTTGTAACAATATTTACTATTAGTTACTATTTCCGTTCCATCCTCACGAAAAGTTACTACGCTGACCCTTCCAACCTTGTCGGAATAGTAACTAATAGTTACTATTTGCTTACCATGCTCGGGAGCGAAGTAAGCGTAGTAACTACGCATCTCTGCAACGTGATTGGTCGGATTCGCCCGTGGTATGATATTCTGCGGTAAAATAGAAAAGTCGTTCCAGCCTTGACGGAAAAAGCCAGAATTCGTGACGTCATGCGTAGTAACTACGGTAAGTAGGATGGCACACGCTCGAAATGTGGATCTACGGGCTTAGGAATTAATGAATGCAGTTACGGAAGTAGGTTGCACTGGCATTATAGACAAGACGGGTCCTTTGAATGCCCAGGCAGGGGGGAGAGAAGGATTTCAGCCTACAAAGACAAACAGTTTCTTTAGCGATTTTCTACAGCCCAGCTGCCTCCCTCACCCCCCCCCCCCCCCCGCCGGCGCGTAGGCGACAAAAAAGTTTGACAGGTAAATTAAATAAATCAACAGATTAAACTGAGTTTGAGGTTAGTCGCAATTACCAACGGAATTCTGAGCAAGCAAATACGAAACTATTGGTGAATGAGTACCGAATTCCGATAATATAAGTTAACTTATTTTTCAATTCTCATTCACATTGTAAAAGTTTCTCCGAGTAAGGATTAAAGTTAACTGCAGTATTTGCTACTGGGACTAATCTTATCTCTAAGATTAATCCGAATTAGAGATAAGATTATCGTTTTAGAGACAAGATTAATCCCAGTAGCAAATACTTCAAGATTTTTTTTTACAGTGCAGTTGGAACTGCAAAAGCCATGGTACAATATACAAAAAATTCTTCCACCCATCAACCAACCACAAGTTCAACTACGGTAACTGGCACGATTTTTTTTTTGCTTCCGCTGCACAACGTGCAAAGTTGGTAGTAACTGAATTTCAAAACATTTCTTAACTGTTACATCACAGTTTTATAACAAAATTGAATAGGAAATTGACTTAATTTAACGCTTCAAACTGTTGTGTACAAAATTAAAGCAAAATACATATTTTGGCAGGGTTTTGGGGGCGGTAATCCGTCACTTTAGTGAAGTAAATGAAAAGGTGCATTTCTGACGTGAAAAGCGTCATTCGTAAAAAAAAGTGTGTCCTCCAGAGGAAAAGTGTCACGGTGACACAAAAGGTGTCAAGAAGCACCAAAAGTGTCACACTTGGCAACACTGAATACACGCAGGTACTTACTTTGAAGCTTGTGTAGAAAGACTTTCGATAATCGTCTCTATCTCGCTCAGTTCATCGAGCATGGCGAAAGGCGGCACGGCGCTCAGGGCTGGACCTCCATGTGAATGGCCGAACACGAAACTCCTACCATTGGCTGAATGGGAAATCGCAGCGAGGACCAAGCCTTCTTCGTCAGAATACCAAGCAGCCTAAGGACCAGATAAGTTTTAGCTGGAACAGTCCGTGAGCGTTGAAAACAAGATAATCCAGAGAAGAAACTTTAGTAGCTTCTTTCCTACCGATGACAGGGACCACTTTCACTCGTTCACAGACATTTTAATACTTATCAAATTAAAATACGGACAAGACAGGCTCTGGGTATCCAGCTTTCATTTTAAGTCTAAACTCGATGCATTTCAAACTGTGAATTCTGCACATTTTCCTTGCCGGATAGCGACGGTCGAGGCGACGGTCCTTTCAATCAAATCAATACGCCAAGCACAGAAAAGCTGCTGTGATATCATCACTGGAACCCTGATCACTAAAAGGTCCATGGGCGAAAGACACGCAAATATTACCGTGAATCCTCTCCCCTCTCGGGAGACGGACAGACTGACTGACTTATGGTATGTTCACACACTGCGTAAATCCGAGCATGTTTTGAAATACGAGCGTACTTTACGCATGTATTTGGGCTTGAAAATATCTCTAGAAATACGGAGGTATTTGAGAAATCGGTCCGTTTTGTATACAAATACATCCGTATTGCTTTCAAAATATGCTCGGATTTTACGCAGTGTGTAAACCCACCATTACTTTTTCCCTCATTGGTGCGAAGAATAGACAGCTGATTTCAAGACACAAGCTTATTTTTATAAGTTGCTACCAAGTAACAAAAAAGTCTCCTGACCATCCCAATCTTCCCCGCAGATCACAGTTTTGATATTGTTGTGTTGTCATTTGCACAACTTGTACATCTTGTACTCCCCCATTCGTATTCAGTGGCGCCCTTTCAGTAACCCTTGGGAAGGGGGGGGGGGTAGGAGAAGATCAATGGTGGGCCGCGATCCCAATTTTATTACAGAGACTCAAAACTAAATTACCCTTTTTGTAGTAGATTTAGAAGTTGTTCCCGATTACACCTTAAACTTAAAGGACCCCTCGCACTATTTACTGTTCAACTCCCAGTATTTAAAAATAATTGAATACTTTAAGACTAGGCTCTGCTTTCGACAAATTATCCACGGCGTTGGCTGTTTTAAAGGAACAGAAAACTTGACTCAACCTTGACTCGGGGAGCTAGCTGACATATCAAGAATGTACCCTGACTCGATATTGAGATAAGAAAAATTCTCGTTACGACCATTGCAGTTTCCGAGAGTTCGACTTTTGAGTTAGTAGAAAAAAAAAGCAAAAAGGTTTGTGTGCCGGGAGTAGGAATCGAACGCATGACCTCTTGACTACTACCCCGATACTATGGCCGAAACACGGCCAAAGACGAACTTTTACAGTGCATAAGTGCATAATTATAGTGCGTAAGGGGCAAGGGCCTGCCAGCTAGCTTTGGGAACACTATGGAGAGGGTTCGAGATAAACAAGAAGGGAGGTCCTGTCGACCATAAATCCCTGTATCTTTATGTAAGCCCCCCAGGTCGGTTTGATGGCCGAAACTTGCGTAGTCAAGTTTTCTGTGCATTTAAACATTTTTCGACACCCTTTGACTCATAGCGAAAACGCGGAATAATTTACATAACCGTTTTTTCTGGTGGAAAAATTATCGCAGACAAACGTAGACAGCGTGATACGCATCGGCGGTAGTAAAACACGGCAAGTGGGAAAATCAGCGAGGTTTTATAAGAGGGGTTAAAATATTTCGTACGAAATTCGGGCCTCTGGGCTTAGAAATGGTTCGAATGATTATGGAAGTAGGCTGCGTTAATATTATACGTAAGACAAGTCCTTTAAGTCTTTGCTTCGCACGTTGCCGTTTGAAACATATTTGCGGCAAAAAATCGCGGCAACGGAGGAAGATTTTGAAAACTATAGGGGGGGGGGGGGCACGTATTGTGTTTTATTTGTGTATTTCATGACGCGCATAAATTGTTGACCTCCCAGGTTATTTTTTTTTCCTTGTGTAAAGATATTGGGCAAATAAAAATGATTCTGATATTCAAACAATAGCTAAAATATTGGCCACTGTTTGAATACATGTTTCAGTCAGCTTGGGCTCGAGGAGTATTTATCCATGAATAATGGATAAATTATCCCCCTCCTCCAAATGGTGCCCTGGTTGTGTTCCTCTTAGGGAGTTAAAGTTTAACTGAAAAACCAACTTATTTTTGTATCATTTAACTGAATACATTGAATTATTTGGACTCTGCTAAGGGAATTTTTATTTTGCACTATCTGCTCTAGTTGTGACGTTCAGAATAACTACGGCCGTCCCCACAGCGCAAATTCTACTATGACGCGGAAAATTTGAATCTCAAAACAAACGTGACTTTTCAGTGGCAACGCGGTGAGCGTAGTGACGACTTAATGCCTGAAGACACCTTTACGTCACTTGTCGTCAAGCATGCGACACAGGTACAAGCGCATAGAGGTACCACAAATCCGACAGAGAAATTCCACTATTCGAAAATCGATTAGTTGGAATAGCGGAGCAACGAAGCAACGCATTTTATCGGGTCTTTAAGCTTATTAAAGTGTGTAAGTGATGGGTAACAAGATTGTCCTGTCTCCGCCCTTTTCGGTTAAACTTTAAAAAAGGGATAAAAAAAATTAGTAAATAATTACCGGGTCCACATCATCACCACCAGGGGACAGCCTGTACACCACATGTCCATTATTGGACAGCTTCCCACTGTGACTAATATGCCTCGTCACGCCATTCAGCTCTCTTGGCCCCCACTCACTACTTTTCGACAGAGGGAGACTTAGCTTTTTGAGCTCACGTAGTACCCGGCGCTGGAGGGTCATGTTATCAATAGGAGAAACGCACGGTATAGTAAGCTGTTCGACTGTGTTATTGTGCAGGAAGCTGATCTGTGTGCAGTTGTTCATGTCCATGAGCTGCAGGGCTGCACCGAGTGTAGAAATGGCCTGAACGACGTACGGAACCTGGAACAGAGAAGACATGTTAAAGATAATCTCAGGGTGGAACGCGACAGAAGGGTACCGACTCCCACCATCTGCCACAAGGGCTGACATACTAATGCAACCTATTTCCATAATCACTCCATATACTTCTAAACCCGGAAACCCCAATTTCGTACGGTACATTCTAACCCCTCTAACAAAACCACGCTGATTTTCTCAATTGCCGTGGTTCGATCTGTATCACGCTGTCGACGGTTGTCTGCGAGAAGTTTTCCATCAGACCGGTTATGTAAACTGTTTCCCTGTCAACGGGTCTCGGAAAAGGCTTAAAACAGCCAAAACCGTGCGTCATTTAGTTTTAAAGTATTCGGATATTTAAAATACTGTAAGTTGAAGAGTAAATAGTGCGAGGGGTCCTTCTATTTTTTCGTACTGAATTGAAGTTAAATTGTGTAAGTTCTTATTAGGGCTACATCAGACTGACGTCAAACGTCTGTGACTTATTTCGACCGCAAAATTGTCACTAGATGGTATGACAGCAGTGCACATTCGGCGGGAAGTTCGAAAATTCCAAACCCGAAGGGCAAATAAAAGCAATTTTCCATGATTCCTAGAGATAATTTTGGGAGCAAAAATGGGCAAATGTCTTCGTCACAAAAAAAATCCGTACAAGTTCATTATTCACAGGTGCATATAAGAATCTCTCTCAAAGAGCTGGTGCAAGCTGCAAGTGACACGTCAATATATGATTCGCAGTCAGCTTGGGCTGAAAGATCATCTATCACCGAAGTACGGAACTACGAATTGCCCATACATGCCGCCGTCAAGTGCCCGTCTTAGCTGGGAAGAAGAAGAGACAGGTGATTCCTAAAACAATGCAGAAGAATCTCTAACCTTTCGACAACCTAATCAAACTGCAAAAACAGCAGCTATGTCCAGAATGAAACCATAGGACCAGCTTTAACTCCAACCAATCTTCAAAGAAGAAGTTCACAAAATCGGATATTTAAGGAAGAATCTTTAATTGTTTTTCACAAGTTCATCTTCCAGCTTGAGCGGCTTGAGCCTGAAGAGGACCCTTGCCAAGAAGGGCCGAACTATAGCTCTAATAAATGTAGCTGACTTATCCGTTTTGCACCGTCAAATATAAGTGACTTCGCTCGGCAATTTATTTTTGGCACACATTTTGTGGGAACAAGTCCGCGTGGGGTGACTCCGGAAGGTTTTCATGGGGCAATTTCAGACAGTAATTTAAATTTTCGCCATGCCGATCCGTCTTCGTATCTAGGCTGTAAAAGTTATGTCGAAAAGATGACTGAAATAAACACAGAATATGAAGTCTTTGTTTTGGTCAAGTTTTAGTCCAGGATATCAAAAGGTCTTTCACGATTTGGCACGGACGGAACACGCGCTTTCCTAGCCTGAAAAATTAACAACCATTTGTCATCTTCGCTTATTTCACTTTATACTCTCCAATCTTGAAGGTCAATAAAATATTCGAATTTGAAAATCCATTTCCGTTCCATGCCAGCAGTCGTCGCTTGACAAGAGGGGATTTATTCCAATATTGCTGAATGAAATAACTTCCGGATACCTCGATAAATTATGATTCGAGGTATGTTACCATGGTTACCGAAGATCCTAACAACGAGGTACTATCGGCTCTTAAAGCACAACTCTTACTAGAAATGATCTTTTCCCTATGAAATGGATCAGAAAAAACGTTTTCGAAAATGCCATTACTTTCCACCTGAAACTAGCGGTTCTCTTGTTAGTGCACGTCGATTGTATCCAGCCTTCCTGCTCTCCGACGCGGCGGCTCGGCGCAAAACATTTGAAAACTGAACGTGTCTTGGTTAAAAAGTGGGAAAAGTAAGCAATAAAAGAAGTAATAAACGGAAGACTACCACATCCTTATGTGTGAAAGAGTTGTCAATGGACGTTGAAGATGCCGGCAAACTTTTCGTTGGGTGACGGGAAAACTCAGCAAGGCCGAAAAAGCGCTAAAAAATCGTAGTTACGAAACGAAACAATGGAGAAATGTGGGGATTTTATAAGCTTATAATCCCATTATAAAAAACATTATAAAAGGCAGAATAAGCAAGAGGGGTCCTTTAAGAGTACAGTTTGTCCAGACTGTTGGCGAGCGTTTGAAATCCAGCTTATACGGCAAAAAGTAAAACTCGTAAGTAGGCTACAGTCAATCGTCGCAGGAGGCCACTGATCAATGAAATAGCCAACGCTGATTGGTTATAAAACGAACCCATATCATCACATAAAGTCTATACAAACTTGTCCATATCGAAAACCTGGACGTGCGGATCATAATTCAGTTTTTAGGACCGGCTGTCCCAGCCAAGATTTCTTGTACGAAATATTCCTGTCTTTCATAGTAACCAAATTCGAGCAGGGATAAAATAAAAATGATAAGAATAACTGAAAATATTCGTAGAGATGACTGCAGAGATTTCGTTGAAAACATTGCGCACACGGCTGGTATTGCCCAAACCTGTTATAATGAACAAAGTGCCATTTTCGGATTTCTTTTTTGTCTGTCGCTTTTAGGCCATCCAAAAAAACTCTTAAACACCCAATCCTCCCCCCGATTTTGAAACCGACCGGCCAGGACCTCCAAGACTAGTTGGGAACCCAGTTCCAAAACTGCAACCTGTCCAATGCACCTACGTAAGGTACAGTAACAGCTTTGTTTCGGCCTTGGTTAAACTGTTTAACGCTTCATCCACCATTAAAGAGCCCACATCATTTTATGTTGGTTTTTAAGCACCTATGTTTGACCGTTTAGTATAGTGTAATTATTTGTTTTATTTTTTTCTGTTGTTTCGACGCAAACCGAAATAGCAGTTGACTCGGCAGTTACGCTTGCCTTTTTTCGTTTATATATATTGATGTGTATTTATATGTTGACATTGGAATCAGTTAGTGGGCACACGTCGTGAGTAAGATTCTTAATGAATGATTTGATCTGATTTTTTTTTTTACCACTTCACTAATTTTTTTTTTTTTTTTTTTCACTAAAATTGTAAGGTACCTCACCTTAGGTTCAAATTTAGTGGAGAGATCCGCAGATTTTTTTTTTATAAATTTGAAAATGCGCAAGGAAACTGAAAACATGTACAGTTTTGCCATACTCTGAGGCATTTTCAGCTGGCTTGGAGCTGCACAGCAAACTTTCAGCGAGGGGTTGCTCACTCCCAAAAGGAATGTACAGTAAGTGCCCGTTCCGCACGAAAACTTGTGCCCAACAAGAGCACTTTGAGCCGTCTTTAAAAACTGGTTCGTCAAGACAGCCTGGTGCACAAGTAGCACTTTTAAGTGCGCGATCCCTCTGAAACAATTCACGCCATTACAGTGGGAAAAACAATCTATATGGCCGGATGCTAGAAGAAAGTTACAAGACCGATTTTCACGAAGTTAAGTAGCGTAGAACACGGCCAACTCTTATCACGCGAAAACGTTGCGAAATAAGACACGAAAGGAGTGGACAAATCTGGAAGATCAGACATGAACAGCAAAAGCAAGTAGTCTACAATGTAAAAAAAAAAAAAATCTTGCAGTATTTACTACTGGGATTAATCTTGTCTCTAAAAAGATAATGTTATCTCCACTCAGTAGAGATAAGATTAATCCCAGTAGCAAATACTGCACTTAACTTTAATCCTTGCTCGGAGAAACTTTTTACAGTCTAAAGGCGTATTCTCGTCGTTCCCCGAGGACTCCTCGGGGAATCGAAGGGAACGGCGAGAATAGAGGGAGTCATTCCACGCGGACTTCGCATACGGAAAACAACGAAAACACGGGGAATGCTTCCAAAATGGATTTTCTTTTAAAAATAAATATGCAGTTGACAAAGTTAGTCTGGATCCACTTTATTTTTGGATTTGCTTATTCTGATTGTTTTTAATTAATTTTACATTGCACCAACACCAGCAAAAACTGATTCCCCTCTGAGTTTGAAAGGGAGTCCTTTTTGATGATGGTGATGATAATCGGAGCACTCCCCGTCCGGGGGACTCACGAGAATACGGAGAGTGAGTCCCCGGGACAAACAAAACGCGGGGAGTCCTCAAGTGGAGTCCTCGGGGAACGGCGAGAATACGCCTTAAGTCGCTATTTTCCAAGCCCGTCCCGTTTAACGTCCAATCATAGAACATGAAAACGATGACAACACTGTAAAAAGTTTTCCCTATAAAGATTAAAGTTAACTGCAGTATTTGCTATTTAGATTATTCTTATCTCTACGCCAGTTGGGTCTCCGGATTAACTCCGACAAAACGAAGAGCATGGCAACCAGCAACTCCCCTTTAAATCTGAGATGTGCGGGAAAGGACATCGAGCAAGTCCTGGAATTCAGATACTTAGGAAGCACCGTGGAAAAGGACGGCTCAAACGCCAGAGAAATTCAACTTCGCATTGGCCAAGCAAGCGGAGCCTTCAACCGCTTGAGACCCGTCTGGAGATCCAGGAAATACTCCACAAAGCTGAAGCTGCGCCTGCTGAACAGTAATGTCCTGTCCATTCTGCTGTGTCACAGTGAATGTTGGAAGCTCAACATGCAGCAGGAGAAGAGGATTCTTGCCTTCGAGACGAATTGTCTCCGGAGAATCCTCAACATAACTTGGCAGCAGCGAGTATCGAACCAGGAGGTACGCCGTCTCACTGGTCAGCCGCTGATAACAGACGTTATCCGTAAAAGAAGATGGCGATACTTGGGCCACGTCCTTCGCATGGACGAATCCAGGTTGCCAAACAACATCTTCCATTGGCAACCAAAAGGAAGACGTCGAAGGGGACGACCGAGAAATACGATCCGTCGCACCTACCAGAGGGACCTTGCAAACGTCCACGCAAGTCTGCAACCTGAGTGGGAAGATGTCCTGGCGGCAGCCCACCAGAGGGAAGACTGGCGCCTATTCGTGGATGCCCTGGGTGCCTCTGGTGGCACAGGAGGATCTAAGGTCTAAGGTAAGGTTATCTCTACGCAGATAAGATTAATACCAAATAGAGATAAGATGAATCCGAGTAGCAAACACTGCCGTTAACTTTAATCATTACTCGGAGAAACTTTTTGCAGTGAAGTTGAGTGGATATGAAAAGAAAAGAGGGAGAGAAAATGAGACCGAGATAAGAGGCCGTAATGTTCGTACATTAGTTTTACTTTTGGCCAAACTGTGGATGTGGTAACGAAAGTCTGAGCCGTTTATGGGCAGAGTGTAAGGAGCTGAATTATTTGCGGGAGGAAATGTTTGGGGTGAGAGAATGTGGGATTTTGTCAATCAATCAAGTTTAATCCAAATAGCTAAAATCTAGAAGTGGACAAGAGGAATTTGAAGAAGTGGTTTTGGTTGTTGCCCGAAGACAACCTTTGAAATAAGGGCCGAAATACCGCTGGCATAAAATCTCAGCTGAGTATAACACCATCAGACACAACCCCTTCAAGTTTTCCAGTGCTCCAATTAACTGCGTATCTTTGGGAAGAATTTTCCAGAATATCCGGGACGTAACGAGCACATGTCTCTAACAGCGAATTCCCAGTTTGTGGAAATTCCAAGGGCGGTTTCTTTCATTAAGGGTGCGAACGAAGGCCGGAAATAAGTGTAGGAAAGGCCACTTCAGAGGAAATTACAAATTCGGCATTTAAATTGACCAATATAAAGTTTAACCGAAAAGGAGATAGTGATAGGACAATCCCGCAAAGTGAAAAAAAAAATTGACGGAACGATACATTTCATGATCCCCCAGGACCCATGGTCTTTGTACCACAAGTTTGTTTGCTTAGAAATGAATTTCTAACACCCTTAAAGTGCGCATCTTAACCGAAGAGTAAAAAAAAATACTTTTGACCGGACCGAACAATTTCTAGCGCCCTTAAAGTGCGCATCATCACAGTCCTGTGCCCAAATAAAATACTTGTTACAAACTATGATCACTCTTATCCCAACGGTGCTTACAAATGATCACAACGAACCCACGAATTGATAAATTCCTACTTTCATCCTCTGATTCAGCCTTGCAAGTGCCGTATGAGCTTCACTCGATTTTTCGTCAAAGCTGTCGTTTAAAAAAATAGTTTTTTTCTGGAAAAGAGGTCGGTAAAAATGACCAGCCAGTCGGTAAATACCTTGCTGCCCCCGCTAAACATTTTGGCTAGTAACGCCTCTGCATACACCATGATTCGCAGTCAGCTTGGAGAGTTTGAATTTGTACGAATGAGACTCTACAGTGATCATTTGTTCTACAGATTATGTAACAGGCTCTCGCGTATGTGAACTCCTGCGTCAACCCGATTCTATACGCTTTTCTGTCGGACAATTTTCGGAAAGCTTTTCGGAAAGTTAACTGCGGGACACTTTTTCCACCGACGAGCGACCTGAGACTCGATTCAGCAGCCCCGGCTTATTATCCCTGAGAAAACTCGCATTCGTGGCTGATCTGAAAACTCAGCTAGCCTCCAGATATATCTAAACCACTGCCCGCCAGCTCTACTGCTCTATAAATACGATTTAAAGCAGGTGATGCCGAATTGACTGATAGCCGATCAAACAAAAACAGCAATTATCCGACTTCTCGCTCTGATAACATTTAAAATGTGAATGACTGAGGTTTCTATTTCGACTTCAAAAGCTAGTTGCTTAATTACTGGATTAAAACAACAAGAAATCTGTGTCAAAATGCGTGGTCTACAATGAAACAATGTTACAATGTGACAGTTTATTGTTCAGCAAGGCGGAGGAAAGATAGTAATGGATCAGTCAGTGGAGCCGAAAGTGTGTTGAAATATTAGCTATTGTTGTTAAAATGTTAGGCTAGCATTAAACTTTTGACCCATAATGTCTATCATAACGATACATCTGTCAGGACTCAGGACCAGCTATAGTAAACGAATAGTATCGCAACACGGGGTACAATGTTTTTTTTTCTGTATTATTTTTTCTTTAAGAAAATAATGTTTTTATTTCTATCTGGAGGCCAGCTTTTTACTTTCAGTATTTGAGAAAAATTGCTCGCTGAACCCGTGGAGGTTGATACGATATCGTATCAGCCTGTCCGGAGGTTGAAACGGTGTCGTGTCAACCTCGACTAAAGTTACTGTAACTACCTGTGGGACATAGGAATATATGTATTACACATCTGTTCGATTAAAAGTTATTGTTATTATTTACAAAATACTGTGATGTTATACAAGGATTGTCGGCCTTTTGGTGAAAGTTTAAAAAACCTTTTTTGAACATAACAGCAATTGCATGACCAAGCAGCCGAATATAACGGTTGAAAAGATTAGCCTACATTTAACCTAATTTTTGCTTGTCTAGCTTTCTTAAAGTTTAAATGAAAAGGGCTTAGATAGAACAATCTAGTTTACCTAGTTTATCTAGTTTAGTCTATTCACTTAAAAAAGCTTGAAAACCCGGCGAAAATGAGTTACTTAGTTGCTCCGCTCTTCGCGAATAATCGATTTTAAAATAGTGGAATTTCCTTATCTGGTGTGTATGCTCTATGCGCTTGGATCTGTGTTGTATGCTCGACGAACACGATTTACGAAAAATAAGTGTTCACGCAGGGAGCAGGACCTGTCTTACCTATGATACTAACGCAACCTACTTCCGTAATCACTCCATTTATTTCTAAACCCGAAGACCCCAATTTCGTACGGTACATTCTAACCCCTCTAACAAAACCAGGCTGATTTTCTCACTTGCCGTGTGTTGCCACCTTCGATGTGTATCACGCTGTCGACGGTTGTCTGAGAGACGTTTTTCCATCAGAAAAACTGGTTATGTAAATTGTTTCCCTATTTTCCCTGTAAGTCAACAGGTCTCGGAAAAGGCTAAAACAACCAAAACCATGGTTATTTGTTGAAAGCACAGCCTAGTTTTAAAGTATTCAATTATTTTAAAATACTGTAAGTTGAAGAGGAAATAGTGCGAGGGGTCCTTTAAGAAATTCGGGTCGACCTAGCCATTCGGACCGAGAATTCGTAGCAGATCCTATCTATGTAATACAGTTCCTACTCAGAATTTAGTTTTCTACCGGAGTGTGAATCGAACAATTCGTCCACGACCTATCCACCCGGACCAAGTATCCACAGCAAATCTAGACTTAAAATAGTTGCGTTTTTGCAGCGCGGTCTAAAGGCTTTTTTGCGGTTATCGTGGTATCTGGCCAGGTATCGTGGTATCTGAATAACTGATCGTGATATATGAAAAATCATCTCACTTTCATCAAATTTGTCAAATTGGTGAGAAAGAAGTTTAGCACTTAGTGATGTAACTGGATTTGATATAACCGGTTTTACTTTTGGGATGGCTTCGAAAATTGCTTGGTAATAGTCGTTTTTGCAGAGCAACCGTGTATCAGGTACCACGGTAACTGCAAAAACGACAATTTGCAGATTCAGTTACCGTGGTATCTGCAAAAACGCAACTAATGGCATTTGCCCCTAGAGAATCCTATCCATGTAATCCAATTCCTTCTCAGAATAAAATTTTCTACCGGACTCAACCGAACAATTCGATAACCTACCTCTGGGGCTTGCTTGAACTCCTTCCCATCTTCCTTCCACCCTTGCTTTAAAGAGTACTCCCTAAAGCCTTCCAGTTGAGGCATATGAGGTTCGATTAGAAAGTGGGTGGAGCCAAGGTTCATCGACCAATCCCGAGCTGCCGATTTGTCAACGCTGCCAAGACAGCCGAGAAGCCACGTGCTTGGCTCTGATTGGTAGCTACCATGTCGCTCCAGAAGGCTGATCAGTCGCGACATCTCGTGAGGTTCAAGAAAAGCAGCAATCACCTGGTCTTTATCCTGAAAAGAAAAATATGAATAAAATACAAAAGAGGTCACTACCGGCGTCTTAAAGTATTGGGCTGATACAGTTGTATTCTTCTCTTTTCTTTGGGGGGGGGGGCAAATGCAGCTGGCCAGAAACAATGCTATTAACAAATGAGGATAGTCATCTTTGACTAAACCAGCAATCTCAGTCCACTAAACATCCTGTAAAAAAAAAAAAAAAAAGCAAAAAAAAGTTACTTACAAAAACGAAAAGTTACCAATTAACGCAAAAAAGAACATGCGGAAAATGAACATAAATGTGCTAAGAAATGAATAAATGCGCAGTTTTGGGAGGAGCGACAAAAAGACGAACTAATGAAGAGATAACAGACAAAAATTGTATTTTTAGTAGGTCGTCTTAGTCAGTCGTTTTCTCGCAATCGCTGGCGTAGAGTTTTTATGGAAAAAAAGAGAACGCCTAATGACGAGATGTGATATATTTAATGAGATAAAGCAGATGATACTGGAACTGAAAAAAATATCAAAACCTGAATATTGTATGTTTAATTATTGGCCGTTTTCCCGCCATCGGTAAGTTTGATGACGAAATAGACTGAAACCGTCATTTTCGACACTTCGGGCGACTTCAGAACACCCGCCTTTTCGTCAGACTCAATCTATTCAGACAGAATAAATCAATCTATTAGGGCCTTTCAAACAAATAATAAACCTCGTAAATATGTCCTAATGTTATCATAATGAGTTCGCGGGATCCAATGGCTCCTACCACCCGCGATGTCTCTGACGACCTTTACCTTTGCCTACCCCCCGGTCAAAATCATTACCCAAAATCAATCACAGGCATAGGAAGTTGAAAAGACATTAGAGGAATTTGATACCTAACGGGTACGAAAAAATATACCCAAGAGAAACCGATTTTACAGCCGTCTTCAATTGTCCGATTTTTTTCCTAGAAGATTCTGCAAGAAAAAGAAGAATCTGTCGGTAAAGTACTTGCATGGTAGCTGGAATTAATCAGAATACAGAATCAAATTATGAAGAAGTAAATGATAATATACTAAATAAGAATAAGATTATTAAATTAAATGCTGAAAGTTTGAAGAAAAACAAAATTATCTAATATATTATGAACACTAATTTCTGGAAGGGAAAATGTGATTATTAACACAGAATTCGGCATTACCTCTCTTAACACAGAAGTTGCGGGTTGCGATCTGATATCGTTGAAAACATACTTGAAAACGAAAAGGGAAAAAGCAATAAAAAGCAGACGAAATTCCCACAAAAAGAGTAATTTTGTTGTGTAAGGAAATGGCGGACAAATAATTAGTAGAGTAATGAAATTATTGAAATTTGTAAACGTTCTGAGAATCTGGAACATCCTTTTTAAATACCAGCTTTTCCCTGACACAATCTACTTTGAAACAAAAGAAGCTCACTGAATCGGTGCATATTTTACATAGGCTACGCTGCAATTTGTGTTCACTGCCTATATAAATAATTGAAAGCCAAGCTACATAGAAATTCGTAATTCCGTAAGAAGAATGAAAGCCTTTGTTAGCATTATATTCGTTAAAGCATAAAAAAGCAAAATCTAACAGCGCATAGAAGCCCATTCTCAATGGACTCCCATTCTCAATACTTCTTAAAAGTCGAAAAAATACCTAATTTCTCTGAAATTACAGTCGTCAAAAAAATGTAAAAGTCCGTAAATTTAAACTATAACTACTCTGCTGTCAATTAATGAAAGACGACATAATGAGCTCCATGGCTATCGAATAGAGATTTCAGGCTTGCTTCCGCCCAACCAATAAAGCGGAATTTATGATCGTTCTGGACTTATGAAAGGATTCAGCTACCGGATGGGGGAAATTTTATGCCCCTTCTGCTTCCTGTCTGCTGTTTCCTTTGTATGGAGCGTTAACTTTGGTAAAGGCAGTCGTCACTAACAACTAAAGAAGCTTTGTATCTTAGCAAAAATTCAAATATAAAGAAATACCACGTTTCATTTGTGTACTTTCAAAATGGGCGTTCCCGGTTTTTGTCGCGAAAGACTTTGCCGAAATGAGTAGGGAATATGCTACCTATTACGAGTAGTCGAAAGTTTCTGAAAATAATCAACTTGTGGTTCACGCTTGCGAAAATTCGACCCGCTGACAACAATATTCAATTTGAATGTTCGCAACTATGCGGATTTTTTTTTTATCTGTAGTCCCGCTTACTTATTTATTCACTTGGCTAACAAGAACCAATAAGAAGTAAATTGCTGTTCTTGTGTTGTCATCTATGTTAAATAATGTATTTTTTAGATTTTAATTCAAATTAGTCCTTTTAGTTTATCTTTTTGTAGTTTTTATGGATACTGAACCCTTCGATGGGATTCGAAAGCGCGACAATCTTGACCAAAGGATCCTCCCACCAAGTTTGAAGAAAATATCTTTCACTACTGAAGGACTACCGATGCTAACAGACGAACAGACAAACTTTACTACGTAATTGGCACTCCGTCACTACGTTTAAGATCTCAAAAAGTCCCCCGCCCCCCCCCCCCAAAAAAAAAGAAGAAAATGAAATCAAAGGCAGACTTAACCAAAGGGGCACTTCGCAGTTAATAATTATACTCAACAAAAAGGTGAAAGTCATTTAAGTCGAAGTTTCAAACTGGACTTCAGTCACTGCTGCCAACTAACTATATTCTTTTCACATCATTTTTTGACCCCAGCGGGACCTTCGCAAGACCAAAAGCTTGTCGCAATTTTTCTCGCACTAAGCTTTAAACTGGTGCTACAAACAGCTTTACTGCTTTTAACCATAGATATAATCTTGAATGATGGTGTTTCAGGCACCCACGACTGATTTATGGAGCGATTTGAATGGACGCAGCAAACTGAAGATAAAAGGGACGGGCGGAATCTAGTCCGGCGTCGTGACCAGCGTTACATTAAGAATAAAAGGTTACATGACGGGGGACAGTGTTATTCATGGCTAATAGGATCATAATAAGAGGTTGTCAAGATTTCAAAGCCCCATGTTACTCCCCCCACATCACTGTCAGAAGTTTCATAAGAGGTTTCAACAGACAATGCGCAACGTGTTATCTCTTGTGTTTGAAAACGTTATGCGTGACAAAGTATGCATATTAAGCTTTGCGAGGAAGAGCCAAAAAATTATCTACTGACTTTATACCTTATAGTCAAGATGTCGGAAAACTCGGCAGACACTTTTTGGCGGTATTTCGTTTTTTTCCTGGTGGTAACGCTTATTATGCATAACATTATAAACACATCAGATAACATCCGAAGTGTTATCTGTTACGCATTATCTGTTCAAACCGCGCATCTTCGTGTTATCTGTTATGAAACTTCTGACAGTGATATACACCCAGTCCTTTTCCCGCAAGTGGAAATCCAGAAACTTAATGGACCCCTCGCAATATTTACTGTTTACGTTTCAGTAATTCAAAATAGCTGAATACTTTATGGCTAGGATTTGCATTCAACAAGCAACCCACGGCTTCTAGCAAAACTGGAAAAAAAGTTTACATAACTGATTTTTACGATAAAGTTCTCGCAAGCAACCGAAATTCGGTCTGTGGGTTTAAGAATGGATAGGGCAATTATGGAAGAAGATTGTATTAGTATAGAGGTGAGACAGGCACATCAACTGATTTCTAGTTGGAGGCAATTGCTTCCAAGGATATAATAATATATATTTGGTGGAAAAATGGTTTCAATTGACTGGACGAGTTCTACTACTCAAATGCCTTGCTACTCAAAGTTATTGACTGATTTGCCAAAGAACGTCCTCTTCTGCCACTGAAGTACTCTTTCTCAACCCACAGTTATCGTTTCAACTCTTCAAGCCGACAAACTACTCCCAAGACCACTCTGGGCAAGGTACCGATTCGTGGTTCAATTACTATTGCCTCCAGGCCATACTGGACGTAGTATATTTATCGTAATTGACAATGTGCAACGTACACTCTCTCTTTATTACCCGAGTCAAGTTAACAATGTACATATCAGATCAACCTGCATATCGTATCATATCAAACTGCGTATCAATGTTTAGCTGCCCAAAAACTAAGACTCTAACTTTTGAGGTGAATTGCTATTTAGCAAGTAGCAGGCCCAATACGCGACAAAGACGCTACTTCCGAGTGACTAGTAAGACCACCCATGAACTTCACTTCGTTCTCTGAAATCTTTTTTACTATATTTCACCCAAGGCCGTATCCAGGGGGGGATAGGGGGTTGATCCCCCCCCCTCCCGAAACATACAAAAATACTCATTTTGATAGGCTTTTCCATCTGATCTGTGTCTTTTTTGTGCGACCCGCAGGCAACCCCCCCCCCCGAAACTCAAACCCTCCCCCCCCCAAAATAAATTCCTGGATACAGACCTGATTTCAACCAATATTCTAATCCTAGTCGAGTTAAACGGTATTCATAAGTTGTACGTATAGATGTTGTCAATTTATATAATTGTGTCATATCTAATTTGCGTGAATCACAATCCAACGCTAGCATGTAGACAAGCTATTAAGGAAATACAGCACATTTTTGGGATCCCAGAACGTAAGTGGAGGGATACCTATGACATAGCACAAGTTGTCCGTCTGTCAGCGCGATAACTCTCGAAGGGAATGAGATATTTTGATGAAACTTGGTGTGAGGAGTCTTCGGGTCAAGTCAAGGGCAAGGTCAAGTTCGTAGATGGGCGTAGGAGGGGGTCAAATTAAGGGGCAAACAAAATATTTTTAAACAGCTAATGTGATAGTCAATTCTGGGATAAGAAGACATGCTGAACACGATGATGAAAACTATTTCCTCGCCGGACAAGTAGTTTGTCCGGAATCCGACAAAAAACGGAAACTTTGTTAAAAGTACAAGTTTTATTTGAAGTTCATCAGATGTTCGATTTGAGGGTAAGAAGACATGGTGAACACTTCTGAATCTGCATATGACGATCCTTTTTCACACGGACATATAATTCGTCTGGAATCCGGTTGAAACCGGATTTTTTTTTTTTAAGTTCAAGTTTTATTTGAAGTTGATCAGATGTTCTTTATAGAGATAAGGAGATAAGCTGAATCCGTTTCTGAATTTTCTTTTTTTGCTGGACAAGTAGTTCGCTCGGAATTTAGCCGAAACAAAAAAAGTTTCGGTCAGTATCGTCAAAACAAATATGGCTTATAGAGGTATATCTGAACTTAGTTTTCTCAGACGATTAGCCTGGCGAAGACTGGATCTGGCAAGGACAAGGCTCAATCGTCTGGATCAAATCTTAGATTTTTCGGGATCCCATCGAAACTTTTCCCATCGGGCCCGTATGGACTCAGTGACCTAAACGAAAATGGTGCCCTGCTTGTGGATTTTGCGCTGACGAACGACCTGATTGTTGGAGGGACCCAGTTTCCTCACAAGCGGATTCATATGCACACGTGGAACTCCCCGGATGGTAAAACCCACAACCAAATAGACCATTTCCTTATAAGCCGGAAGTTCAGATCAAGCCTAAGCGATGTCAGGACTTTCAGAGGAGCCGACGTATACAGTGACCATGCACTTGTGGTAGCCAAAGTGGCCTTGAAGTTGAAGTCGAAGCCTCGCAAGACCGAAAATCAACGGCCTTACAACTCGGAGAAGCTGTCTGAAATCCCGACAAAAGCCGAATTTCGCCTAGGCCTCAGAAACAGGTTCGAAGCTCTCGATCTCCCCCTAGGTGAGACAGGAGAGTCGCTGTGGACCTCTATTAAGGACACTTTCGAACGCACGGCCTCCGAAGTACTCGGTCGAAAACCTTGTGCGAAAGATCAGTGGATCTCCCCCCGGACTTGGGATCTCTTCGAGGAACGCCGTCAACTAAAACAGGATCTTCTGTCAAAAGGCACCGAAACCTCCGACATCACGAAGAACCACCTGTACCAGGCCAAGGACAAGGAGGTGAAAAAGAGCGCAAGGTCAGATAGGCGGACCCACACAGACAACAAAGCCCAATTGGCTGAAAAGGCTGCAAAGAGGGGCGACTCCAGGACGGTGTATAGACTCACAAACGAAATAATTGGCAAAAAGAAGAACTCCAACAGCGCCATCAAGGACGAACAGGGCAATTTGGTGTCCGAACCTGAAGCTGTCGCCGAAGTTTGGGTACAGCACTTCGAAAGAATCCTGAATCGACCCAGCCCTGCTGATCCCCCTGCTATACCCGAAACTCCATTCCTAACCCTACAAATAAGCGAAGACCCCCCATCAGCTGAAGAGGTCAAAGCAGCATCGCAAAAACTGAAGAATGGAAAAGCGACAGGAGACGATCTCATATCCACCGAGATGATAAAGACTTCGTTGACCGACTGCATGGGTATTTGGCTTCTTCTTTTCGCAACAATATGGACGACGGCAAGAGTACCAGTGGACTGGACGAAGAGCACCCTCATCAAACTCTTCAAAAAGGGTGATGCCATGAAATGCGACAACTACAGAGGCATAAGTCTGATGTCCATTCCGGGAAAACTCTTCGCTCATGTCATACTGAGACGCATCCAAACAGCGATCGATGAGCACCTACGAGAAGAACAGCATGGTTTCCGACCCAAAAGGTCATGTGCTGACCTAGTATACGTCCTGCGCATGATCATAGAGGAGTCCAACGAATGGAACCATAAGATCTACATGGCTTTCATCGACTTCGAGAAAGCCTTCGACTCCATAGACCGCAATACGTTATGGAAGATCCTTGGTTTCTACGGAATCCCGCCGAAACTTGTGGCGCTCATCATGGCCCTATACGAGGACACGGAGTGCTGCGTGCGACTAGAAGACGGCAACACAAGATACTTTCGCATAATGTCCGGAGTCAAGCAAGGGTGTGTTCTTTCCCCATTCCTCTTCGTTCTTGTCATGGACTTCATCCTACGGGACTGCACTGGCTACGGAATCGAGCTTTCCAACAACCGACGCCTCGCTGACCTTGATTTCGCCGATGACGTTGGACTCCTGGAATCCAGTAAGACAAGGCTACAGGAGTTGATGAACACAATCGAAGAGAAAGCCAGCCAGTTGGGTCTCCGGATTAACTCCGACAAAACGAAGAGCATGGCAACCAGCGACTCCCCTTTAAATCTGAGATGTGCGGGAAAGGACATAGAGCAAGTCCTGGAATTCAGATACTTAGGAAGCACCGTGGAAAAGGACGGCTCAAACGCCAGAGAAATTCAACTTCGCATTGGCCAAGCAAGCGGAGCCTTCAACCGCTTGAGACCCGTCTGGAGATCCAGGAAATACTCCACAAAGCTGAAGCTGCGCCTGCTGAACAGTAATGTCCTGTCCATTCTGCTGTGTCACAGTGAATGTTGGAAGCTCAACATGCAGCAGGAGAAGAGGATTCTTGCCTTCGAGACGAATTGTCTCCGGAGAATCCTCAACATAACTTGGCAGCAGCGAGTATCGAACCAGGAGGTACGCCGTCTCACTGGTCAGCCGCTGATAACAGACGTTATCCGAAAAAGAAGATGGCGATACTTGGGCCACGTCCTTCGCATGGACGAATCCAGGTTGCCAAACAACATCTTCCATTGGCAACCAAAAGGAAGACGTCGAAGGGGACGACCGAGAAATACGATCCGTCGCACCTACCAGAGGGACCTTGCAAACGTCCACGCAAGTCTGCAACCTGAGTGGGAAGATGTCCTGGCGGCAGCCCACCAGAGGGAAGACTGGCGCCTATTCGTGGATGCCCTGGGTGCCTCTGGTGGCACAGGAGGATCTAAGGTCTAAGGTAAGGTAATCGAAACTTTTGGTCTTGTTTGTACCATAAGTGCATAATTTTGTGGGATTATATCTACGGCTACCCCTCGATTTTGACGGAAAGAAATATAATCTATAAAAATAATAAAAAAAACAACAACAATAATAACAGGCGCTAAGAGTGCCTCACCCCTGGGTCACTTTCCACTGTCAAATTTTAAGATCCCTGAGAACTAAGAGGTACTTTAAGCGTTCCATTTTAATCCGAAACGTGACCAAGAAATTACACTCAAGAAATAGAACAAAGCCGTCCACCCAAATTCTTAAGCCCAAATCCAAAGTCTCGACTCCAAATCGCTTGGACATGGATGGACAACAGGAGAGTCAAATCCTGATTTGTGAGCTGCATTACTTAGCAGAATTTTCAGACCATCCCAACTTATCAAACGTCATGACGTTAAATCTAATCTCATCACGAAGGCAGTTTGGAACAATGGAGTCGGGACCATTGCAAAGTAGTTATGGGCAGAGCTACTGACGGAAAAGTGCGAAATTTGCCGAACTCAGTTACTGGACTGCGAAACCCAATCGTAACTTTGTAACGCTTCTAATGAATGACCCTTCGCGGAACTCGAGGTTTCCGTGTCGCCGCAAATATTCCTTGGAATAAGCATGTTTCTTGGAATTATTCTGAAACAAAACTAATCTAGTCAAGGTACGAAGTCACGGATCTTGAACGAACTGTATTCAACGAATCTTACAAATTAGTGTATAAAATACTTTCATTTCCTTTGTATAATACTATATATATAACATTTATATTGTAATATTTCATTTCGGCCAATTTTAAGCAAATCTTTTGGTCACGCTAAGAACGATCAGGAGTGATTCTCATTCGGGTAAAAGATGCGTTTTAATGCTTTTATTATTTAATTTGTGTTAACTAATTAATCATAAGCATTACTTCAGCTCAAGCCGACCGCATGATGGCACTAAGCGGAATTTACCAGCGATATTTCGACCATTCTTGGCAAGGATCCTCTTCGGGCTCTAGCTACAGAGACAGATTTCAGGTTCTCTTTTCTAGCGGACGTTTTTGCGTCGATGGCTCTGGTACCGTCGACCTCCCGTCGAGCCCCCTCCCGTCGAGCCCCCTCCCGTCGAGCCCCCTCCCCCCTGGATATGGCCCTGACTCCTACCCAAGGTTGCCTTATCCAATTAAAATATAAATCACCTGCTCTTAAACAAAAAGAGGAAAAATCGCAGCGAAGAGAAGAATCCGGTAATTTTTTGCATTTTTATGTGAAAATCACTACAAGCAAGAAAAAACACAGGATTTGTTGGCAACCCTGTCCCTATCCATACGCGATCCAAATCCCATTCAAATGGTCTCAAAACTAATGTAAATGTTAGCAAAAGGCGGCTACCGATTCGAAAAGCTCCTATAATCCCATCACGAACTGTCACTTACCACCCAAGAAAGGTACAGCTCGAACGTGCATATGCATGCGAGCCTCAAAACCACCCCATCTTTCCCATAGGCATTCAACCCCTCGATACAAAAGAGGCTAATCCCACCATTGTCCGCTTTAAAGCTACAGAAACTTTGCGACAACAGGAAAAGGTCTGAAAGGATATCCGCAAATGGTTTATCCAAACTTGGTCCAGGAAGTTTACCTATTGTACGTAGACTACCCTTCGAACAAATCAAGAGCTATTTACACAATCAGTACTAGAGAAAGCAAACCTTAAACTCATAGATCTGGCCGGTCACTTCCTTTCCATGAGTTACTACCAAGATGTTACACTCTAGAAATCGTGCATTACACCAGTATGTTTCGCGAAACTAGCCCTTATAAATGCAGCAGTACGCAGCAGAATTTTGCAGTCCTTTTTCCAAAACTCAGTTAGTTCCTAGGAATGGAATTGGTCGTTGCATGACTTACCCTTCTTGTGGGTTTCTCATATGGGTTTCATTGTCAATAGTTGCGTTTTTGCAGTAACCGTGGTATCTGATCTACGGTCGCTCACTACGGTCGCTCAGCAAAAACGACAATTGCCGAAATTGCGCTTTTCGAAGCCATCGCAAAAGAAAAACTGACATTCAGTCACATCACTGAGTGTCAAACTTCTTTCCCACCAATTTGACACAAACTGATGCAAAGTGAGATGACTTTTTCAGATACCACGGTCGGACCGTGGTATCTGAATATCAGATACCACGATAGCTGGACAGATACCACGCTAAGTGCAAAAACGCCTTTTGACCACAGTATCAGATCACTGGGTATCAGATAGCTGCAAAGACGACCTTAGACCGTGGTATCATGTACAAATGTTTGTCTCTTTTATAATCAGCAGTCTCTCCGTTCTAGTCTTTCTAGTGCACTCTATCAAGGTAAGACACTAGAAATCTTGCTAATGCCTACAGATTTCGCGAAGCCGGCCCTAAGGAGTTTCAACAGATAACACTCAACAGACAACACTTGGATGTTTTGCATAACAATATACGCATAACAATATATACGCATAACAAGTTATGCATAACATTGCCGAAGGGATAAAAAATGCCGATAAAGCATCTACTGACTTTTTTGTTTGTCGTCATAATATTCGAAAATTCAGCAGATACTTTTTCGGCGGTTTTCAGCTCTTCCTGGTAATGCTGGCTATGCATAACATTTCATGCATAACGTTTCAAAATCACAACAGATTACATACCAAGTGTAGGATATTGAGGGTTGTCTGTTGAGACTACGCATCCTTGTGTTATCGGTCGTGAAACTTCTGACAGTGTAAAGGCTATTGTTTCTTTGCAATATTCTAAGCATGCCTTCTTTTTACTCTTTTTCAGAAAACACAACATCTCCTTTTAGAAGATTAAGACATCAACAGTCGCAACGGGAAAACCGGTTTTCCCAACGTATAGATGTGAAGATACGCGTCCGGAAGAACCAAGAGGTGTAAAGAACAACTTATACACCGTATAAACCTCAAATCTCTTCTAGGAAAGAAAGAATCGAGAGATTAGGGAAGAAGCAGGATCAGGATTACAATGTTGCACATTACTTTAACCACTTTTTTTTGCATGGTCCACGAGCAAAACACTACAACGTAAACTTCTAGTGATTTTCTATCCAGGCAGTGTGCGTAATACTCTTAATGACTACCTCTCCTTGCCGATGCAAAATCTCCGGCTCTCTGGGTACCTAGCGGAAGAAAGGCAGAAGTGGGGGCTCCCAAAGATCGCCGGGATTGATTGACACAGGATTTGAGTGGTTGAGGTTGAGTCATTACGGAGACGCTTACTCCTTCTTCCTGAGGATCAGTGGCGTGTTTTGGAATTATAGAGTATTAGCAATGTGGTGCAAGTCTGGCACACGTCAAAGTCCGTACCAGTCACCATAATCAGTCAAGTAAAGCAAGAAAATATCAGCATATCATCACTCGATAGAGGACAGAGCCGAACGCCCTTCGACACATCTATGTGCATTTCAAATTTTTGGGTTATACCACTTTAAGGCAGAATCGGTTGAAAGGCTATTAGGGATTTATGGTGGAAGAGGCCCGCATTTATGACCAAACACTTTGCTTCAAACGTTTTATTGTCGATTTGAGGAGAGTGAACTTATGGAAAAGTGGTCATCTGCGAAGTGCATTATGGTCAAACCTGTGGACTATAGCCACCTAATGACCAGTGTCATTAGCTTTACTTTCTTCCCTGGGCTCTTTCCCTAGTTCCCACAACTCCAAGTACTTTCACGTCCCCACATTCACCGGATCCGATTCTGACTTGAAATGGGACAACTGATACACGAGTTCTTTCCAAATATCAAGTTTCTATAAGATCCGATCACCCGTTTGAAGTTAGATATACCTCAAGATTCAGGATCTTCCCTCCCTCCACTCCCCCCACGATAGTCAGATCGGAGAACTGACTATTTCCAAGTCAATTTAGTTGGGTTCGATATGCCTGCCAAGTTTCATCGTCCCAGCCCACCTGGAAGTACCTAAACTCCGTACCACGGGAATTCCGGACCCCCTCCGATTCCCCTGACATTGTCTAAATCTGGTATAGATCTGTTAATCATGTACCTATGGCTTGTGCTTGTCCTTCCCATCAAGTTTCGTCCCGATCGCTTCACTCTAAGCGTGTGACCAGTTTTCCGGTTCCCCCCTCCGACACCCCCCCCCATCTTCATTGGATCCGGTCCAGACATGAAATGGGACATCTGAGACACGCGATCTTTCCAAATATCAAGTTTCATTAAGATCCAATCATCAGTTCGAAAGTTACGCATGCCAATAAATGTCGGGTTCCGCCTACCCCCCCCCCCCCCCCCACACACACACGACGATCGGATCGGGCAAGTGACTATTTCCAGATTAGTTGGGTGGGGTCCTTAATATTCCTGCCAAGTGTCATCGTACTAGCACATCTGAAAGTACCCTAACTCGCGATCACCCGACTGACGGACCGACGGAAAAGTCCGGTATATGGCACCTGGCCTCAACTTGACCGGAAGGCAAGTGCCATAAGAAATCCCTCTGCAGAACCCAAATATACAGTGTATTCAATTAAATGACACAAAAATAAGTTGGCTTTTCAGTTAAACTTTAGTACATAACGTTGACGGACCCAGCTTCCTGATTCGACTGTCGGCGGGGGGAGGTGTGAAATCTTTGCAATAGCTCATCGTAAGACAGGGCCAGGTTTGATCGAGGGCTTAATATACAAACCAAAGACGAAATAATCTTATGAGATGGTAGGCGAAGGAAGAGGTTTGCTTTTTAGTCATACTAACCTTTAATAGTGTAGTGTTATTTGTCAGTTTCTTGAAACAGCCAGGAGATCGAGGAACATCTAACTTAATACAGACTCCACAATTTGAATTTATCTCAAGGAAAGGTGAAGTCAAATCAAACCGTTTACTAAAAAGCTAACTTCATAGCTTCCTTCCGTAAGGAATGCGAAAGTACGCTGATCTTTATAATTATAAAATAAAACAAATTACACTAATTACTCACTTCTCTGAAAAACTCCGCAAAAAAGGGAACGAACGAGTTCATAAACCTTGAGGTTTGCCCTCTGTCAGATACAAGTTTATTTTGTCGTCTTGTCCTACTATTTTTCGGGGCAGCAGAGTTTTGCCAAATTATAAAAGAATGCAGAGGCTTCAAAGTAGCTATTCACAAGTTCTTTATTTAGTTTATGTTTCACTTTTTTCTGGAGTGTAGCTTTGAACCAGTGCCATCCCACGGTGGGTGGTTCGTTTGGCGAATATACCCTTTTGCTCCTCCCTTTCCTTTCTAGGGATTCCCACATCCTAACCGAAAATGTTAACCCCACAACCGTATATTACTTGTGGGGATTCGGAAAAGCCTTGACTCAATTATAGTTACCCCTTCTGGTCATCACATCCGCAGCGTGCATAGGACTTAATTACTGCCTTCAGCTCAAGTTACCCCTGCACCCTCGGTCCACCGGCCCACCCCGTCAAACCACCCTGACGTGTGACGAGACAAAGTCACAGATCTGGGCACGAACCAAACCAAGGGGTCTCTCACTCCATAAAATACCGTCGCGGAGTTCCCACTGCCCGCTTACTGCGAATCAAGGCCGTATCCAGGAGGGGGGAGGAGGGTTGGGAGGTTGACCCCCCCCCCCCAGACGCAAACAAAATAATGATTTTGTATAGGCTTTTCCCTCTGATCTATGTGTTTTTGTACTTTTTTGTCCGACCAGCACCCCCCCCCCCCCAAAGGCAACCCCCCCCCCCCCCGAAATAAATTCCTGGATACGGGCTTGCTGCGATTCGTCGTCTTTAACTGATTTCTCTCCAATCAAGGACAAAATAAGCAAAAGCCCCCCCCCCCTTCTCCCGATCTCTTTAATACGACCATGCGGAGTTGAATAAATTCCCGATGCCCTGCCCGATGCAAACGAGCTACCCCGGAACATGAGCGAAAGCTACCCCGGAACATCACAACACTTTACCTACACTCAAGGCCGTATCCAGGGGGAGAGGGGGGGGGGTTATTGGGTTGAACCCCCCCCCCCCCGAAACATACCAAATAGTAATTTGTATAGGCTTTTCCCTCTCATCTGTGTCGTTTTTGTGTGACCCGCAGGCAACCTCCCCCCCCCCTCCCGAAATAAATTCCTGGATTCGGGCCTGCTCATCGTAGAGAGCCTCGGAGAAGAACAGTCGTGAAGTCGTTCAAAGAAAAGGAAAAGTCGTTTAACATGAACTTGTTTTTCAAATAAATTGCTTAAACTGACTTAACATGACTATGAATATGATAGATAAAATATAAAAATCCTTCAACGAAAAGCTGGGGCTTTAATTCTAACTCACTGGAAAACCTTGTGTTGTAAAAACGTTTCCAGCAAAAGCGTCCACCTTTAAATGATCTACCGACCAATGACGCATTTTTGGTGACAATAGCGAATCAAACTTTGGCAAATAGCAATGAGATAATTTGGGAAGAGAGACATGGTAGCCAAGTGAGGAACGGACACTCTAAAGATAGATTATCTGAAGATGTAGAGCTTCGCTGGATTTTAAAGGGCTTAAAATAAACATGGATATTCGTAGAATAACTGGGATAGAGGCAGAAAGCACAACACGTGGGGAATCACTAGGAATGAAAGTCAGAGATCTTCCTGACGAAAAAAGGTGCATAATTATGGTAAAAAAAAAGAAGCTCCGTTTTTGTTCGTCACATTTTAATGAGCTCACTGCTACCAAATTTTTTAATGTCAGGCATGGTTGGGAGCGTTTTTCTCCATCAAAACTCTAGGCTACTTATTGCTAGGCAGTTAGTTTGGAAAAAGTAAACAATTATTTTTTAAACCAGGTTATGCAATCAGGCGCATGCATAGTCCTAAAGGATTATATATCAAAGCTCTTCCGATCATTGTTATAGGTAGATTTCAGGCATCAAACGTTCACATCCTAAACAGAAACTAGTTTCGAGCAAGAAAGATAACAACATCGAAAGGAGATGTTCAAAGTAGTGGTGAAGATTCAGAGTTTACTCACCAATCTGCCACTGCTAGTTATTCACTGTTATTCATTATGCTAGTGGCAGGTATTTGGCAATCGGCGTTGCAAAACAACGGAACAGAACGACGTGAGGTTAGCAAAGGGGTTAGAGGCTGTGCGATCAACAACCTAAATGATGTGATGACGTGTAGGGGAGCGGGTGGAGGTTTGGGACACCGGAAGGTATGGGACATGTGTACTTTCTCGCATCCAGCTGATAGTAAATTCTGAATATTGGACTGTATGAGCAATATGTAGTGGCCACTTTAGTCAGATAACATTCAGTATGATTGTCTAACTTTCATTTCAGAAATTTATCAAAAGTAAATTTTTCGCGGTCGTTTCCTGGTCCGTCCTTTCGGTTTCTTAGATCCTTCTCATAGTTCATTCCCACTATTCCTACAACCGGAACAGTAGTCATTGCGTGTTTTTGTGTGTTCTAGGGTCACTTTCTAGGCTCATGTTCTACGTCATATTTAATTACAATTGTTTATTCTCTTTTCTGTCCTCCATTTTTACCATTTTGATACTAGGCTACTATGGGTAAAAAACATATACATTTATGTATTTAAAGGTTCCCCGAAAATAAACTGTCAATGGTTTCATACATATGAAATAGGTTTTATCATTTTAGGCAACAGTCAGAAGTAGCCTAAAAGTCAAATTAACTGAGAGCAAGAACATAATTCTACGATTAACCCATAGCCCACAACCATCTGCCTCGAAAAAGTCTGTCCAAGCTCTCAAATTACTCCAAGAAATTGAAAGATTGTCATTGTTCCTTCGCCTGCTTACCGGTAATTCGAGAAGACTCTGAAGCACGCCATTGTTCGACGCTAGAAGTGCGTCTCCTTCCAACAGCTGCACATCTGCCACGTTCATTGATAAGCGTCGGGACGTCTTCGACGCTTCCTGCAGCGCCTGGGCGCACGTTCCTACTAGGCGGAGGGATTTGGCGCGTAAAGCCTTGGCGACAGCTACGGTAGCCTATAACGAGAAAACGCTTTTAGCTTTCATCGAGAAGCGTCGCGACGTCTGCGACGCTTCCTGCAGTGCCTGGGCACACGTTCCTATTAGGCGCAGGGATTTGGCGCGCAAAGCCTTGGCAACTGCTCTAAATATGTTATTGCATGAATGACGATCTAGAAGTATGTGGAATACAAGCTATCATGGAAATAAAGGACATTAATTGCGTTTTTGCAGATACCATGGTATCTATTAAGACGGTAAATGGAGCGGCAACTAGTCGTTTTTGCAGTTACCGTGGATACCAAAGATCTGCAAAAACGTCAATTGCCGAAATCACACTTTTCGAAGTCACTAAGTTTTTTCTTTCTCACCAATTTTACAAAATCCTAGTCTATTGGTAATGATGAAACTGAGATGACTGTTTCAGATACCACGGTCGGACCATACCACGATAACTACAAAAACGCTTTTAGACCGTGGTATCAGATACCATGCAACTATGAAAAACGCAACTATGAAAAAACGCAACTATTATTGATTATTGATTTGAAAGCTCGTATCCATAATTGGCTTATTATCCATGCTTACCCTCGCTACAGCTTCAACTCCCGGGGCCGCAGCTATGACGTAACGCGATGAGTTCGTCTCGTGAAGCAACGTCTCCGTCGCTCTTGGCGAGGCCGTCATCAGCACGACGTCGTGGACCGTCAGCGCTAACGCTACATCGGCGAGCAGCTTGGGGTCACCAACGCCGATGGCACCTTAAAATATATAAATAATTAATTTAATATATTTGTATTTAAGCTAAGCTTGTCGCACTCACTACACATGTATAATACATTTCAAATATTCCTTCAGCCCAAGCTGACTGCGAATCTTGATTGATAGTGCAATACGGAAACGTCCGCTGAATTTTACGGGATCGACTAAAACCAGGAAGGGAAGGAAACGCGAGAAAAGCAGGAAGGCATACTAAAACCAGGAACGGCATACTAAAACGAGGAGGGGATGGCGAACTTTTACAAAGTTAATCGTTTTAGTACTCTCAAGGTACTAAAACGAGGAAGGAAATAGTGGACTTGAAATATCTTAGTTGCCGACCCTTCGCTGGACTCGGAGGAATTTAGTCGCTTACCATAAGAACAAGAAATGAAAAGGTGAATTAGAACTGTGATAGTTGCCGACCCCTCACTGGACTTCATGCCTACCCATGTCAGGATACTTAAACGAGGAAGGGATGGTGAACTCAAGTTCATTAGTCAAGTTCCTGGCTTTAGTAAGCCTTCCTGCTTTTCTTGCGTTCCCTTCCCTTCCTGGTTTTAGTCGTCCCGAATTTTACTAGAGCTATATGTCGGTCCTTCTTGGCAAGTGTCCTCTTCAGACTCAAAGCCGCTCAAGTTGGGAAAACGAGCTTTCAATCAGCTGACGCATCGGTTTTGCACTATCAACTATAATAAATTTTAACTTAAACGAAAATAAGGTGATGGCAAAGTTCGCTTCACTCGATAGAAATGGCACATCAGCGCGAATAATTAGTCAAGTCAGCCGACAAATTCATAGCGACTGGCAAATATTCGCAAAGAGAAACAGAACAAACGAAAATGTTCCACTAGGCGAGGCCGGAGTATAGGCAAACGTTGGGAATTAAAGGTGGCGTCAAAATTGGATATGCTGTTTTTTCAACCCCTCTCTATATTAAGTCATTCCTAAAACATTTTCCTTCCAGGGAAATGTCAGAAGCACTGACATAACTGCACCCACATTCACTTCCTGCAAATTACTACTTGCAAGTCTCTAACCCCTTTGCTCGTATACTGTAACCCCAAGCCGGTACCGGTGAATTAAATTCCCTCCATGCGCACAATGGCTGTTCAGCGAATAATTAGAAATGTTAGAATCTGAAAGCTTTAAAAATCAGCTATAATAAGGATATCCTTTCAAATATTTTGCATGCCTCCTTTCATATTTATTTATGTTCTTGCTCGAAACGTGTTAGAATGTTTCGAGTCCGAAACCTTGGCTGTTTTCGTGGTGACAGACAACAGAGAGGACGTTTGGATCAATCACAGGCGAAAAATTCGAGTTCGGTTAGTAAGTCTAGGCTTTGATACGGACTTTAACAAAACTGTGGACTTCGTTATCAAGCTGACTAGAATGGTGTAAATAACAGGGACAGATTGGAAAGCGTTGGTTGGTCAATTATCACTGTTATCGTTTTGTTAATAACACACCTGATAGCTGATAGGGTTAGAATTGGCATCCACGGCAGGTGCAGAGCTTACTTACAATTGTCAAATGGACGCCTTGCTTACGCGTCAAAAGCTCAAGCGAGCCGTGACAACCACAGACCGTTTGAAGACAAGTCCTTCAATGCACGACTCGAAATTTTACTGGTATTGTTTCCATTTTCTGCTTTACTTGGCCGAAACAAAAGACAGAATTTTTCAGTAGTACAAAAATCTCTAGTTTATTCTAGCACGAATACTGGGCAACGAAGGAAGAATGGGAACTCAGGGAAGGCTCACTCCCACCTTCATCTGTAGACGAAAAAAAACGAAGAAAAAAAAAGGCGAAAATGGTTTTTTTAAAGGTCAACAGAAATGCTGAAATAAAAAGCGAATATTTCGGGAGGACAACTTCCTCCCTTTTTCAGCGCAGACGAAGTATTTCGAGGAAAAACGCCAAAATGTGGATGAAGATCAACAAACGAGAAAACCAAAAAATGCGAGAAACCAACAACCATACGAAAATGAAAACCAACATGGAAGAATTCAAAAGCCAAAATTAAACACCGAGCCACTCACCAATACCTACAAATAACAATTATAAGACTGTTATCGCTCGATACTAGCGAGTGACTTAATACCACTACTAGACCTATACGACCCCTAGCGTAATGTCACAGCTCGAAAGGTGTTGAATGAGGGGTTGTCATCTTCAAGACTAGCGACATAACCCTTTGGATGTCGCGCAGACGTCTCATGATGTAAACTAATTTCCCGGGATTATCAGGGCGAGCAAAGGAAGTCGATACGTAGCCTACATCTGCTCAAACTTCGTGGCATCATCATTCAGGTATATGACTCCCAACTGGTATGATCAAGTCTATTCACTAAAACTTTCACTATGTGGAGGTTCCACTTGTTCCAACTAATGCAAAAGTTTGAATTCTTACTGAAAACGCATCTAATCTGCAACGTGTCCTCTTTTTTCCTGAATCTCCTTTGTTGTTTACTATGTTATTTTTTTCACAGAGTTTAATGTTTAGCCATCAGCTACAGAGACTCATACTCACACTGTGTAATATATCATTGTTTGAAAAGACAGTTCCATTGCATTTACTTTTATTTACTCCACTTATCGTCTTTTGAGGGAAATAAAAACAATAACGACTTCAAGTTTCCTGAAAGTTTTTCGTTCTCTGGCATACCCATCTAACTAAACATCAAAGTATGCCGTACGTACACCCCCCACCAAATTTCGCTCTTATCGAGTCCCAGGCCGGAGATAAGGTCTGTATACTTATTGCACACTACCGTCCTGTCCTCCACCAACGATATACCAAATTTCTCGATATCTATACTGTTGTTGGACCACGACTTTTACTGAGATAAAAAAAAAGATGGTATCAAACTGATTATTTCAGATTTTAAAGCAGAAATGAAGGCATGCATTATTTCCCTACTTCGTGCCCCTTCGCCAGCACGCACTAGTGGTTTTTCTCACACAGTCGATCTCGTACTTACGCAGTGCGCCGGGCTACACATCGCTGATTGGTTAATGAGGAATCATGAACCACGCAAGCCAATCACTGACAATGCCCACTGAGACGGACAATCAATTGCTGTTAACAGGATTAGGTGTTAGATTTCTTTATTTTCATCCAAGGCTCTCGAGTTGAAATGTGGAAACTGCACGCACATGCCGAGGAGCTGGACTTTCACTGAGCCTTTAAGGTCCGCGGAAACCTTGTCTTCTGTTTTTAACCTATTTGTCAGAACATATGATATGATATGATTTACCGCTATCTTCTCCCACGAAAATAAATCTGGACAGATTTATGGCAAACGAGCAGCGACGGGAGGCAACAAAATCCAGAAACAAGAGCCCAAGCATGTATAAAAGCAATTGCCAGCTTGTTCCAATCTAACCTTGCAAACAGCGCGTTAGATGACGAGATGCTCTCTCCACTGTCACATGATAAACGAATCTCTTAAAAGACCTGTCTTACCTACTAACGCAACCTACTTCCATAATCACTCCATGTATTTCTAAACCCGGGAACCTCAATTTCGGACGGTACATTATAACCCCTCGAACAAAACCACGCTGATTTTCTCACTCGCCGTGTTTTGCTACCTTGAAGCAATAATAAATGATAAGGTGAAGCTACCTTATCACGCTGTCGACGGTTGTCTGCGAGAAGCTTTTCCATCAGAAAAAGCGGTTATTTAAATTGTTTCCCTGTTTTCACTATAAGTCAACGGGTCTTGGAAAAGGCTTAAAACAGCCAAAACCGTGGGTTATTTGTTGAAAACAGAGCCTATTTTTAAGTATTCGAATATTTTAAAATACTGTAAGTTGAGGAATAAATAGTGCGAGGGGTCCTTTAAGCGTCGGGGCGACCAGTCCTGGAAATTCGCCGTGTTGTAGGGGAAGGGCGAACGGGGTCTTTCGAGCGGGGTGGGGCTGATTATATAATGGTGATCCATGGGAAACTGAGAGGTTACCAACTCCCAAAATTGGGGTAGAGGTGTGCCCGACAATTGAGTGTGCCCGACTCCCCGGTACAGAGTCTGCCCGACAGTTGGTAACCCCTCGTGGGAAACTGAAGAAATGAGCAATCCGTTTGAACACTGAAGTCTGATCCGTTCAAGTGCAAACCTCTGACTCACAAAGCTGTCGGTCACTCCAGCCAGTCCCCAACGAGATAACAACGCGAGGAAAACACCCTCGCCCCTCTATATTAGATTCATCATAGCAGGCGTCCTAATCACGCAAAGCCAAGTCCATCTGCCCTAATACCCTTCTAACTACCCCTAAACTTGTCGAAACAACACACCGAGTTTCCGCACATTAGACCATTCAATGAGCCATAAAAAATCTAGCAGCTGCGGTATTGAGACCCCTTCCCCCGTCAGGGTACAGCGCATCTGGTCATCAGTCAATATTTATGTCCGCCCCTTTCGTGATATACGCCGAGTAAAGCCCCTACTTCTTAATGGGTCAATTTCAAACCATAGTTTCCGGGAATAGGACCAGCAAAGTTTTAGCGATTTCCGAAACACGGTTTTCATCAGGACCGTACAAATGTTTTCCGAGCACGCTCACTCCGTAGTCCGGGTAAACACTCTAGGACTCGTGGATTTCTTTAGGAGCTTTTTCGTGACGTGCTGGAGGTGATGTGAGTAGGACGGATTTAAGCTACGTGTCTCTACGTCTTTGGCTACGTGCACAACAAGTCCGGTTTTCGCAGTCGAACGCGAATTTCCGGGTCTGTTCCGAAAATTCTACGCGATAATCCTGATTTCCCGATAGTGTCACGAGTTCCGCATGTATCTTTTAGGGTGCGAACTCATATTGATGGTGTGTCCACGTAACAGTAAGTTAGACCGGAGTCAACACTAGTAGTGTCCGTTTCAGAGGAGTGTTCCTTGGAACAAGCCACTATTGCGAGCGCTGTAGCAGCTTTCGGCTTCCGGTTTTCACCGTATTTTGTGGAGCTCATAACTCGTGAACCAGTACAAGTATCAAGCTCAAACTTGGTACACTTGTGGGTATTGGGGTCTAGTTGTGCTTTCTGGGGGTACCTTCAATACTTGTTTGGTTATTGAGGAAGAGAAATGTCTTGGTTCTAAAGCTGTTTGTCTATAAATGTGATAAAAATTCTGAGTCTGAGCGCTTGCACACTTGTTACACTTTTTATTACCTTGCTAGTAGAAAGGAGGGTTAAAGTGTCGGACCGTTCTTGCAAGAGTTTGAAGATAAACTGTGATGATTTCAAATTAGGTTTCAATATTTTTGGTTATTAGTGATGTGAAACGTCTTGGTTTTAACGCTGTTTCTGTATATGATGTGATAAACATTTTACGTTTAGATCTGAATTCTCAGCCGCCCCTGTGTTAATAATATTCTTGAGTCAAATTCTCGTTATTTGTGCTACTCGTTTTTGTTCAGTTGTTAATGCCTTAGACTAGGATTTTTCTATCCAATTATATCAATAAGTTTATAAGAAAAGGGCAATTTTATATGTCACTGTCATGTCTGGCACTTTATTGACACTACTGTTATTTCCATTTCAATAAAATTCTACACTACCTCCCCTTAAAAAGCGTTTAAGCTTGTTTGTATTTCTTCCTTTATGTATCGACATTTTGGCGGATAAAAGCCTTATATTATAATTCTGTGACGTATTAATTTTATCTTATTGTTAAGCTGTTTAAGGACCATGAAACATCTGGATCTGAATTTTAACAGCAAAACTTTGTTTGCATTCATTCTTTCTAAACATTTATTACAATTTTGCAGTATTTTATATTGTTTTCTTGTCACAAATGTATGCTATTGGTTTAAGACCAGAAAACGTCTGGATGTGAATTCTAAGCGAATGAATTTGTTTGCCTGTATTCCTTTATTTCTCGTCATTTTAGCGAAATAAAAGGCTTTGTTGTTTATTACAATTGCGACACAGCTGTATAATCTCAACCCGGCTGGACAATTCCCGTACAGCTTCAAATCGAAATTCCATCTCCCGTTTCCGCCAGCGAGCGCTGAACCCGTGCACATGTTTCGCACGTTGGAAAAACAAAAGGCGGATGTTTCTCCGGAAACGCCAGAAGGCATTTCCCCTTTTTCCAGACGTGGCGGAATCAGCTCTCGATCGTCCACTGGCTCAAGTGCTACTTGACTTGGGGTTAGTGGCTACTTAAGCTACTTTAGAAATTTCCGGTTAGGAGCTGGGGGGAGGGGGCAGGCTTCATAATGAGACAAATGCGGCATTCTTTTCTGATCGAGCAAGGCAATGAATACTAGTTGATGACTAACTCTCCTTGCCGATACAAAATCGCCGTGTACCTAGCGGAAGAGATGGAAGCGGCACCACAGCTGTCCCGACGAGCGCCGTGATTGGTTGACACATGATTTGAGTTGTTGAGTTTGAGTCGTTAGTGAGACGTTTTCTCGTTCTTCCTGAGGCTTCCTTTGTGGCGACCCCGAAATTTTCATTATTCTTCTTACTGCACGAATTTTTCAGCGTTCGTCTTATTGCCATTCTTGCCAGTTACCAGTTACCTTACGATTATAGATAGTTTTTAAAGTCTGCTGACATTTAAAGATGTATTTAGTTTTACCCAAGTCAAAGTTGAGTTTTCATTTCTAAGTATGCTTAAATAAATAAAAAGTACGTTCAACAAATACAAAAATAAAGCAGATTTTGTTTTGCGAAATTACTAAAAGGGTGGCCCCGCCTCCGTCAACTGCCAGGTAGATACAGAGAGATTTTATTTTATGAATCGCGGTTACACAACCATATTTTCGACTACTGTCAACACAAATATTTACAATATCTGTATCAATACAATTGAAAATCAATCATGCTTCGTTGAAAAGTGTTACGAATTCTGAAATGAAACTATTTGTAAACCTGACGTGTTTTTATAGGTACACTGTAACAAAAATCTTGCAAAATTTGCTACTGGGATTAATCTTGTCTCAGTAGAGATAAGATTTACCCCAGTCGCAAATACTGCAGTTAACTTTAATCTTTACTCGGAGAAACTCTTTACAGTGTATGACAAAGTTTTGGTACCCTTGGTACCCAGAATTCTGGTCGATTTCTGACGTTTTCGTAGGGGGAAGGGGGGATTCGGTAGTGAGAGGGTTAGATACCATGGCTGAGCCGAAGTCGGTGCTTAGCTCCGTTCTGCGCTCCTGTACTATTTTGAGGTTAAAATGTTTTAAAAGGTAAGAGTATGAAAGTTTCGTTCCTTTACGAAGGGGCCACGGGGTCCAGGTATCTCTATGTCTGGCTCACTGACGCTAATGTAGCGTTTACACGGACAGGAAATCCTGTCGAGTAGAAAGGAATTCTGGTCAACTTGAAAGGATTCCGTTTGTGAAGACAACTAGAATAAAAGTCTAGCGGGACTAGAATTCCTTTCACGATGAAAGGAATTCCGGTCTTCTTGAAAGGAGTCTCGTCGGCGGCGCTGGTAAAAAGACTAACAAAAAAAGTCTAGCTAGCTTTCGAGAACAGCAGTCATCAGTACTGATTTCATAAATGCTATCAAAAGATTGTTTTGTTGATTAGTGAGTTTATTTTTGTCAGACTTTCTGTTTTGCAGAAATATTTGTTTTCCACTCTGCAAGTACAGATAATCTTGTCAGCAAGGTCAGATTTTGATCAAGTTTTCCTCTACTTATAAACGCTACATGAACAGGACTGGTGATGAGACACGGACTGGAGTACATAAAACGCCGCTTTACGTTCGGGGGAAGCTTTTTGGCTCTCCGCATTGCCCGAAGAGTCCCTTGAACGCCGAGCTGGACATGCTCACTCGATCAATCCTTGTTACCATAGAGATAACTCTTCCACTCTGAATAATACAGCCAAACACAAAGACGAAGAAAAAGCCAAAGTTTCATTCAGACAAAAGAGCTCGGCAAAACCACAGCTATTTCTTATTTTCGCAAAAAATAATATCTGGGGTAATCAACCGGCCTCCAACGATAACCAAAAAACGCCTAAAGTGGACGTGAACAAAACCGCAGACCGATTGGCCGAAGGCGAGCAGGCAACCGGCGGATCAATTCCGCGCTCAAAGGGGTGGAACCCACTGTCCGCAGGGATATCCGCTGGGAGGGAACTTTAGATGAGCTGGACCATGAATAATCAGTCTAGCACGGAAAATGTTACAAATTTTGGGAATAGGATGTGAAAGATAAACGGGAGCGAAAGGACACAACGACACGAAGGCTACATCCTTTCCTCTGTGTGTTTATTTGCCGGAAATTTCAACAGAAGCTAGTATCCACGCATAGTCGCAAACACGGCGGTCAAAACAAATCTGAGACTGAGACATAGGTTTTATCCCGAACCCAAACTGAGCTCGAATGCTTGGCATTTCTGATTTAGAAGATCACGTAAAATACGCCTGAGCTCAATATTTAGAAGTTATTTTAAACTGAGGCGATCGGGTTGATTGAGGTACTCGTCACCGAACCATTCGTCACACAGAAGTTTCGTGGCCCGTGTGATGAATTGCCCTGCGACAACAAAGTGCCAACTACTATCCGATTTTTTTTTGGAGACCGCGGGTTTTACTTCTGCCACGGAAAGGATGAAATTGCTACTTCTGTGGAATCAATCGCTCGAGTTTAACCTATCTGTAATCTATGCAAAGAAATTGGACTCGAAGATTCATGCTCCACCCATACACGCCTAAAAGCTTTAATGGCAACCTATACTCACACTATCCGGCTACGTTTCATCCGGATATGGTTGACTATTTCCATTTGTAGTTTAGAAGATTTTACTAACATTCCCTTTATTTCATATTTGTCATTATATATTTCCAACAACAAGGATGCGCGATTTCAACAGAAAGCACTTTGGGTGCTATTCAAAATTCAAATTCGTTTATTACCATGATATCTTTTAACAAAAATAGTGGTGGATCGCCATACATGGTTGACATAGTCATAAAAATCACTTATATTACAATTTTAAAATTTTAAAACACAATCCAATAACAAAAGTATTTACAAAACATGTCAATTTAAAATTCATAATTCCGATCCTATTTACAAGTGTGTCAGAATATTTCCGTCATTACCTAGTAAGTGTTATCTTTTAAAGTTTAACCAAAAGCGCTGGGATAGGACAATCTAGTCACCCATTATTTATTCACTTAAACTGGCTTGAAGACCCACTGAAAATGCGCTACTTCGTTGTTCCGCTATCCACGAATAATCGATTTTCGAACAGTGGAATTTCGGTGTGATTTGTGGTACCTCTATCTTTTTTGTCAGATATTTTGAACGTCATCATTACAGCAGATAGTGGAAAATAAAAAAAATCCCCCGAATCCAAATGCTTCAGTGTATTCGAGTAAATGACACAAAAATAAGTTGGCTTTTCAGTTAAACTTTAACCTAGCAATACAAACTACGTTTAGCGATACGTTTTACGAAGCACAAATTTGTCTTGAACATTAACAAATAGTATATTGTCTGTTGTTGTTGACATTGCGTATCCTTTTGCCAACAAATAAGACGACGCGACGTACTTTAATCTTTAATAAACTGTTAGAAACTGGACTGTTTTGTCATATGATCGATGAGATGCCGTTCTTAATAAACTGTGACAAAGGGGGTACCTTGCTAACGGAAAAGAGGTATAAAGGGTCGGACTGGCTGACAGACCATTGTTGGAACTCAAGCTATTCGTTCAAGATCTTCAACATTTCACTTGCGGTAAACCCCCCGCAAAGGTTCGCTTCTTCTAGTTACGTCCTGATAATGATCCTTGCAAAAAAGGGCAAAAATATCGCTGAATCTTTCCAATCGCTGAATTGTTTCCGAATCTTTTGCTGGATGTTATGAAACTTCTGACGGTGGACTAATCCGTAGGATACGTTGTAGGCCATCCATTCAGGACTGAATAAAATAGGAACAAAAGTAAAACAACAGCAGTGTTATTTGTTGAAATTGCGCATCTTTGAAATAGGTGTTACGCAACTTTTTGACAGTGAATCAATCCACCAAGTATGGTCCATTAAAAAAAAACGAGGAATAAAAAACAGCAACGACAAAGAGAAACAGTGCCGTTTTTTGTGCAAAATCACCATCATTAAGTTACTCCAGTCACTTAGTGACAGACGAATACTTTTAAGTGCCAGCTTCCTTAATTTAACTGTAGGATTTCCGCTCAAATTCGCGGTGTGCACCTGCCTAATGGTTAAAGGGTTTATTCAAGTGTTATTTAACGTCGAAGCTAATTAGGAAAGGAGGGGCTTACCTATCAATGGGCTTGTTTGATTTCCTTTCTGAATCATCTCTTCCAGAAGACTCATTGCCTCCTCTGGTGATGAAAAGGATGTAAGCGGCCGGATTTCTGCAAAGCAATAAAGAAGATGACAAAAGCGTCTTCAGCGGCTAATTCCGAAACGGCCTAACCCTTTAAAAAAACTGATACTGCCGAAGTTTGGCAGTTGACTGTACACTCGGGCCTAAAAATGACTCAAAAGTATATATCACCCATGTCTCTTGTCCTCCTTTAATAATTAGATGCCAACAAGAAATGCTTATTCAATTGTGAGGCAGTCCAAAAACAAGCAAATTAAACAAGGCATTACCCTCGCTTCAGACTTAATAGTTGCTTGGTTCTCGTCTTTAGTACATCCGCAAGGGTTAATTTTCAAATTTAAAATTTTCTGAACTATTTTATTTTACCAGTCTCGTTGACATATTGATTTATTTTGATGCTTTTATTCATGAACTGAGTGCTTACAACACTGACACATCCAAAGATACATTTACAAATACATATACATCTTAAAGATATTACCTATAAAACCATTATTTATTAATTTATTTTGTTGGCAAAGCCATCAAAATTCAATTAGCGCATGTTTTTGTTTTTAAACAGGATCAAAATCGACTTCGTTAGCGTCAACATTGGATGCTCTGAACCAAGGCCGTATCCGGGGGGGGGGGGGGGGGGGGGGGGGGGTAGGGTTTTTTTGTGTGTTTCGGGGGTAGGGGGTTGACCCCCCCCCCCCGAAACACACAAAAATAACGATTTTTATAGGCTTTTCCCTCTGATCTACGTGTTTTTTGTACTTTTTTGTCCGACCAGCAGGCACCCCCCCCCCCCCCCCCCGAAATGAATTCCTGGATACCGGCCTGCTCTGAACCTTCCTTGCACTCGTAAAACACTATTTTGCGCCTAAGAATGTAATGCAGCTGCGACATGGCTCTATAAGAATTCAGAAAAGCGATAACTTGTGAGGTTCGAATCACAAGCAGATGCGTTATTAGCCAAAATGTTTTTGTTTGTTTTTTTATTGGGGGTGGAGGGGGGGGGGGGGGTGGGAGCAAGGTATATACCGTCTAGCTGTTCCTTTTTACCGACTGTTATTTTTTTTATAGAAAAAACGACCGTTTCGATGAAAAATCGACTGATTTTAAGAAAAAATTACTGTTTTAAAGAAAAAAACGATTATGTTTACGAAAAACCGACAGTTCTGAAGAAAAATCGACTTTTTCCCAAAGAAATTGACTGTTTTTACTAAAAATCGCGGCACTTCGCGCCGACCAGCAATTTTTTACCGACTGGTCGACAACATTGGGGGGGGGGGGAGCGTCCCCCACCCCAATATGTGACGCCCATGACCACAAGTATTTTTCAGTGAGTCAAATGCACAGAGTATGGCAAAATTGTCATCACCGTTTTATCAGGATCGCTTCCTGTAGGTTGACACTTAACTGCTACGTTGCTCAGCTGAAAAAACGAAGTCAGTGATTGACGCTGGCAAAGGCATTCTCGTAATTCATGGCATTTTGAAGACATGGTAGTGTAATTTATCTTGTTTATTGCAATGTTTTCGAAGTTAAAGCGGGTGAACCTTGTTTCAAGCATAAGTATGAGTTTAGGACATATAATCCCTTGTATCTCGAACTTACCTATTTTAGTATGATGAGGTCCAGTCTGGTTGTTGACAACTTCAGCAGCCCACTGAGCAGCCACTTCCAACTGCGTTGGGACTCGAGACGCGGCATTACCTGAAGCCCCGCGTCCGACATGCTCAGCATCCACAATAACAGCTAGAAATGAACAAAATTAGCGACCGGCGAAGCAAAAACACTGTCAAAACTAGTAGTTAATCAAGTGGCAGTTCCACACTGTGAGAAATTTCAGAACAGATAACGAAAGGATGAGCAGTTTCAACAGATAACACTTGGTATGTTATCCGTTATGCTTTTACAAACGTTATCCATTTAAAGTTATTCATGACAGGCATTATATTATTCTGATCCGCGGTCAACCAAACCAAAGGGTTAAGTATCGGAGGTAGTCGAGGTTGAAAGTGTAACTGATTTCCTCGGTTAGGCCGACAGCGTCTTAACCGTTTTCTTTTAATTGCCTTCTCGTACATTTATCCTTTTTTCTTTTCTTTTCCTTTTTATTTTTTTAAAGACCAGACCTCTCAAACATTCCCAATGTCGTTCTACGATCTCTGCCTCCCCCGTGTCGTGTCGTGAAGAAACTGACTTGTTTGCATCTCCGGAGTGTCACAGTAGACCTAATAATTTCAGTCTTCACTGCGAATCTGAGAGGCCAACTCACAGTACACAGGCTATAGTTTCTGACGTCATACATGATCGTGAACTCTATGTCCGAGAAGAGCCAAATATAACACGGCAAACGCCAAAGTAGCATAGCCTAATGTCTTTAAGCTTGTGTTTAGTGCCGCCTGGTTCCTTAAAGTTAACCGAAAACGGCTGAGATAGGACAATTTAGTTACCCATTCCCTTAAAGTTTAACTGAAAAGCAAATTTATTTGTGTATCATTTAGTTCAATACACCGAGTTATTTGGATTCTGCTAAGAGATTTTTTAATTTTCCACTATCTGCTCTCGTAGTGAGGTTCAGAATATCTACGGCTGTCCCCACAGCGTAAATTCTACTATGACGCGGAATATTTGAATCGGCACACAGACGCGGCTTTTCAGTGGGCGGTGATAAGCTTGGTGAAGACTGCTTAGTGCCTGAACAAAAAGGTGTTCATAAATCTTTTTCGTCAAGCATGCGACACAGGTAGTACCACAAATCTGACAAAGAAATTTCACTATTTGAAAATTGGTTATCCGTGAATAGTGGAGCAACACAGTAACGCATTTTCATCGGGTCTTCAAGGCTCCCTAAGTGAATAAGTGAGGGGTAACAAGACTGTCCCATCTCTGCCCTTTTCAGTTAAACTTTAAAGAAGGTTGAAGACCTTATTCACAAATAATCAGTTTTCATATAGTGGAATTTCCCTGTTGGATTTGCGTTACCTCTATGCCCTTATACCTGTGTTGTATGCTTGACGAAAACGATTCACGAAAAAGAGGTGTTCACGCGAAAGATAAGCCACGTTTCTATTAAGATTTAAATTTTCCGCGTCATAGGAGAATGTTGCGTTGTGAGGATGGCCGCCGATATTCTGAACGTCATACTAGAGAAAATAGTAAAAAAAAAAAAAAAAAATCTCTTGAGACAATCCAAAAAATGCATTGTATTCAGTTCAATGATAAGTTGGCTTTTCAGCTAAATTTTAATAAAATCTTCTAAAATCTATATCTCAGGTGAGCAAGAATGGATGAAGAGTCAGGGGAAAAGAGAGATAAGTGTATATGAAGGTGCGCCGGCTACTTTGGGTACCCCTCTAACTGTACTACCATGTTTGTAGAGACACGCAAGCACGATCTAATAGAAAATGTCGCAAGAAAACCAGGTACTGTTCGTCCATCGACCTAATGTCATGGGATATCAGGCCGTATCTCATGAGAATTTACGGTCTCGTCATCATCCTTGAGACCCTTGTTTCCGATAGCCACGAATTTGTTACAAAATTGCGGATTAAATCATGGGATTATCTTTTCAAGTATTTTTTTTGTAATGAGCAGCTATGAACAGCTTTACCGCGAGAAAATAACGAACTCCACTGGGAATCCAAAAGAATAGAAACGGCAAAGGGAAAATTTTTCACTGACTTTCAATGAGCCTAATCTGAGGATTGTCGGCTACACCACAGCTCTCATGTGGGTTTCCCATCGTTACGTTCAGACTGTATACCCTGAAGCAGAACTTTGACTAGAAATGATCTTTTCACCATGGGATGGTTGAGAAATATGGTTTTTCAAAAATACTTCCATGCCGAAATAGTGACATTTTCTCGTCAGCGCTTATCGACTCTAACAAGCCTCCCGCTCTCCGACACGGAGCCTGGGCGCAAAAGATTTGAAAACTGAACGAGCCGTGGTTAAAAAGTAGTAAAAAACAAGCTAAACAAAGAAGTTCGAAACAGAAGATAGACTTGATGGTCTACCATGCCTGCCAAAACGAAAAACAACATTTGAAGTTTCTCATATCCTTATCTGGAGTTGCTGGTGAAGCTTGCGTTGCGTGACTGGCAAAACTCGGCTAGGCCAGAAAAGTGCTAAAAGCCAAAATGAAGTGGCTAAAGGCGGGGATTTCAGAAGCTTAGAAAACCATAAGGTCGCTAGGGATAACTTAGAAAGGCAGAATGAGCAAGAGGTGTCCTTCAAAGAGCTCTCGCTTTTGCAGAGCTGGAGGTGTGACCCCCACACTTACTAGATGGATCCACTGTCGACACCACATTTGAGCCTAATGAACACCAAAACAAAAGAGATATTTTATTTGACACACCATAGAAAAGACGAGCCACCTGCTACCGTTTTTCCGTCACGGTCCGTCGGTTGGTTCCCGTCAGCCCATACCACCGCAAGTGAAGAATTGACCGGATGCTCCCACAGGAGCTGAAAACCAACGAGAAGGAACTGATTACACCAGGTCATGCCTGGCTGAATTTTGTCATTAGTGGATGCTTAATTTCCATGAAAAACTTCAGCTTCATGCAAACGATTAGCTAGTGAGTAAGAGATCCAACAGAGTGTGGATATTCTGATTTGTGGAAGTAGTAGCGTACTAGCTTGAAGAAGCGTTACTAGCCAATTTTTTTATTTATTTTTTTTTTTGGGGGGGGGGCAAGAAATTTACAGACCGGCTGGTAAGTTTTACCGACTGATTTTGCAGAAAAAAACTACTGTTTTCAAGAAAAAAAGACATTTTTGGAAAAAATTTAACTGATTTTTAGAAAAACCGATTGTTTTGATAAGAAAACAACTGATTTTCAGAAAAAATACTGTTTTCGTGTAAAACAAGACCAAAGGTGTCGATGGGATCCCAAAAATTCAATATCTAATCCAGACAACTGGGTCTTGTATTAGCCAGATCCGGTCATCGCCAGACTCCTTGAACATTTTTACAATTAAAATTCAGAAACAGATTAAGGCCAAATAGCTAATAATCTGAGAAAAAGATATGGATTCAACATGTGTGTTTACCCCTATAAGTCACATCTGTTTTGACGAAAACTTCCTGCCGCTTCTGCCAATTTTGGCCGGATTCCGGGCCAAGTACATGCCCGGGTAGAAAATTGTTTTCACATAAGTGTTCTGCATGTCTTATTGCCCTAAATCGAACATCTAACCAACTCGAAATAAAACTTTTCATTTTAACAAATTTTCCGGTTTCGGCCGGATTCCGGGCGAACTACTTGTCCGTCGAGAAAATGATTTTCACCGTCGTCTTCAGCATGTCTTCCTACCCCTAAATCGAACATCTAATCAACTTCAAATAAAACTTTAACTTTTAACAAACTTTCCGGTTTTTGGCCAGATTCCGGGCGAACTACTAGTCAGATGACAAAATGGTTTTCACCATTGTGATCAGCATGTCTTATTACCCCATAATCGACTAACTCATTACCTATTTCAAAATATTTTGTTTGCCCCTTAATTTGAACCCCCTCCCCCACCCCTAAATTAGGGATAAAAAGCCCATCTACGAACTCAACTGGTGCGACGACCCAACGAATCATCACGCCAAGTTTCATCAAAATATCTCATTCCCTTCGAGAGTTATCGTGCTTACAGACGGACGGACAGACGGACAACTTTTGCGATCTCATAGGTATCCCTCCCCTTACGTTTTGGAATCCCAAAACAACGGCTTTGACGAAAAATCGCGGACTCGGTTAATTTTTTACCTACCGGCCGACAACATTGGGGGGGGGGCGTAACCCCTTCCCCCAGTCGTGACACCCCCGCTAGCTTTCTAATTTACGCCTTCGAGCTTTCTGCTAGATTTTAAGCTATAAAATCGAAAACCAGCTTCGCAGTTGTAGTCAGCTTTATCAAATCTGAGCAATACAAGCTTCTGAACAGATTTTTGGCCAAACAACCGCTTGCGGGAAGGCAAATTTCGAACATCACATGATCATTTTGTGGAATCGCGGAAAAACGTATTCGGACTGGACGAGCTCCAGCATCACAAAAGGTTTTCGTGGGATTTCATAAATCGTTCAGAGCGAGAGAGGCGCTCCACGATTATCGCTTGAAACCTATTCCAGTCGATTCCAGGAATCACTTTTCCATTTCTCTACTGAAAAATAAATAGGCTACGCAGAAATAAATAGGCTACGCACCTTTGGTTTATAGGCCTACATGGATTCTAGAGTTAGTCTGTTCCGACAGTCACTGTTATCCGACTTCAAGAATGACCGACCAAGTTCCCTAGTCTTACCTCTTCCTGCCTGACAGAAGTGATTACGGAATTTTACTTTTCGGAAGTCACAAGGAAATGGGGAAGAGACAAAAGGCCACAAGGTCACAAGGAATAGACAGCAATAGAACTAATATGAGTTATCATGACTATTATGTTCATCTCCTTCAAAATAGACGAGCAAACTCCAAATATAAATATTGATGGTTTTGTAACCTCTTGGAAATGTCGTCTGTTTTCTGAAGCTAGTTTTTTTCAGATCTTTTGGATCGGAATGGCCCCACCCGGAACAATCCCTGAATCGCCCATTCGTCATTAAGACCGCTTCCGTAAACACAAATTTTCTCACCTATCGTCACTCTCTTCGGTTCATTATCAGCACCTCCAAGTCGAATCAAACCTAATATCCAAATACATATCCAAAAGAACCTTATTGATCCACCACCTTCAGGCATTTTTTACCACACTTCAAATCCTCTGCATCGGAAGCACTTCGACGAAGAACTAACTGCTGAGGTCTCCTGATTGGCACCACAGGAAGAGGAAATGGTGAGCGCGCCGAACAGAGGTGGAGACAACTCGACTCCAGGTGATAATCTCGATTCCAGGTGATGATGGTGGGTTGGACAAATGCTATGTTTACACGGAGGGTATTTACCCGTACTCCGCGGGTATTTTTCCCTGCAATCCCCGGGTATTTTGGACTTAAATTTCGCGAACTTTTTACCCGGGGTTTTGTTTGCCGAAGGGTACTTTATGACGTCAGCAACAACAAAATCGGATTTTCGACCAATAATTTTGACTATGTCTACATAAGAAGTGATCCAAATAGGTACATGTTGGTGTCCATTGTAAAGAGATATCCTGAGCTTTATAACCTTGGACAAACCTGTAATAATTGTTTCCTTCCCCAAAGTTAAACCAGAGGATTGACAGCCTGACGAGGACCCTTGCCAAGAAGGGCCGAAATATCGCTGATGAAGAATCATAGCTGACGTATCCGTTGTAAACATTGTTTGAATAAATGTTTCAAAGTCAGCTTGGGCTCAAAGAATATTTAATCCGAATTAGGGATAATCTTATCTCAATAAAGACAAGATTAATCCCAGCAGCAAATACTGCAAGATTTTTTTTGTACAGTGTATGGAGGTATAGATTGATAGATAGATGGAATATCTGAACTCGGTTTTCTTTGATGATTAGCCTTGCGAAGACTGGATCTGGCGAAGACAAGACCGAATTGTCTGGATCAAATCTTAGATTTTTGGGATCCCATCGACACCTTTGGTCTTGTTTATGAGTTATATTGCACAATTACCACACGAAAAGATTTTATTGAACAAATTCATGCAAAAGTAACAAAATTTGACTGATCCACCGATTGTGACTGGACTTGCAGTAAGCCACGCATAAATCACTGGAACTAGCTGATATCAACCTGTCAATCAATCAACAATCATAATTCCAAACGGCTTTAAGCTAGAAGAGGTAAACACTGAAATATTCACAAATAAATTTAAAGAGTAATGAATACATTTTACTATAAGTTTCCAGAAACAAATTTTGGTACGGAACTCTCTGAGATTTGGGCCAGAGTCATCGGACCGACGCACGGACGTAGGGAGGGAAATAGATGCCTCAGCGGGGAAACAACCCATCTTTGATCCGAATATTTTGAAACGGTAGTTCTACGTTCGGTTAATTTAGGAAGGCCTAGCTTAACGAGAGCGATTTTCTATGCGATCAGAGAGCTATGCAGAAAAAGAAGAATACATGCGAAGGAGCCTGCAAGTAAGTAAGTAAGTAATTTATGTATAACCCGCCATTTCGAAAAAGCGGAGTAAATGAAAGAAAATAAATAAAACACATAAAGACACAGAAAAATACATTAATTTTCAATCTTCGTACAGGAAGCAGTGGAGAAGGTCGTGCGCTGGTGGGGCTCTGCTGTCAATGATTTTTTTTTATAGCGATAAGGAATTTTGAACTTCTCCGTCAATGTATGGTTATGACATGTTTCGACAAGTGGAGCAGGTGCTTTGCATATTTAAAATAACATGATCTAATCTTTTTAATTTCCTTCTTTCGCAGGACGTGAGTGTCACCAGAACGAAATAGTATGGAAAGAGCGCAGAAGGTGCTGTACAAATTTCCCACAGGTTTTCGATTATAGCGCCCCCGGTTGGGGACGATGCGCCAATAGGCGGTACGGATTAATTTACAAACTTCTTGAACAACCGATGAACAGAGTTTCGACAACGAAGATTTGAGTGTTATGCCAAGCCATCGTAGAGAGTGTGTTGGTTTGACGACGAACGATCTAAGAGAGATAGAAGCTTTGAATGCATTCAAACCATTTGACGAAGGGTTGATATGCAGGTACTCACATTGCGAAAGGTTAACTTCAAGGCCGATTTTGAGGAGAAGTTCCGACGACAGCTTACTGACATTTTTGGTGAGTGTGTATCAGTTATGATTAGGAGACGTGTTGTATAGAGAGACTGCACCCTGTCTTACGAAAACTGATGTTTTGTCACCATCAACAAAAGTGCATAACAAAGGAATTTAACATTGGGAGTATAGCCGTACAGGACTTCGACCTCGAGACTAAATTATTGACGTTGGGTAAGTAATTGCTGACACCTGTAAATTGTCGACATTAACTTTTTCGTTTGGTTTCAAGCAAACTTTTTTCATAAAATAAGCTCGGTTGAAAGTAAGAGCTTGAGGGCTTCACAGTTTGAACACAAAACTGAGTGACGCATCCTATACTCTATATTCCATATGACTAAGTCCAAAACACGCCACTGAACGTCGGGAAGAACGAGAAACGACGCCCGAACAATGACTCAAATCCTGTATCAACCAATCAACGGCGCTCGCTGGGGTTGCTGTGGTGACACTTCCGGCTTTTTGCTAGGCACACGGCCATTCTTCACTCTCACTTCCTCAAGAGTATTGGTCGTTTGCCGGAAGTGCAACCGAAATATCCGAATTTATATTTATCCCTCGCACATCATCCTAGAGGGATAATTAGCTGATCAAGAAAAAACTCCGAAAATCACGGTTTTCTATTTTTTTGGTCGTCAGTCAGTTATCAATAGTACTGGTCGGTTGTGACACGTTCGACCAAAACCGCAACAAAATAGGAAGCAAGATTTGTTTTAGTAATAAAAAATAATAATTATAATAAAGATAATTAAAAAATAATAAAAGTAATAAGTAATAAATCCTTCCAGATCTCATTTTTATTAAAGTTTAACCGAAAAGAGCTGGAATATGACAGTCTAGTTTCCCATCACTTATTTACTTGGATTGGCTTGAAGACCTACTGAAAATGCGCTACTTCGTTGTTCTGCTATTCACAAATAATCGATTTTCAAATAGTGGAATTTCCGTGTGATTTGTGGTACCTCTATGCGCATGTACTTTTGTTGTATGCCCTATCAGAAAGATTCAAGATTTTTTTCTTTTCAGGCACTAAGCAATCTTCACCAATCTCACCATTGCCCACTGAAAAGCCACATTTATCTTGAGACTAAAATTTCCCGCGTCATAGTAGAATTTACGCTGTTGGGACGGCCGCAGATATTCTGAACGTCATATAACAGCGGCCGATTCTCGATCAGCGGCTGATTTACGCGCGTAAATAGCGGTTGAAAAAATTCCAAAAATCAGCCGCTGATTTTCCAAATAGGCGCTTATTTTCGTCGCGGTCACCGGTCGGGATAAACTAAATCCTTTGGAATGTGACCTTTTATGACTCTAGGGACAGTAAACAGACTATAATTAGGGGAATTAGTCAAGCTTGGCGAGTTTTAGGTCAATCCAGTTCAAATTCTGTCAGAGCAATGTGAACATAACATGATTTTTACATTGAGCATACAAGGATGATTTCGAAAAAAAGGTACAATAATTTTCTAATTTCAATAGCGTATGTTCTGTTTATGTCTGATACTTTTCAATGTTTTTCTTAGATAAAACCTGGATAAAACAATAATTTCCCATTCAACCTTCACTGAAAAGTGACTGAACAACACTAAATGATTGCATTGTCTTCTTGTATTATTTATATTTACTATTAGTTATATTTGATGTTCAGTTTTAAAAACAAAAATATGTAAATTAATTTTATTTGCTTTTTAACTTGAAATCGCCTAAAATCTGTCAATATTCGATTTGTGGCTTTTATCTACTCTAAAGACTACAAATCAACTACATTTGACTTTGACAAACTCACAAGATGTTTTTTTTATTTATGTTTACTATTAGTTATATTTGATGTTCAGTTTAAAAACAAAAATATGTAAATTAATTTTATTTGCTTTTTAACTTGAAATCGCCTAAAATCTGTCAATATTCGATTTGTGGCTTTTATCTACTCTAAAGACCACAAATCAACTACATTTGACTTTGACAAACTCACAAGATATTTGTGTTAATTTTATATATTTTGTTACAAACAAAAAGAATATTCGGAATTAGGTTTTTCTTTTTAATTCTCCCGTCAACCCCAAACAGTGATCTGTCGTCTGAACAGATCAGCCGCTGTTTACGCGCTTATTTCAGTCCCGTCTGAACAAGCTATGAAAAAGTCACGCTCAGGAGAAGAATGATCTCCGTGGGCATGTCTGGAAATGCATTCTCCATGGTGTGTTCAAGGGTTTCATTGTTCCTTAAACTTTAAATAAAAAATTATTTTTACAGATAAGGAAGAGTCTGGATTAACGCTTCCAACAATTTACAGGCCAAAAACACCCACCAATGGCCGAAAATTTAGTCTCAAAGTCGAAAGTCTATACCTCACAATGAATGAATGAGTATCAGGCCACCATGCAACAGAACAAAACAAAAAGTGAACAATCTTACATGCGTATATACACACTAACACACTCTTAAATATTTTTAATTTCCTCTGAATACTTTATTAACACTAAAAACACAACTTCCCCATCAAAAGAAATCTTTCCGGTGTTTAAAAGCTAACCTGAGGAACTTCCCAACATTTCTTATTTCTTTAAAATCTTTACTTCGCATCCTTTAATAATCCATTTCTTATCAGTTCAGTTCCCCCCACCCCGAAAATCTCCTCCCTTAGTCCCCGTTACTCTCTACAACCACACAAAACGTGGCATAAATCCTCATTCATTTCTCCACAATGTTAATTTATTTGTTTCTGCGTCTTTCCGTTTTCGTCGGTAGCAGCAATCTCTCTATTTCAACTTGCACATGAATCAGGGATTTTGAATATTTAGAAGGCCATTGCAAAGTAATACATAGACATAGACATAGGCATTTTCTTAATTTCATCAAAAACACATAACATAAGCAAACAATTTACCATTAACGGCCACTTTTAAGACAACAAAAATCCTGATTGTGGCCGTAATAAAAGTAATACATGTATCGTCTAACTGGTGGTTTACAAATAAAAGAAAGGTTACAATGACCACGTTTTCTAGGCGCTACAATAATCTAAGCCACGATCTAAGTTTGACTATTTAGTCTACAGGTTAGAAGATAGTATTTTATTTAATATTCAGTTACATTTTTGTGGTATAATTGTTTTCTCTTCTTTAAACACACTCGTTCCCATTATTCTACGATAGATTATAAATAAGTTAGTATCAAATAATTTATGCGTAACATCCTAAGATTCCTAAGTCACACAATAAGTTCTATTATGTATGACAATCTTTAACAAGGTAAAAGGGATTTTTTTTATCATGGGGTCATAATACTTTTCTCGATGTGGGGGCGACTCACGTCGAGATGCATAGACTTTTCTCCAGATGAATATGAATTTTCCGGAGTTAGATACAACTTTTCACGACCATTCCAGAATTTATTTAAGTTTAACTGAAAATCTAACTTATTTTTGTATCGTTTAATTGAATTCACTGAATTATTTGGATTGTGTTAGCGATTATTTTTATTCTTCACTATACGCTTTAGTATGATGTTGAGAATATCTACTGTCGTCCTCACAACGCAAAGTTCTATTATGACGAGTAAAATTCGAATCTCAACACAAACGTGACTTTTCAGTGGCGAAAAGTGAGCTTGGTGAAGATGGGCTTACTGACGTACACTTATTCTTCAAGCTGTTTTCTAAAAGCATACAACATAAGGCGTTTTTCGTGCTCCCATTAACAGTTTGTGGGTAGATTGTGGCTCGAAAAGAGTGTTTGCGGTCTTTTTGTGCAGCCCACAAGCGTGTTCCGTGACGAACAAGATTTGTGCGGCTCGCTTTGTGGCTCGAATTCGACAAAGAACTGTCGAGGTGATTGTCGATTTTGTGGCTCGATTCCGGCGGGAAGTTCACATTTGGCAGCAAAATAATGTCAAAGCAATAAATTAACTACTTTAACAAGCTTGTAGACATAAAACTGAGGATCCTTTTTGCACAGAATGGTAACGAGGAAAGCCTGAAGATCTATTTATTGAGGTTTTATCTGAACTTTATTTTCAGACAATTGAAATTACCGCCAAAAAATAGACAAAATGGCGTTTCCGCGAGTCTCAAATTGTGGCACAAGTGTTTCCGCGAAAAACATAAGTGTGTGGCACACAACGTTTCGCGGAAAAACGCCTATAGGTACAAGCGCATAGAGGTAAGTTTGGTGACCAACTATTGGAAGACCCCCACCATCGTCACATCCTCCCCCCTCCCCAAATTCGCGACCGTATAAGGCCACAGAGAATGGCAGCACAGCCCAGTTACTAAGATCCAACCCATTCGAGAAAATCCATGCGCGGTACGAAAGAAGTTTTATCCCCTCCTTTGTGAGTTTTTTCAACGCGAAATTTTAAGTAAAATACTGTTCCTCTTTTTCTGTTAATTATTGAAGTTTAGCGCAATTGTATATAGTTTATGTTTGACGAGAGAACAAATATTAATTTTTCTGTTACTACCGTAAGGAATGTTTTCGAATAATAAAGATTGACTGATTGAGGTAGGCTACCACAAATCCGGCAGGAAAGTCCACTATCTGAAGATCTATTAATTATGAATAGCGCAGCAAGGGGGTAACGTATTTTCATCGGGCCTTCAAGCCTATTTAGGTGAACATGTAATGGGTGACTAGAGTTTCGTTTCTCGGCCCTTTTCAGTTAAACTTTAAATGTTTTCCTTTACTATTATGAGCCAATAAAAGGCAACTTTCTAAAACTGAACACTAGAAAAGTTACCATATGCCTTACGAATCTTACGATGGATAGGGTTGGTTACCCTAGAAAAAGATGTAGGATTTCTTTGTCACTCACCAGAAAATTCGCACTTCAAAGTAAGCCTGCCAAAATCAACCATTTACAATATAACGACGGCCAATACAAAAATTATTTTGCGAGAAGGAACAGTTTCAGGTTTTGGGAGCTATTTGTCTCTTTCTTGTGGAAAGAAGTAAGTATTCCATATGGCCACATCAGCTCTCTTGTGCTATTTAACAAAAATGTATCGCACTATCATACTGTCCATTGTGCTTTAACAGTGCCAGCAGCATCTACGCCATCTAGGTTAGTTTGGATGATGCTTGTTGTTAATGATCACACCTAGATGATTAAGCTGTGGTAATTATAGGCAGCGCTGCAGTCTGGTTTCAAATGTGAAGAGGTTCATTAAATTTGTGTTATCAAATAAACTTCATACTTTGGGAACCCAAAACGTAAGTGAAGCGATACCTATGACTTTGTAGAAGTTGTCCGTCAGTCTGTCTGTCCGTCTGTAAGCACGATAACTCTCGAAGGGAATGAGATATTTTGATGGAACTTGGTGTATGAATTCTTTGGCTCTATAGGCTCTATAGCTGTATATTTAGGGGAGGGGGAGGGGTTTCAAGTGAAGGGGCTGAATAGAATATTTTTTAAAAGCTAATGAGATAGGCGAATTAGGGGTAAGGAGACATGCTGAATCCGAATATCAAATTTATTTTCTTGCCGGACAAGTAGTTCTGTCGAAATAAAAAAAACGGAAAATTTGTAAAAGTAAAAGTTGAATCTGAAGTTGATTAGAGGTTCGAATCAGGGGTAAGGAGACGTGGTGAATATGAATATGAAAATTATTTTCTCGCCGGGCAAGTGATCGCCCGGAATCCAGAAATTTAGCTTGAACTTTTAGAGCCCAACGACATAGTAGTCAATATAGAGTGAGGAGACACGCTGTTATACCTTTCGAGCATATTAAAGATAAACAAAATGTTTGTTCGATCAGTTTATTTCTCAGAAGTCTCACCGTCATTTCTGGGTCCAAAAAAACACTTAGAAAGATAAGCTCCTCAACAACCGTTTGAGCTACTAAAACTATGTAGTTGTAAGAATTTCTGGAATTTTTTAAAGTAGAGCTTCCACGTTTTCATCAGTGGGCAACCGTGGATATTTCAAACTAAATATATTAGTCTGGCGGCAACTTTAGAGCCAGTTTTACACGTGGAGTCCTATTATGACATTAGTTTTTCCCTTGGGATAAGTATAAGTCATTTAGGCTAGATAGCCTATAGGCTGAACAGCCTATCTATAAATCCTAATTGTCTTTCCAGACCTACTTTTTGAGCCGAGAACGAAAAGTCGGATAACATAGCACCTGTGTAGGTGACCGACATTTTGGCCTATAAGGGCAATTTAGGCCTATAAGGGCAACTTAGGCCTATAAGGGCAACTTAGGCCTATAAGGACAACGGATGGAGCGACGTTCCGGCAGCAGCAGCAAGTGTAGTCTAGTCAATATAGTAGCTATGATAACATAAAGTGAGTGCCGCAGGCGAAATTTTTTTTTTGCTTTTCCCTGCCAAATTAGTTTCCATCCAAATTCTAGCTTAGCTCTATGAAAACATCACCACGTGCACAACGAAACAAGCAAAACTCAGCAAACTCGAAAAACTATATATGTATTCTTGTTTGTAGGCTATCGTATTAAATATTTCGCATTTTTCTAAACTTATAACATTTCTAAGAAATGCCTTAGAAAACAAGCAAATACGGAAATAGTTCCTCTTTGCCAGGCCTATTGCCAATCTTTTAAATACTCGAACGTACGAAGTAATTGTTGCTAAGAATTTTTATTAACCAAAATCAGGAATTAAATATATCGATTAAAAATATAGCCTACAGTGGTAGTTAGAATAGAATTTAATACTGACGATTACTTCATATAAAAAAATGTATAGCCTATCTTCCCTGTAGGCCAAAATAACGGATTTTCTAAGTAAAAAATCTGTTAGGTTCTTGTCGCCAAAGTAATGCCGAACTTGACCTTTTTGGGAAGCTTTCGAACGCTGAGGCTGCTGACTCGCTAAACAACATCAGCCTTAGAACACAAGAAGTTAGGGCTCGCACCACAAATCTTGGCCGGACGTTGTTCTCAACTTCTGACCCCGCTTGCAACTGAGTTTTCTATCAAGACCAAACCAAATTGATCTTCGTGGCAGCCACCAAGCGAAGCTTTCTCTCCTTCCAACCATCGCATTCATGCACGACTGGCTTAGTCATCAGGGCGAGCCATTGGGTCTCCCATAGTCTCTGACCCTTCCTAAAGACTACAGTTGGTTCGAGGTCCACATTGACCGTCAGAAGCAATTTCTTTCGTCGTCTCACCCCCCCCCCCCCCCCGTTCACTTCTTCCTCCCTGGGCGCGGGTGGGGGGACGTTCACGCGCGCAATTATTCGGATAGAGCAACATCAGAACGTCGGAGTACTTGCACGAACCGCCTAAGGCTCTGATTGAGGTCGAAAGAAGCGGTCGGTTTGATCTGCCAGTGTTGGCAGAATGCATTGAGTTCACGTGCTTCTGAGGGTTTCAGTGGTGAAGCTTGGGGGTCATGTAGAAGTATCGACAGTACAAGGCCTTCGTAGTCTGAGGCAATATTTAGTATGTTCTGTGAGCTTTCGACTTATCAGCGAGGAGGTTTGAATCCTCAGTATGGAAAGGCTTAGGATGACTTCCACCCCCTTGTGCTTACCCATGATCTTTTACTATCGAATCAGTAACTTCCTACATTACCCGCTTAATTATGCCTTTCTTTGCTGAGTCGTATGCAGAAACAAAATCAATGAAGAATTTCGTCGGTTCCTGTTGATGCTTGAAGCTGTGCTGAAGAATTTGGCAAAGTGAGAAGAGCTGGTCCGTGCAGCCCATGCTCGTTCTGAAACCCGCTTTGGTTTGGTCTTGCGAGTCTGTTTGAAGTCTCTGAAGCTTTGCAGTAGGATAGCTGCAAAAACTTCTGCTGCACTTACTATGAGAAAGATACCACTGTATTTTTTTACAATCAACCTTGTCACCATTTCTTTTAGAAGGGGAGGGGTTTGGACATGGTGGAGTTGCGCTAGTCTTCGGGGATGTATTCCTGATGTCAACGATGATGCTGTAGAGGTATGTCAGACGGACTATTCTAACAGATCGTCTGCGGTTGTATCACTATTTTCGTACTTTCGTTCGAGTAATTTTTTCCCTGAGCAACCTGACCATGCTTATGAAACCCGTCATAAATGGAAAATGCAGCACCTTAAATTAACCACTGAGAGATCGCGGTTCTCACCATATTTTTCAATCACGGGTTCATGGCATCTTTATTTACAATATACTGATATCAGTAAATTTCTTCCAAATATAAAAAAGCAAATAAATTCAAGAATCATCAATAAAATAAAAAATTAAAGTAAATTTGTATTTATTTGTTGTTGATATGTTTTGGTTGGGGTCCATATTAGTTGCCGGCCATCGGTAACCCTCGCTTGCGTATTTGGTTTTCTTTTTTTTTGTGGGATTTTGGGTTGATCTTGCCGAGTGTCGGTGGGTTTGTGGGGTGGGTTCCCGTCTGGTGGTGAGTCATGGAATAATTAATAATTATTTATATAACTAGTTATAGGTAAAATATGATTGTTATATATTGTATCGGGTTTTTGTCAATCGCCCTTGTGTCCCCGGCTTGACCCTGTTTATTTTGATTTTATACAGATAAATTAAACCTTGAACCTAAAATTAAAAAATTAAACCTTGAACCTTATAGGTTTCCTTTACAGCGAGCGGGCTGAAGACTGGAGTGTTCCTATAGAAACTGCAGCAGAAATGCTGACAATCTTGCTTGCTTCTGAACAACACCACGTGTATGCAGGGGCGGATCCAGAGGGGGGGGTGATCGCCCCCCCTAGACGGGCTGTAATTTTTTGTTTTGTTTTACTGCACTTACGGAAGTCTGCATTAACGCATGTTCTAACTACTGTAACTAGACTCTAAAATCTTTTTACAAGTGGAGCCAGGAGCTTGAATTTTTCTTGTAAACAGTTGTCAGTTGATCAAGTACAGCTTTTACCATTATTGTAATATAAGGAAAACCACATTATCGTTAAATAAGAGACCGACAGGGACACTTAAAACGCGAAAAAAATCAGCCTTGTGGCCGACAAAAAGGACACTACCCCCACTCTTTTCGGTAAGAATCGCCCCCCCTAGAACGGAAGGCTGGATCCGCCCCTGCGTGTATGCAGCATACATCTTGAATGTTAAGGAACGTTGTCCACGTTATCGTTATGTATTGCAACCCTCTCGTTCTTATTTCCGTGAACCCCCACTGTAACTCACTCGGCGCAGTTGCCACGGCTCAGAGCTGGAGCAAGCAGATGTTGGAATTGAACTCAGCTATTCAGCACCACAAACTGACTTATGGGGGTGGTAAAAACTAAGTTTTGCGGGCCATAGAGCTTTGTAGGGGTCGACATTTATTTTGTTCCTTTCTTTTCAATTTAATCAAATCGAGCTGAATTGAATTGAACTGAATTGTTCATTATAAGCTATTGAGCATATACGCTATATAGCCTATGACCTATGCTATCTTACGAGAGAAACTAATGTCATCACTAGATTCCCCATCAAAAACTGACCCTAAACTTATCGTCAAACCAATATATTTAGTAGTCAAACCAATATTTTCTGTAGCTCATTGACGAAAACTTGGATGTGCTGCTTACGTAAATTCCAGAAATCCTTAGATTTTTTTTGTTAAGTTTACTAACCCGTCGAGGTTGGCAAGGAGCTTCTGTTTTTAGTACAATAATTAAAACAAAAACGCAGTTTTCGGGAATATTTGATACATCCCAAGAGAGAAACTAATGTCATAACTGGATTCCACGTCAAAAACTAACCATAGTCTCGCCTTCAAACTAATATAGTTCGCTCAAAGTTTCCAATGTCACTGATTAATGAAAACGTGGATGATCCTTAAGAAAATCCAGAAATTCTTAAAACTAAATATTTTTGAAGTTTTAATAGCTCAAACGATTGGCAAGGAGCTTATCTTTCTAATGAAATAATACTAATATGCAGTTTGCTGGAAGTTTTTCCGACAAATATGACAACTTAGTTAAAAAAAAGTCAAAGAACTTTCGCTTTTTATGGCACTTGCCGTTCGGCCAAGTGCATGTAGCGATTGTAATTTCTGTCCATCAGTCGGTCTGTCGGTCCCGGTTTTGCTAGTTTGGGCACTTCCAGATAAGCTAGGACGATGAAACTTGCCAGGCATATCAGGGACCGGACCAGATTAAATTAGAAATCGTCGCTTCCCTGATCCGACCATCTGGAGGGGAGTGGAGGGCGGGGGAATCGGGAAAAAATAGGAAAAATGAGAAATTTTTAGCTTCCGAACGGGTGATCAGATCTTAATGAAACTTGATATATGGAAGGTAATCGTGTCCCAGAAGTTACGATTTAAATCCAGACCGGATCCGGTGACTTTGGGGGGAGTTGGAGGGGGAAACCGGAAATCTTGGAGAGATCCGGATGAAACTTGGTGGAAAGAACAAGCACAAGTCCTACATCCGTAACTAACTTGACCGAACGGATCCGCTCACTTTGGCGGAGTTGGGGGGGGGGGTCCAAATTTCTAGTGATCCCGCGAGTTCTGTGCTTCCTGATGTGCTAGGGCGATGAAAATTGGCAGGCATGTCAGGGAACCGACCAGATTAAATAGGAAATAGTCACTTCCCTGATCCGACCCTCTGGGGGGATGGGGTTGGAGGGAGGGGGAAGCCGAAAATTGAGGTATTTTTATCTTGCGAACGGGTTGTCGGATCTTGATGAAAGTTGATATTTAGGATGGCCTCGTGTCTCAGACGGCGCACTTTACATCCGGAGCGGATCTGATGACCGTGGGGGGAACTGGAGGAGGGAATCGGAAATATTGAGAAACACTTACGAGTGGAGGGATCGGGATGAAACTTGGTGGGAAGAACAAGCACAAGTCCTACATACGTCATTGACATTACTGGACCGGATCTGGGCACTGTGGGAGAGTTGGGGGGTGGTCCGGATTTCTAGAGATCCCGCGAGTTCGGCATACTACCTGATGTGCTAGGACGATGAAACTTGGCAGGTATGTCAGGGATCCAAACAGATTAACTTGAGAGTAGTCGTTTCTCCGATTCGAAAATTGTGGGGGGGGAGTGGATGGATGGGGAGTCCGGAATCTAGTGGCATGTATAACTTTGGAATGGGTGATCGGATCTGAATGAAACTTGTTAGGTGGAAAGAACAATCGCCTCAGATATTCAGTGTCAAGTCGGGGTCGGGTCCGATACCTGTGAGGGGATGGAGGGGGACCGGAAAACTCAAGAAACACTTAAAGCAGAGGGACTGGGACGGAACTTAATCGAGAGAATAAGCGTTATGCCTAGATACGAAATTGACGGAGCCAGATGGTTTCGGGGCTCTGTGGGGGGAGTCGGAGGGGGTTTCCTGGAATTCCGGTAGTCGCGAGTTAGAATAGTTCCAGATGTGCTAAGACAACGAAACTTTGCAGGCGCAGTAAGGACCCGACTAAATTGACTTAAAGCACAGAGGACAGTATTTACGATTTAATTCATGTAAATACCTCAAGAATAAAGAGTTATAGTACGCGCCATCGCTTCCTATTTTATCGTTTCCGAGTTCTTGCAGAACCTCACTACCTCAGCGTACCATGGACATTTCATGAGTGCGACAAACCACAAAATATTCGAAATTGCTTTGGTGCATGTGTTCTGAGAGATGAATTCCGAATCTTCAAGAAATTGCGGTTATTGTGTTGCGAGAGCAACACTTTGGTTTTGTCCTCGTTTTTTTTTTTTTTTTTTTTTTTTTTCCTATGACTCCGATTTCATTTTATTCCTGGTAACTGAGAAGGGTCTAACCTGTGCGGTTTTTACGGAAAGTGTGGACCTTAGGCCGGATTGATGAATATGACATTACATTTTGGAAAGCTCCGTAGAACTCTTGCCTGGGGCCAATAAGGATGGTTTTTGCTTGTCCTCGAGCCAGAGCCTACGGTTTGCGAAGTGAAGTGGAGTTGTATAGCCTATGTCAGAGAGGACTATCTGAAGTTGTGTAGCGAACCTTTCGTTTCATCAAAAGATGTTTCTGCTTTCGAGTGGAAAGCTCCGTTCTAGCACGCAAGCAGGCAGGCACCAGTTTCAAATTGAAGATGGACTAAAATCTATAAGTGTTAAATATATGCGGCAGTTACCCGGCCCCACTGCCAACATATCTTCTTTGAGTGATAAATAGAAAAATCTACAGAGACAAAAAAGTGGCTTTTTCCCACGGGTCCGAAAGTGCTACCATCTATTGTTTCTGTCCATGTCTGCGACGATTTCAGCTGAGTTTATAATTTTTTTTTTTTGCACTTTGGTTTGTGGTAGAGTAACGGTATCAGATGTGCCTCTTAAACTTTAAAAGTTCTCTCATTCCTAAAGAAACTAGAGCTTGTCCTTTGCTCCTTTCTAAGTCGTGACGTTAGAAAGTTGGCCTACGGCAAAAAAGTCAACTTTTGAACTAAGACAGGTAGAATTGTTTTTTCGACGGCAATCGATAGCCATTGATGAGCTGATCAAAGTATATGTCATCCATTTTTTGGTACAAAAATTCCTTCATGAGATACACCAGTTTGAAAATTTCAAAGGGGTTGACAACTTCAAAGTAAGGTACATTGAAACCAAAAATAGGCGATACCAGTTATGATACATATAGGGGACCTTTAAGCAACAGTCGACTGTTAGCCCATAATCATCTTCGGTAATGAGGGGTTTGCAGCTTTTGCTAGTTGGTATACCTGTTATTTGTTTCCGGTGTATTCGATGGTAAGAACAATTGGTTCCCAATGGTAAGATATGCAAGGGACTTGTAAGTAATAATCGGCTGTTATGCTACAATCATCTTCTGCGATGATGGGTTTGCAGCTTTTGCTAGCTGGTGTACCCGTTATTTGTTTCCGGTTAACTTAATGTATATCACGGGAGAGGGACTTGTAAGTAGGAATCGGTTCACGAGGGGCTAGGAATTTTTGCAAATGGGTGCACATTGTATTCGATTTCTATAAATCTGACGGTAAGAAAGTTTGTGTCGATGGTCTATCAATGTAACCGAGGATTAACTGTTTACACAACGGATACAAACGAAAATGTAAAGCAATGAGGTAGTTTCATAATAATTAATAGTGTCATCTATGGTATTTTAACCCTGAAAAGTTACGGATAGCTTTCTATTACCAACTAGATTATATAAGATATTGTTCCAAGTTTTCATCCGTCACGATATCTACGATTGAAAAGGATAAAGTTCAACTTTGACGGCAATCGATAGCCGCTGATGAGCTGATCAAAGTATATGACATCCATTTTTTGGTAAACAAATTCCTTTATGAGATACACCAGTTTGAAAGTTTCAAGGGGTTGACAACTTCAGTAGTAAGGTACACACTGAAACCAAAAATAGGCGATACCAGTTGTGAGACATTTAGGGGACTTGTACGCGACAGGCGACTGTTAGCTCATAATCATCTTCGGCAATGAGGGGTTTGCAGCTCTCGCTAGTTGGCGTACCTGTCATTTGATGAACAATTTGGTTCCCAAATGTAAAACATGCAAGGGACTTGTAAGTAATAATCGGCTGTTATGCTACACAAATCTTCAGCGATGAGGGGTTTGCGACTTTTGCTAGTCGGTGTACCCATTATTTTTATCCGGTGAACTTGATGTCTATCACGGGCAAGGGACTTGTCAGTTATATCGGTGCACGAGGGGCTAGAAATTTGTGCAAATTGTTGCACATTGTATTCGATTTATATAAATCTGACGGTAATAAAGTTTGTATCGTTGGTCTATCGCTGTAACCTAGGATTTACTGTTAACGCAACGGGTACAAACGATACTGTAATGTAAAACAAGGTAGTTTCGTAATAATTAATAGTGTCATCTATGGTATTTTAATCCTAAAAAGTTACGGATAGCTTTATAATACCAACTAGATTATATAGGATATTATTCCAAGTTTTCATCCGTCACGATTGAAAAGGATAAAGTTCAACTGACTGCAAAGTCAATTTAGTCCCTTTTTCCGATATGCTTTTGTTGTGGTTAGGGCAATCGATAGCCCTTGAAGAGCTGATCAAAATATATGCCATCCATTTTTTTGAACAAAAATCCTTCATGAGATAAACAAGTTTGAAAGTTTGAAGGGGTTGACAACTTCAGGAGTAAGATACACACTGAAACCAAAAATAGGCGATACCAGTTGTAAGACATGTAAGGGACTTGTAAGCAACAGTCGACTGTAAGCAACAGTCGACTGTTAGCTCATAATCATCTTCGGCAACGAGGAGTTTGCAGCTTTTGCTAGTTGGTATACCTGTTATTTGTCTCAGGTGTATTCGATGGTAAGAACAATTTTGTTCCCAATTGTAAGACATGCATGGGACTTGTAAGTAATAATCGGCTTTTATGCTATAATCATCTTCAGCGATGAGGGGTTTGCAACTTTTGATAGCTGGTGTATCCATTATTTGTTTCCGGTGAATTTGATGTCAATCACGGGATACGGACTTGTAAGTAAGATCGGTTCACGAGGGGCTAGAAATTTTTGAAAATTGGTGCACATTGTATTCGATTTCTGTAAATATGACAGTAAGAAAGTTTGTATCGATGGTCTATCGCTATAACCTAGGATTAACTGTTTACGCAATGGGTACAAACGATACGGTAATGTAAAACAATAAGGTAGTTTTGTAATAATTAATAGTGTCATCTATGGTATTTTAATCCTGAAACGTTACGGATAGCCTTCTTCCGATATTGTTGTGTTGTTGGTTTTACAACGCTAAAGAACAGCTTTTGATTATGTGATTATTCTTTTTAGAACATACCGTTTTAAAAGCTTCGATAAGTTGACAATTTCAGCATTTAACCGACAGCGAAGAAACAAAACCAAAGTGTTGCTCTCGCAACACTTTAGCCGGCGAAGCCGGACAAAGGTTGCCGCAACACTTCACGTTGCCCGGGCAACGTAGGTCTAGTTTGTGATTGTTGCAGCAGAGGTTACATCTTTCTTCAGTTTTACACCAATTACACCCTTTATTGAGTGGCTGTATTATGTCAGAGTTGTTTTTGATTCCTCTGGTGTTTTGCAACTGCATTATGATGGGTTAATTTTCGTCTCAAAGAGGCTATTGGCCACTGCAGCCTGAAGTGTCTATCACATCATGGAAATAACTGTAGCAAGGTATGAAATTTTACTGGGTTCATTGTTTCTACTTCCCATGGTTCCACTTGAGATCTGATGTTTTTTTTTTTTTCAGTTGAATATTCTGTTCTTGATCTCACAATACCACAGCAATCTCATTGTGAGACCTTTTGTCTGGTTGGTAGTTGTAAGCTATTTCATAAGGCGGCAGGATTTTGTGGGATCTAAAAACGACACCTACAACGGCACTACAAACTGCAAAAAATTTCTCTGAGGGGCCTTACTAGTAGTTTTATTTGGTGGAAAGGTGCATCACTTATGTTGGGCCTTAGGTTCAGCATTCTAGCCACACTAAAATCTAAAATTTGGGTGGGAGGAAGTTGAAGTTTGCCGAAAAATGCAAGTTGAAAAAAAATTAGTTGCCTAGGCACTCGGGTTACATTCGTCTTGAGTGCAGTCATATCAAGCTGCTTGGGTGTCACTGAGGAGAAAGCTGAAATGAAGAACCTGCTTGGTGCAGGCTTGGTGACATTGCTGTTGTGAACAACCTTTTGCTTAATCTCGGTAAAAATTGGCGGTAATGTGTCATCAAACCTGTGTAATCTTTCACCTGTAGCGGTTTGATTCCTTCCCCGCAGTTGATCTAGAGGATTGACAGCCTGACGAGGACCCTTGCCAAGAAGGGCCGAAATATCGCTGATGAAAAATCATAGCTGACGTATCCGTTGTAAACATTGCTTGAAGAAATGTTTCAAAGTCAGCTTGGGCTCAAAGAATATTTATTTAACCATTTCCAGGACAGGTTCTTGAACGAATGTTTCTCAGATCCCAGGCCTAAAACCAGATAAAAAGGCACCTTCTAATAGAGAGTATTATGAAACCCGTTGCAGTTTCCCAAGCATCCAGTTTCCCCTTTCCAAAGCATCCCAAATGAAAGCAAGGGCCAACCGTGAAATCATAGTGTTTTTCTTCACTTGTGCATCTACCCTGAATGCCAATACTGACAAAGCCGATTTATGTCAAACCATGCCCTGCAGAATTTTTTTGAAAATCAACCTGCTTTTCAGCTATAATAGAGAGAACTGGAGACAAAAAAAGAACTTTTGAATAAAGATTAAATAGGATAATAAGTAGTAGACCCAAAAAATAAGTAGGCTAGGTAAGTAAATACAAAATTTGGTAAGTAGAAAAGGCTGAAAATAAGTATCCTACTGCCAAAATAAGTAGAAGTGGGAAGCACACTCAAAACACTCCGCCTTTTCAAAATGGCGGGTCATAAACAAATTACTTACTTACAGAGCCAACTGTTGTTGTTGATTTACGTCGCCTCTCGTCTACAGAGCCAACTAGATACAGCACTTCGATATTTTGAATATTGCCACGCACCAACGGCAAAGTTCTCTGAAACATACGTAGCGGCAACGTAGAAATTCGAGTAACAACTTGGAAACACTGGCAATCTCACGATCACCGTGAAAAATGGTCGAAGACCGCTAGCTTCGAGATAAAGGATTTTTAATCATAAAAGGTTTCGGATGAAAGCAGATCTACTAGGGGGAGGGGTGGAGTCGAGAAATAGCTCATTAGGTCGCTGAAGCTTTAAGACTGGGGTAATCGTACCCAGAAGAAAACTTTCCAGTAAGGTGGATGTTGACAGGATCATCTGGAACAATAGCTGGAGGTGGTTATTAAGGGCTGGTAAATCGTACTTTAAATGCTCGTGGGAAATTCCATCTCTATCTGGATTCTTCTTTTTCTTCATGTTTTTCAATGCACTCTGGATGGCAGATATTGTAATCGGGAAAATTTCATGTTGTTTTAACCTTGGTGACAAGTAACGGTCAGTGTAGACTGAAAAGAAGGAAGATACCTTTTCATTGCAGGCAGAAAACTATCTTGTATAGTGAGACATCCAGTCCGAACAAGAGAGGATAGAGGGTACCTCCGGATTACATTTGTCCGAGCGAATGACGTTCTCCCCGGCCTTTTTGTTGTGTGGGGCATCGGCTGCGTTCAGGCGAGTCTTCCTCAGACATGATTTGTATTCCCTTTTTGTCTTTATTTTTAGCTTGGAAACTGCACCGGATGTAGGCCGGCCGCAGGCGATCCATATTCTCAACCAAAGTTTTGCTGAATTTTTAGCTTTTTTATCTCAGGGTTGATGTTCCAAAATGGTTTCCGTGTACCTCGACGGATTTTCTCAAGCGGGACGGCTAAATCTTCCGCTCTACGCATACACCATACTACTTGTTGATAGTAACAGTTCAGATCAGTTTCTGTTGTTCTGGTAGGTACTGAAGTCTGAAGTAGGTGGAAAGGGATTTTGATCGAGGCCAGGAGAAAGGTAAGTGTTTGGCAAAAAAGGAGATGGTTAGCATGCTTCCAGTCGCGTCGCGTATACCAATCTGAAGTCCTACTAGATTGTATGGTCTTCCAAGCCCCTTGTAGGTTGATATTGCATGTCAAGATGAGATGATCGTCGTCGATCTTTTCTTCATCAACATTCACTATGTCGGTTACCAGAGAAGGATCAGAGACAATGACGTGGTCCAGATTGGACGTGGTGCCACCTATATTATGGATATAGGTGTGCCCAATGGTTTTTAGGCACAACCATATATCCAGTCGGGAGTGCTGACAGGAACAGGCTGCTCCGAGTACTGTCGATGAGCAAGTTGCAGTTCAAATCGCCAGCTAAAATCCAGGTTTTCTTCTGCTTTGTACAGCCTTCAGTTTGTTGCAGGCGCTCGAAAATGCACCGAGCGATTTTTCGTCCTTTCTTTCGCAGGGGAAGTAGACATTTACAAGAACAGTGCCATTGATCTCGGTAGCTAGGATATTCTGATCTGAATAAGTGCAAACCGGGACAGAACCAACAGAGGTACGAACGAAGGTAGCAAGACCACCTGAGGGTCTTCCATTTGTCTTCTTTGCTGCCTGGATAAAGATAGAATGATCTCGGGAGCGGCGAAGGGAGCTGGACGAAGCCTCAGTCAATAAATGCTCTTGTAGAAAAACAACATCATTATTGATAAGAAGGTCTTCAATCAACAGGTCTTTATCCTTCGTTCCATTTATGTTAAGACTTCCAAGTTTGAGTTTTTTCTCAGAATCCATCATTTTCTGGCATTAGCAGCGGCTTTTCTGAGCTCGGGACAACGCAGGCTAAAAGAGACATGGCTCACACCACAGTTGGCACATTTGTTGGCACATAGTGATCCCGCAAATTTGGTACTTCCTGATGTGCTAGGACGATGAAACTTAGCAGGCGTGTCAGAGACCCGAGAAGATTGACTTGAAAATAGTTGTTTCCCCGGTTCGACCATCTTGGGGGGGGGGGGCTTGCAGGGAGGGGAAATTCGGAAAAGTGAGGTATTTTTGTGTCTAATTCTTGTGTCTAAGACATCCGATTTTAAACCTGGAATGAATCCGGTGAAATTGGGGGGAGTTGGAGGGAGAACAGGAAATCGGGAAACGCTTAGAGTGGAGGGTACGGGATGAAACTTGGTGGGAAGAATCCTAGATTGGACCGGAGCCGGTCACTGTGGGGGAGTTGGGGGGGGGGGGGCCAAATTTCTAGTGATCCCGCGAGCTCGGTGCTTCCTGATGTGCTAGGATGAAACTTGGCAGGCTTGTCAGGGGACCGAACAGATTGACTTGTTAATGTGGTTTTCTGATCCGACCATCATGGGGTGAATGGAGGGATGGGGAATCCGGAATCTAGTGGCACGCTCAGCTATTGGACGGGTGATGGGATTTAAATGAAAGTTAATGTTTAGAAACTCCTCCTGCATCATACATCCCATTTTTAACTCCGGACCGGCTCCGGTGACATTTGGGGGGAGTTAGAGGGGGAAACCGGAAATCTTTCGAAACGCTAAGAGTGGCGGGATCGGGATGAAACTCGGTGGGAATAACAAGCACTAGCCCTAGATACGTAATTTGACAGAACCAGATCGTATTGGGGTTCTGTGGGGGCAGTTGGAGGGGTTTTCCCCTAATTCCGGTGATCGCGAGTTAGGATACTTTCAGATGCGCTAAGGACGATAAAATTTGCCAAGCATATTAGTGATCCGACAAAATAGACTTAAGGCGACACAATTCCCTAGGAAGACTTCCGTTCAAGGGTCAGACTATTTTTGTGGAGCTGACTCCCGTAGGTTGCGAAAAAATGGTCCGATTCAAGTAAGAACTGATGACCTGGATATGCAAAGCACGTGTCCGAACCCCATGTGGCCATGGTTGGGGGAGTTGGAGGGAGGGGTGGTCAGAAAAACCTTGTGACATGCACAGAAACCAAACAGATGGGCCGAGTGGGGTGCAAGTTGGATAGTACTAAGTTTATGCGGTCTACATTTGTCATTTGGCGTCCGAACAGGACCCGACCAAAACAGGAGGAGGATGACGCAGGAATTGGAAATTTTAAGATATGCTCTGATTCGAGTTAAACCTGATGGAAGGGAAGAGGAAATCTTAGGGATGCGAAGTTTATGTGTCCGAGTCGTATTCGGCAACAGCGGGGGGAGTCCCTGAAATGTTGTGGCTCGCATAGGGGTTAAACGAGTGGAGTGATTTGCATGAAACTTGGAAAGTTGAGAGATCAAATGCATTAGACGGCATATTTTAGGGTCCTCACCGGATTCGAACACGGTTCGAAGGGGTACCGGAATTTCCGTAAAAATGCTCAGATTTACTTTCTCGTTTCTCGCACCACCTACTCGTAACAAGTGCCATATGAGCTCGTAGCTCTTGTTGTTACCAGCAATCATCCCTGTACATATTTTACGTAGCTAAGATTAAAAAATGTCAGCAATAACTGTACATACTGCATGCATACCTTACAAAAGTAGAAGAAACCCCTTTACTGTCAGTGCTCTTTTCGTTGCAGAACTTGCAAACAGCGGACCACGTCCGAGTTTTTTCACAAAGCTGAAAGTTGGTAAACGCATACTTCACTACTGAAGGTTCCTTGGTTGCCATTATTTTGTTACTGAAGAAACTCACCTCAAGCCTTTGCTTATATAGCACTGATCGCTATGAATAGCCCCTACAAATAATAATTTGATCCGCTAATCAAACGGTAATCAAACGGTAAAACAAAACGATAGATCAAACGCTAATCAAACTGCCTGCATGTCATTCTGATAAGCTGGAAACATACGACTGCGAGTAAATTCTCTGAGCATGGGGGTGAGTCACTCCCCCCCCTAGATCCCCCTTTGAACCGCCACTGCTTTCTAGTAGCCTACCTGTGCCTCCTACACTATGTCTTGCCGTGCCGTGCCTCTTTTTAGTCGATCCCCCTACTTGCGCAATGCCGTTTCGAAAAAAGGAATTAGAGGTCATCGAGTAATATTAGAGGTAGTCAAATTTTAACTACGATAACCTATGAAATTTTGATTTAAATTCTTTCATCTCTTTTTTTGAAACAGTGAAATAGGACATGTTCGTGTCGCTAAGGGACTGAGATCACCAGTCGATTGCTTTCGTGAGTTCTAAGCGTGGCGCATGTCTTTGGAAAAATGAGAGACAATAGAGCACTCTAGAAAACGTCCCCAGAGGCTCGGAGAAAAAAAAAGCACAGCTGGGTCATTCCCGCGAAATAAAGCCAGGCAAAAAAGTCCATTTCTCATGATTTTGACGAAAATTTCTCAGAATGATCTATCAGGGCCTAGGATCTTCCCAAAAAAAAATTCGGCGAAAATTTTTTTTCCGGACATTTTTCAAAAATTCGACAAAAATCAGGAAAATTCAATACGACCTTGAAATTTGTATAGCTTCTTACCTACCTTTAGGAATTCAAATCTCGAGATGTTCATGCACGTAGGTACTTTTCTTTCCTTTTTACGGTAATTTTGGCAGGGTAAGGTAAAAAAAGTGGGTCTTTTTAGATCCACTCCAGAAGAACCGATCAGATTGCGAAAATTCTGAGATTCCCCATGGTAGTAGAGTAAAAAACGAGCTACATTTCAGCATTAACACTTTTGTGGCTATTGAGCCAAAAATGGTCTTAAATAGCGATGGTAGAAAACTGAAATTTTTGGGAAATGCATTATTTCTATGACAAAATAAATTAGTCTCTCAACCTAAAAGAAGGAGCACGACTACTATAGAATAGTGATCGTGCACGGGAAGGGTCTGGAACTCGCACCCAAATAAGCTATTATAAGACGGAAAGACGGTGAATTGTTTCCCCTTTTAGTGGTGTTCCTCCTGGGCACAGTTCCCGATTTTAGCACGTTGCTCCCATTTATAGCATGCCTTCCAGTTTTTAGTACGAGTTCCTTCTGCACCGTGCAATTCCGTTCCATTCTGGTTTTTAGTCTATCCCAAATACTCACGGCTCAAAAGCTGATTCCGAACAATATCTGATGTCATTTCGTCCATTTCCGACGTGGTCCTCGTCAGGCCACTGCTCGAAGAAACAAACCAGCAAACCTTGCGACGAGTTCTTCTACACTGTCAGAAGTTTTATAGGAGATAACAAGAGGATGCGCGGTTTCAACAGATAATGCGGAACAGATAACACTTCAGATGTTATCTTTTCTGTTTCAAAATGTTATGCATAGTAAGCGTTACCCTCAGGAATAACCGAAAAACCGCCACAAAGTATCTGCTGAGTTTTCCGACATCATGACGAAGGAATAAGTTAATAGATGTTTTTTTGGCTCTTCCTAACAAAGCTTGTTATGCATAGAATTTCATGCATAACGTTGTCAAACACAACAGATAACATCCGAAGTGTTATCTGTTACGCATTATCTGTTGAAACCTCGCATCCTCGTGTTATCTGTCATGAAATTTCTGACAGTGTACTGGCGAATCCGGAGACGTTGAATTTGAAACCATGGGACACAGCAAGAGGTTTATCATATTAACATTTAACCTTTTTACAGCTAATTTTCTTAACTGTATTGTACCATGGCTTCAGTTGTGTTTTAAAGAGCTTTCTTATTCTATTACGGAAATAGGCTTCCGGGCTGAAGCTTTTCCTTTCTTAGTGTGTCGGCTTTTTCAGTTTTAGGATCCCTAAACGCCACACTATCCAACTCAGAATTTGTTTTTTTACTTCAAGGGAACTGTGAGTTTTGTCTGGAGTCCGGGTGAACTATTTGTCTGGCAAGAAGATTACGTTCAAATTCGGAATCAGCATGTTTCAAAACCCAAATGTACAGCCTCTAATCAACCGTATGAAAAAACAACTTTACTTTCACGAATTTCCAGTTATGGCCGGATTCTGGGCTAAATAATTGTCCGGTATGAAAATAAGGCTCAGATGCGGCTTCAGCATGTCACCTTAACCCACATACCAGCCTCACCCCTATATCGACCCACACATCAGCAAGCTTTTAATTTCTCAATAGGCTGGATCCCGGGTAAACCATTTTGTCTGGCGAGCAAAAAAAGTCCAAATATAGATTCAGCGTCTGTTCTTAACCCCTATTGAATCTCTAATCGACGTCACAACATACTCTTATTTCTACCAAGTTCCCAGTATTCATTCAGTATTCATTCAGCAGTCACGGAGAGAACAGCTAAGCGCCGCGTCAGTGATAGATTCTGTCCCCGCCCACTGATGGAAAGGATGTTTGCAATCGGTGAAATAGTGTTTTGCAGATTTACACACTACAAAAGTTGGCCCGTGAAGGTACTAAAAGTTATACCCATTAAGGACGGTCAAGTAAAGTACCAGGTACTCTGCTACGGAGGTAAAAACGAACTCTCAATTGTTACTGCCGGGTCTCTAATGGAATACGATGCTGGTTATGAAGTGGCCAAAACCGACAAACGGCCCGCAGTGGCAAAAGCACTAAAGGAAATGCTTCAAAATCCGGATCTTGGTGGAACTGTCTCGAGTAACGCAACTTCGCTTCGAGAATCGATTGATCAAATAGCGCTCAAAATAACGTCCGATCAAGCCAATATTAGTGCAACAGTTTCTGCTGAAATCACGAAACAAGTTGAAAAACTAAAGGACTGTTGGCCGGGAATTACGACTTCTCAAACTGAACAAATCACTCAAGCTGTCCACGACAGTTTGAAGATCGAATACGACATGAAGTTCGAACTGTACCACAAGTCACTACTGCGAATCGAAAAAATGATCTCGACCTATGAAAAATCAGTAAATTCGCTATGGTGTGAGATCGACTCTTTGAAACAGGAAGCTAAGGCAACAAAGCTGGTCATGCATGGCGTGAAAGAGGTTTCAGCCTCACAAACGGCGGCATCAAATCTGTTGAACATTATGAAACAAAAGCTGGAAATTAGTGACCTCAGCATATCCGATATAAGTGATGTTCGAAAGATTGGCAACGAGACAGAGGAGAGAGGGGCATCTTTTGAGGTGAGCTTCAAAACGGTTCTGTTAGCAAAACAAGTGCTGGGTGCAAGAAAAAAATTAAAAGGAACAGGTCTCTTCATTTCTGAGTCTTTGACTAAAGCAAGGCTAGACCTCCTCAATGCTACCAAGGACAAAGTTGGAAATCGGAATGTTTGGACAGTAGACGGAAAAATCATGACCAAAATCGGGTCAACTACAAAACGAATTACGAACGTCGATGATGTAATTGCATTGCCCGATCCTTCTCATCCAGTTGTGTAACAAGACAAGGACCAATCGCAATCGATCAGTGATTATTTATTCGGTCATTTAGTGTGTTATTCAGATGAATCGACTAGAACAGTTTGAAAAAAATCCCCTTTGCCTGGATCCTCTGATTAACACAACGCTAGGTGAAGACGACAAAGAACAGAGTGAATTATTGGTAGATAGCATATCATGCAGATATGTAAGTGAATGCTCGAAAAAGGTACATAAGTCGGACTTGAAGGTTGGTCACTTAAATTGTCAGTCATTGCAGACAACATATGATGAAATATCGGAAGTTGTTAGTAGAAATAATCAAATTGATGTTCTAGCGCTGACAGAAACGTTCCTTACAGAGAATATGGATATACAAATGCTAGATATTACGGGTTTCTCGTTAGAAGTATTAAACCGTGAAAAGCTAAGGAAAGGTGGTCTAGCGTATTATGTTCGAAAAGGACTTAATTATTCGCTAATACCTGATTTTAATGTTCGTGTTGAAGGAATATTTGAGTCATTTTGTCTCAAGATAAAAGAAAATCATCAGGAAATTTTAATTGCGTTGGTATATCACAGCCCGTCAGGTGATACGGAAATATTTATGGATGAGCTAGAAAAACTGCTGTCAAAGTTGAAGTGTCATCGGTACCCGGTAATAATGCTAGGCGATTTTAATATGGATCTACTATCGTTACAAAATAACAAGAATCTGTTATTTCTTCAAAACTGTATGTCATATGGGTACCTGCCTATAGTACGAATACCCACTAGGGTAACCCCAACGACCGCGACTCTGATTGATAATATATTTGTATCTCACCAGAATATTGTTAGAAGGTCAGTAGAAGTGCTATTATTTCAAACATCTGATCATTTTGCTACTTTCACTGATGTATTGATGGGTAAAAGTAAGATAAATTCAGAACCCCAATACAGGCTTAATCGTCGAGATGAGTCAGAAAAAAATATTGCAGACCTGGTATTAAGTTTAAAATGTATTCAGTGGGATGAATTTTTTCAAGCCCACGTTGATCCAGATTCAGCGTATTCAGCGTTTATTGATTTAATTACTAGCAGTTATAATTGCCATTGTCCTGTGATGAAAGAGCCACAGCGTAAGCATTTGCCCAGAAAACCATGGATGACACAGGGACTTCTCGTTTCTGTTAACAACCGCAAAACTCTTTATAGACATTACATAAATGATCCGACAGAAGAGAATTTTCACCGGTTTAAAGAATATAGAAACAAGTTAAACCAGCTAAAAAGAAATGCAAAGGAAACATATTTTCAAAAAAGTTTTAAAAATGCGAACGGGAACCCCAGGAAAACTTGGCAGATAATTAATTCGGTCATTGATCCAAATAAATCAGAAAAAAAACTTCATATAAAAGAACTGATTAGTGAAAAAAATTCAGTAAAATCGCCGGAAGAAATTTCGAGTCTTCTCGGTTCATTTTTTGTAAATATGGGACAAAAAATAAAAGATAAACTGTCAAATGCAAAATCAAAAAGAACACTAATTACAAAGGTAACATCTCAAAAACTAAAGAAACAACAGACAATGGCGGAAATGCAGAAATTCCCATCTGTTACATGTGATGAAGTAAAAAAATGCATTTGTGAAATTAAAGGAACAAGGTCAACGGGCCTAGATGGACTTTCTTTGCAACTAATAAAAAAAATACAACCAGCAATCATTGAGCCTCTTGCAGTCCTTATAAACAGAAGCCTTGATGAAGGTATTTTCCCTACTAAACTAAAGGAATCCAAATTAATCCCACTTTTTAAAGGAGGAGACCCAACAGTAATTGACAATTATCGACCAATCAGCTTACTTCCAATATTTTCGAAAATATACGAAAAACTTGCTGCAAAAAGACTGTATGAATATTTTGAAGCTAATAAAATTCTTTCTGATAAACAATATGGATTTCGGAAAAACAGATCAACTGAACTCGCAATTACGGATCTTATAATGAATATAAAAGCAGCGCAAGATGATGGTTTATATTCCCTCGCGATCTTTCTGGATTTAACAAAAGCTTTTGACTGTGTTGATTTTGACATCCTTCTTGGAACGTTAGAAGGATATGGGATAAAGTTGACGGTTCTTGAATGGATTCGGTCATATTTAACAAACAGACGTTGTAAAATACTTGCTAATGGCATCATATCAGATTCATTCGATATAACTTGTGGGGTGCCCCAGGGATCGGTCCTTGGACCATTACTTTTTTTAATTTATGTGAATGAACTTTCGGCACACAAATTTTTATTTTTAAATTTTTCGATACAATTTTTCAGTCGCAAATTCGCTTTTCACACCTACATGTACTACTCCATATACTCTCTATATGTAGCCTACTACCCCTTATACTCTTCATAAGTAGCCTACTACCCCATATACTCTTCATCAGTACTGCTCCATTCCATAATATTCTCCATGAGAGCGAATACTCCATTCCTAGATATGTGGTGTACGACTGGGACACAAATGGAACAGATAAAGTACCAACCGTACTCTTTTTTTTAAACATTGTGATTTGTATTATTAGCCTGAGACCCTGGTCCCTACTGGTCGCGCCACAAATCCCTCCGTCAGCTGTAAACAAGATTTTCGATTATCTAGCGGCCCCAAAATTTGCTGCGACTGGGTCGTTGTGGAGAAACCCTAGCACAGTTTCATGACAACGAAAAATCTTAAGAAAACATCCCAAGACAAACAAAAACTAGACCTACGTTGCCCGGGCAACGTGAAGTGTTGCGGCAACCTTTGTCCGGTTTCGCCGACTAAAGTGTTGCGAGAGCAACACTTTGGTTTTGTTTCTTCGCTGTCGGTTAAATGCTGAAATTGTCAACTTATCGAAGCTTTTAAAACGTTATGTTCTAAAAAGAATAATCACATGATCAAAAGCTGTTCTTTAGCGTTGTAAAACCAACAACAAAACAACATCGGAAGAAGGGAATAAATTGACTCGGCGGTCAGTTGAACTTTATCCTTTTCAATCGTAGACATCGTGACGGATGAAAACTTGGAACAATATCTTATATAATCTAGTTGGTACTCGTGCATCGTTCATTATTAGAAATTTTGCTACGACTGTTTGGAATTCAATCCCAATTAAAGTCCGTGAGGCCCCGCACCTTGCTGCATTCAAAGCCACAGTGAAAAGGTTCTTCCTCACAAAAGAGTAAGCAAGAGTCAGTCGCATTCTTTCTTTTTTTTTCTTCTTCTTTTTTTTTGTTTAGTATTTGGTTTAGTAATTAGTAATTAGAAATGTATTGTTAGTAGTAGTATTTATTTTTCAGTAGTAGTAGGATTTATTCTTCATTAGTAAATAGATGTGAATTTTGTTTTTCGCCTGTTATTTAACAAGTCCCCCGGGACTTTCCTGCAGGTGATGCAGACAAATGTTACGCGTTGGTTTTATATTAAACATAATCTAGTCTAAAAAAAAAAAAAAAAAAAAAAAAAAAAAAAAAAAAAAAAGCTATCCGTAACGTTTCATGATTAAAATACCATAGATAACACTATTAATTATTACAAAACTACCTTTATTGTTTTACATTACCGTATCGTTTGTACGCGTTGCGTAAACAGTTAATCCTAGGTTATAGTGATAGACCATCGATACAAACTTTCTTACCGTCATATTTACAGAAATCGAATACAATGTACACCAATTTTCAAAATTTCTAGCCCCTCGTGAACCGATTCTTACTTACAAGTCCTTCTCCCGTGAATCCCGTGATTGACATCAAATTCACCTCATCGCTGAAAATGATTATAGCATAAAAGCCGATTATTACTTACAAGTCCCATGCATGTCTTACAATTAGGAGCAAAATTGTTCTTACCATCGAATATACCTGAAACAAATAACAGATATACCAACTAGCAAAAGCTGCCAACTCCTCATTGTCGAAGATGATTATGAGCTAACAGTCGACTGGTGCTTACAGTCGACTGTTGCTTACAAGTCCCTTACATGTCTGACAGCTGGTATCGCCTATTTTTTGGTTTCAGTGTAGACGTTACTCCTGAAGTTTTCAACCCCTTGAAACTTTCAAACGGGTTTATCTCATGAAGGATTTTTGTTCAAAAAAAATGGATGACATATACTTAGATCAGCTCATCAAGTGCTATCGATTGCCCTAACCACAACAAAAGAATATCGGAAAAAGGGACTAAATTGACTTTGCAGTCAGTTGAAATTTATCCTTTTCAATCGTAGACATCGTGACGGATGAAAACTTGGAACAATATCCTACTCGCCAGCTTTGGCGGTCAGAAATAAATGAAATGAAATGAAATGAAATGAAATATAATCTAGTTGGTATTATAAACCTATCCGTAACTTTTCAGGATTAAAATACCATAGATGACACTATTAATTATTACGAAACTACCTTGTTTATTATTATCATTTGTACCCGTTGCGTAAACAGTAAATCCTAGGTTACAGCGATAGAAAATGGGTACACCGGCTAGCAAAAGTTGTAAACCTCTCATCGCTGAAGACTTTTGTAGCATAAGAGCAGATTATTACTTACAAGTCCCTTGCATGTCTTACAATTGGGAACCAAATTGTTCTTACCATCAAATGACAGGTACGCCAACTAGCGAAAGCTGCAAACCCCTCATTGCCGAAGATGATTATGAGCTAACAGTCGACTGTCGCGTACAAATCCCCCACATGTCTCAGAACTGGTATCGCCTATTTTTGGTTTCAGCGTGTACCTTACTACTGAAGTTGTCAACCCCTTGCAACTTTCGAACTGGCGTATCTCATGAAGGAGTTGTTGTACCAAAAAATGGATGACATATACTTTGATCAGCTCATCAGCGGCTATCGATTGCCGTCGTGAAAAAAAATTCTACCTATCTTATATAATCTTGTTTGTATTATAAAGCTATCCGTAACTTTTCAGGATTAAAATACCGTAGATGACACTATTAACTATTACGAAACTACCTCATTGTTCTACATTATCGTTTGTACCCGTTGCGTAAAAAGTTAATCCTAGGTTACAGCGATAGACCATCGATACAAACTTTCTACCGTCAGGTTTATAGAAATCGAATACAATGTGCACCAATTTACAAAAGTTCTAGCCCCTCGTGAACCGATTCTTACTTTCAAGTCTCTCTCCCGCGATAGACATCAAATTCACCACCGGATAAAAATAATGGGTACACCAGCGAGCAGAAGTTGTAAACTCCTCATCCCTGAAGATGATTGTAGCATAACAGCCGCTTATTACTTAGAAGCCCATTGCATGTCTTACAATTGGGAACCAAATTGTTCTTACTATCGAATACACCGGAAACAGATAACAGGTGCACCAAGTAGCAAAAGCTGCAAATCCCTCATTGCCGAAGATGATTATGAGCCGACAGTTGACTGTTGCATACATGTCCCCTACATGTCTCACAACTGATATCGCCTATTTTTGGTTTCAGTGCGTACGTTACTACTGAAGTTGTCAACCCCTTTAAACTTTCAAACTGGTTTGTTTCTTCGCTGTCGCTTAATGCTGAAGTTGTCAACTCATCGAAGCTTTTTAAACGGGATGTTGTAAAAAAATTAATCATATGATCAAAAGGTATTCTTCAGCGTTGTAAAAACAACAACAAGATAATATAGGAAGAAGGGACTAAATTAACTTTGCAGTCAGTTGAACTTTATCCTTTTCAATCGTTGACATAGTGACGGATGAAAAACTGGAACAATATCTTATATAATCTAGTTGGCATTAGAAAGCTATCCGTAACTTTTCTGGATTAAAATACCATAGATGACACTATTAATTATTATGAAACTACCTCATTGCTTTACATTTTCGTTTGTATCCGTTGTGTAAACAGTTAATTCTAGGTTACATTGATAGACCATCGACACAAACTTTCTTACTGTCAGATTTAAAGAAATCGAATACAATGTGCACCCAATTGCAAAAATTCCTAGCCACTCGAGAACCGATTCCTACTTACAAGTCCCTCTCCCGTGATATCATTAACCCTTAACCGAAAACAAATAATGGGTACACCAGCTAGCAAAAGTTGCAAACCCATCATCGCAGAAGATGATTGTAGCATAACAGCCGATTATTACTTACAAGTCCCTTGCATATCTTACCATTGGGAGCCAAATTGTTCTTACCATCGAATACACCGTAAACAAATAACAGGTACACCAACTAGCAAAAGCGGCAAACCCCTCATTACCAAAGATGATTATGAGCCAACAGTCGACTGTTGCTTAAAAGTCCCCTACATGTCTCATAACAGGTATCGCCTATTTTTGTTTTCAGTGTACCTTACTACTGAAGTTGTCAACCCCTTTGAAATTTTCAAACTGGTGTATCTCATGAAGAAAGTTTTGTACCAAAAAATGGATGACATATACTTTGATCAGCCCATCAATGGCTATCGATTGCCGTCGAAAAAAAAATTCTACCTGTCTTAGTTCAAAAGTTGACTATTTTGCCGTAGGCCAACTTTCTAACGTCACGACTTAGAAAGGAGCAAAGGATAAGCTCTAGTTTCTTTAGCAATGAGAGAACTTTTAAAGTTTAAGGGGCACATCTGATACCGTTACTCTACCGCAAACCCAAGTGCAAAAAAAAAAAATTATAAACTCAGCTGGAATCGTCGCAGACATGGACAGAAACAATAGATGGCAGCACTTTCGGACCCGTGGGAAAAAGCCACTTTTTTGTCTCTGTAGATTTTTCTATTTATCACTCAAAGAAGATATGTTGGCTGTGAGGCCGGGTAACTGCCGCATATATTTAACACTTATAGATTTTAGTCCATCTTCAATTTGAAACTGGTGCCTGCCTGCTAGCGTGCTAGAACGGAGCTTTCCACTCGAAAGCAGAAACATGGTTTGATGAAACGAAAGGTTCGCTACACAACTTGAGATGGTCCTCTCCGACATAGGCTATACAACTCTACTTCATTTCGCAAACCGTAGGCTCTGGCTCGAGGACAAGCAAAAACCATCCTTATTGGCCCCAGGCAAGAGTTCTACGGAGCTTTCCAAAATGTAATGTCATACTCATCAATCCGGCCTAAGGTCCACACTTTCCGTAAAAACCGCACAGGTTAGACCCTTCCCAGTTACCAGGAATAAAATGAAATCGGAGTCATAGGAAAAAAAAAAAAAAAAAACCCAGGACAAAACCAAAGTGTTGCTCTCGCAACACAATGAAATCCTGTCGAAAACAAGCAAAAATATGTTTCCGGGGAACATTCCGGGATACCCCCCCCCCCCTCCCCACTGTGACACAATCCGGTTCTGTTATGTCAAAAATGTATCTAGCATTTACACTTGTTCTTAAAAACCAAGTCCCAGTCTGATCCGTCGACTCTTAAGTGTTTCACTGGATTTCTGGTGCCCCCTCCAGCCTCCCCCAGTTCTCACATGACTAGTCACCGTCACTAGATTACGGATTCCCCATCTCCCTACTCCCCCCACGATGAACGGATCTAGGAAGGGACTGTTTTCATGTCAATCTAGTAGAGTCCCTAATATTCCTGCCAAGTGTCATGGTTCTAGCACATCTGGAAGTACCCTAACTCGTGACCATCGGAATTCTTGGAAACCCACTTTAACTCCCCCCTCCCCCCCACTGTGACATGATCCGACTCTGTTCTGTCAATAATATATGTTTATTTTAGGCTTGTAGTTTGTGGTTTATGCTTGTTCTTCCCACCAAGTTCCATCACGATCCCTCGACTTTCACGTGATTACCGGTGCCCCCCCCCCCCCCCCCCCCCCCTTATAGCCTATATGGACAATTTGCAGATGTTGAAGTTCTTTTTTTTTTTCAGATTTTAGCCCTAAACACACAAACTAGTTTCTCCTCTTTAGTACATTTAAAACGAAAAAAGAACCCTCGAGAACTATACTTTTATTTGTTGACTACAAGATATCAGGGAAGAGACCACCATCAGCCAACCCGAGTATACCCTGTTAAGGTAGCTGTTTGTCACTGTCTATGATTCAAGTTCACGACTGATCGCGCCCCAAATACCTCCGTGAGCTGTAAGCAAGATTTTCGATTGTCTAGCGGCCTAAGAACCTGCTGGCAAACTATGTCTTTCTGAAGAGACCCTAGCCCGCTTGCATGACAACAAAAAAAAAACTAAGCCCCAGATAAGAAAAAATTACCACTTGTAAAAAAACCCAGATGTTTCAAAGTATAAAAGACGTCACTAAGAAAACGTCCCCAGATAAAGAAAAAATGACCAGTTGTTGAACAAAAAACAGATGTGCCAGGTATATAAAAGACGGCCATCAATTTCGAAAAGCAACATTGTCTGTCCAGCCAGCCTCTAGAGAATAATGATCGGGATTTGTGTTTTTCTAGTGGGAATCTCCCTTCTGAGAGATTCAGAGGGACATGGAATAATGGTGGAACCACCAGCACGGAATACCCTCTGGCGGACCGACAGCACTGCTGTTATTAACTATACAGACAACGAATTGAACTGCGGTGGAGCTTCGGTAAGTGAACAGTAGTTGCAGCAATGCGAAATCCTACAAACGCTAGGTTGTGTTTAAAATGTTCGGAATTACGTTCTTGCATGATGTCATCGCCTCCACGAGAATTCCACGTCACAAAAGACCACCAAAACGCCAAAAGATATACCAGACGGATATTTATAAACGATTATCAGTGGGTGTTCTTGGAGCAGCAGCCATCATTTTATTGATGGCTGGAAATCTTCGCTAAATCCACGGTTTCTGATTCTGTATGTCATATTTCTTTTTAAATCTTGCTTGGTGGTGAGTACTCCGTGTCAACTCGTAACGTTTTCAATCTTACATTTTATCCGCCAACTGCGTAGAGCTGGTAAAGGGCGAATAGAGGCTGCACCACCCAACGACAACAGAAAGGGGGGTTAAATATAGCTCAGCATGTGACAACTCCGGGACTAAATTGTCGGAGTTTGGTAATGAAGCTGATCCTGTAAATAGCTGGAAACGTTAATTGACCCTTTCTTGTTTGTATTATCTCATTTTTGTTAAGAAAATCAGAAATGAGAGCGACGGCTACAAGTCTCGCATCCTGTTCGTTGGTTATGACACTACGTGCAAAAACGAACCAATAGGAAACAAGATTCGCTTTAGTGGACGGTTCCTTGGAATAACCCACTCTTGCGAGCGCTGTAGCAGCTTTCGGTTTTCGGTATTTCACCGTTTTTTGTGGAGCTATAACTCGTGAACCAGTGCAGGTATCAAGTTCAAACTTGGTACACTTGTCGGTATTGGGGTCTAGTTGTGCCCTACGAAGGTCCCACCCCCACCCTCACCCGGTTCAGAGGCAAATGGGCCCAGAGTACCCAGGAATAATGTTCATAACTTGATGAGAGCTGGACATAGGGCGGTCAACTTCCTTGTACTTGTAGAGGGTGCGCGCCCCTGCATAGACACAATAATGCCCCTAAATAGAATAAAAGAGTGAAACTTCACACATGTGAAGTTTCACATTCAATCCGCTAGGAGCGCTCAAATAGAAAATAGCTAATTCTAGTCCGCAACTGTCAGACTCTGATCTGGACCATTGTGATGCGCACAACTGAAATTAAAAAAAAAAAAAAAAGCCCGTCTGCACTCTTGGTTTGTTGGGACAATCAGGATAGAGCGTTCGGGACTAAAATTAGGAATCACAATAGATTCTCTCTGTAAAAGTTGACAGTTTTCAGCTTTATGACGATGTGCATATTTCCGGCCCACAGACCTGATTGTCTCTTTTCACCATTAACGTTAGTCCCATGTAAAGACTAGGTTTTGCACCAGACAAAATTTGTCCATTTTCATTATTTCCGGCCGGAAAGCCGAGTTTTCTTGTAATACTGTAGAAAGACGAGCAGGTTTTACTAGCCCGTTGTCTGCAGAAATCATAGCTTTGGAACTGATGACGGTGCGGAAAATCCAGTCATTTCCAGTCCGTGACCACTCTTGGTCCACAAATTCAAACCCTTCTCTTTTTCTAGGTTCAGTGGAATACAAACGCCGGAAAATGCGGCGAATGCGGAGACAGTTTCAGCATGTCAAGACCTCGACCTAACGAAGAAGGGGGCGCCTATGGAAGCCAATAGAAGGTCCCGAGAACTTATACAGTTGGACAGGTAAGGTTTCTGAAATAACTTCCCCTAAGCCACAATTACTATTAGCAGGATCTACAGCTTTCACTTCATATAAACGTTACAGTTACAAGGGACATAACACGCATTTTCTTGGCACTCGTCAGAGGAGGTATGTAGGGAAGGTGGAGCGGAAAGTTGGTCCCTATTTTTTCCCATGCGTGGTAAAAGTAAAGAAGATTTACTGCATTTTCTGTGTTTTTGTAAACAATTAAAGGAGTTTTGACGGGACATTTATTCGAGGTGTTTGAAAAGGGAAGAATCGGTGGCACTAGTTTGAGGGATACAAATTTTTTGGAGGGGTGGGGGGGTTAAAAATTTGGTTAGATTTGTTAGTTTGAATATGCTAGATAGTGAAATGTTTATATAGATATAGTTTCTCTTCTTTCTTTTTTTTCTTTTTTTTTGTGTTAGGGCGAATATGAAAGAAAGGGTTGGTTTTAGTTTATATCATTGGAAATTTATTTAGTTGTTTTAATTGGAATTAATTCTTTTAAGCTGGTGATTTTGTTGTATATTGGTATTAACTGTGGCCCGATAGAGCTTCTACTATTAGTAATTGCTTATGTCGAAGAAGCATGTAATGCATATCTTCCGATCTCCCGGTGGTACTTATATTATGACAATATTTTCTGTGGAAGTTGATACGATACCGTATCAGCCTGCAGCGAGGATGATAAGAAGACGTATCGGCCTCAGTCGGAGTTCAATGAGGACTTTCCATCCACTACTGAAATGTAAAACCTTAGCTCCAAAAAATAAATGAAAAAGACATCACTTTAAGAAAGAAAAAAAACACGAAAAAATAGTACAGACAAATATGTAGAAAAGTATTAGAGAAAAGAACATTCAAAACTGAACGAAAATGTTGCTTTCGTAGCCAACCAAGACATTGCTGACAATTTCTCAGGGATATCCGGTGGTGAGTACTTGCTAATAATTTTAGAATTTCTTTGCCAAGGAGGGAGAAAAGGAAGACATTTGAAAAAACGAAAGTAAGATTATGGCATAGCTTTCGTTTCCTTTTTCTTTAGAACAGGATAAACACCGGATAGAAAAATAATTGAATGGTCACAGAGGGAAGAGTATAGCTTGCCAAGAGCTATAAGATTGTATTTCCCCCTGTGAGCATCAATTTTCGATTGAAAAAGATGGTGTTTAATAAGGATTGTGTTGTTATAAACATAAATGCCCGGGTCCAGTAGTCATTTTAACATTTCTACATTAGGCTAAAGTTGACATTTCATTTAACAGAAATCCCCTATAAAAGTGGCAAATAAGTTCTATAAATTAACAAAATAAAAATATTGTTCGCAAAGTTATAACAGTTAACATTCTTCCATCCCATTTGATATCGGAAAAACAAGCTAGAAGGTCATTTAAAAATGTCAACCTCGCTGCGCTCCGCGGATATTCTTCATAACGTTATTTCCACTGGCCATCTCGTTGTTATGAATCCAAGATCAACCTCGATGTCTGAAGTTAACCTTTAATTTCCGTCTATTTTTTATCTATACAATTTCACAAAAGGATGCGCGTCAATTTGTTAGATTTTGTCAAACTTGTGAGAGTGTGCGTACCTGGCAAAAGTTACAGGTAAGAAAGGAAATACCAATGAGAGTAAATCAAACAGTTTGCAGGGACGAACCTCTCATAAACTGTTTTTTCAATTATTTAATCACAGCGGATTATGCTCAGCTCTGAGCAGAGATTTAAAACTCCAAGTTATATAAAACCCCACTACTTTCTTCCTTTTGAACGGAATATAAAACCGTTTATTGCTTCTGCTTTTTGGGATCCCAAAACGTAAGTGGAGGGATACCTATGGCGCAAAAGTTGTCCGTCGGTCCGTCTGTCTCGCGCACAATAACTCTCGAATGAACTGAGATATTTTGATGAAACTTGGTGTGAGGATTCTCTTGGTTCAAGGGACAGGTATAGTTTGTAGATGGGCTTTGTAGCCCTAATTTAGGGGTGGAGCTCAAATTAATGGGCGAATAATTTGTTTGAAACAGCTAATAAGATAGTCGATTTAAGGGTAAGAAGATATACTGAAAACGTATATGAAATCAATTTCTCGCTGGAGAAGTAGTTCGCCCGGAATCCGGCCAAAACCGGAAAATTTTTTGAGAATCTGAAGTTTAGATGTTCGTTTTAAGGGTAAGAAGACATAACATGTTGAATCCGTATATGACAAGCAATTTCTAGCCGGACATATAGTTCGCCCTGGAATCAGGTTGAAACCGGAAAATTTGTTATGGAAAGTGTTATCTGAAGTTGATTCGAGGTGCGACGAAGGAGATAGGGGATATGGTGAATTCATTTTGAGCTTTAGTTTTTTGTCGGAAAAGTAGTTCGCCTGGAATCCGGCCTAAAATCGGAAAATTGGCAGATATAAGGAAGGAAGCTACATGGGTAAACGCAAATGCTGAATCTGTATCTGAACATGGTTTTCTCAAATAATCAGCCATTGGCCTTATTTTGCTTATACATTGTAATGGAAAATGTTGTCTGGCGAAGACTGGATATCTACAAGACCAATTATCAGGATCAAATAGTAATATGTTTCGATACCATCGAAACCTTTGGTCTTGTTCTGCGATGTTGACCTAATTTCCGTTTAAACGTGTCTCACAACGGTGTGATTGCTCGACGCATATCCTGCATCAGCTAGTGAATCTCCTGTGGTTCAGTGGGCGAAACAGCAATACTTTAGACTAGGAAAACTAGGAAAGGAAGATCGAGACTGGAAATATCTGATGTCGCCAAACGGAGATCCCTTACAACATCTTTAAAAGACCCAAACGAGCAACAAAACAGCAGCTGTGTCCAAAATGATAGCTCAGAAGGGATCGAAAACTCCCATTTTCATCTGCATGAACCTTTACTGATTTTAGTGTAGGTTGTTTTCTTCTGACTCGGGCTGATAACCAATCAAATAGTGATGGCAACCAGCTTGGGCTCATGGAGTATTTAAGATACTAACGATGTAGTTACAGAAACATATTTTATCGAACAGTGTCGATTTTGGATCCACTTGAACAGACATTTCTAATTTCTTTCAGACTGTGCGTACCGCTATCAAACTATCCGCGAATCACATGGGATACTTCGAGTTTCGTCTTTGTCCTCGGCTGACATACCTAACGCTAACAAACCAAAACTGCCTGGACTCAAATCTCCTAACAATTAAAAATGGCCAAGGGACAAAGTACTATGTTCCAGAAGGACTTGTTCAAACCTTCTATCCCGAGATCCAACTACCAGCTAACATTGCCTGCGAGTACTAGGAGAATATAGACTCGGGTTCCATTTTCGCTTATGCAGAGCCAATCAGATCACCTGGTTTGTTATTAATATTATTATGGATTATTATGAAGGTAACAACTGGGACGTCTGCCAAAATGGTACAAAAGGTCTCGGATGCGGTCCTCAGGAGACATTCAGGAACTGTGCAGACATCAAGATCACAGGAACAACTCAACCGACGACTACTGTCAAACCTCAGACCACAACAACTAAAGCGACTGCTGCGCCAACAACCATGGCACCAATGACGACGACCAGAGCACCAACGACGACGACCAGAGCACCAGTGACAACGACACAAGCACCAACGACGACTACCAAAGCACCAACGACGACTACCAAAGCACCAACAACAAAACCCGGATCTGCTTGTAAGTCAGCACAGTCTTTCTATCAAGTTAATAGTATATTATTTGACAGAAGTTAGCCGGTCTAGTGTCGTATGTGGGCACCGACCACCTTTTGAAACATAGGCTTCCAGCTCATATGTCACGTTTTAGGACTAGGTGATACAACTAACTGCGTTTCGCTAGAAGAAAAACCGGACATACCCCACCCCCCTTCGGAGGAAGAAAAATATGGCACAAACCTATCGGGTCCCCCCCCCCCCCCCCCCCCCCACACACACACGCACAATACGCAGTGTAGAGAAAATACGATATATTTGTATGAAAAGTATATGTAGAGGTGAGTCGCCTTCACTCATTTACCTTTACTCACATGTCTACACTGTCAGAAGTTTCATAACAGATTGCGTATAACACTTTCAAGAATAACACCTTTTCACTTCTAAATAAAGTGTTATCACCAATGAAGTTTATACTACTTCGTGCCTAGATCTCCAGCAACACCTTCAATAGGTAAAAATACTACACTGTCAGAAGTTACATAACGACAACAGGTTTCAACAGATAACACTTTGGGATGTTATCTGTTATGTTTCTTTCGTTACCGTTAGTATTTTTTACCAACTGAACGTGTTGTTAGAGATCGAGGCACGAAATAGTGTAAACATAATTGGTCATAACACTTTATTTCTAAGTGAAAAGGTGTTATTCTTGAAAGTGTTATACCCTATCTGTTATGAAACTTCTGACCCTGTAGGTAAAACCCTTAAGTGCTTGGGTCCAAGCTGCAGTTTTTAATAAAATTTTCTAGTTTCCAAGATAGTTGTATTCGGGGGAGTGGGTTACCGCGTGCGGGTGCCGTGAGGGTCACGTAGACCCGGAAAACTATATGAGAAAGTTCCGAAATATCCCCCCTTCCAACCTCGCACAGCAAAGGGGTCACAATTCAGCCGTTTAAGCCTTCACTTGTCGGCAGTGTTGCCACTCGACCAGCACCGCTTCGCGGTGCCGGACTCGTCAAAAAGCGGCATTTCCGTGGCATCCTTCAACCAATTGTGGTAAAATTCGGGACACGTCCAAAATTCTCAAAAGACTCGATTTTTTCCATTGGGTGGAGAAAGGGTCAAAAACTGTATGTGGTGAACAGAGATACTAGCCAAAATGTATGGTGGGCGAGGCAAGGTATTTACTAACTGGCTGGTCATTTTTACAGAAAACAACTTTTTGTATAATTAAACGACTATTTTTACGGAAAGTAGGGACGCTTCGCGCCGAATCGGTTATTCTTTACCCCGACAACATTCGGGGGCGGGGTGATGTCGCCCTCCCCCCACAAATGTGACGCCCCTGGTGGTGAAAATTAGTAAGTGTGAGAAAACGCGTGCTGTCTACCCTATTGACGGTACCTGGGAATTTTTTTAGTCTATGCTTCAAACTTCAGCATTTACCGGATAAGGTTAGAATAAAGCTATATCCTTTCGAAAACGGAAATGGTTTGGATGGCTCTGGCCTTTTGCTAAGGAGCGGTTATTACCTGATGACCCCACCTGAGCCATACTACCCCTCCGAACGTCGTATACCGACACACCATACCCACCAATATGTTATTATTTCTGATTTCCAGCTGCAAATTAGAATTCAAGCAGTATATCTATATTTTCCGAAAATATTTAGCTATATACCATCCCACAATAGGCTAGATGATAAAGCGTTTTCGTACTGACCACCCCTTCTGCACATTTTTACCACCCCATTATATCCAGAAAGTTGCCTACCATTTATAATTTTCACTTGTGGATTAAAGCTACTGCATTACACCGATGTCCGCAGAAAAATCATATCCCCCATCAGGGGTGTCACGACGGGGGGGGGGGGGGGGGGGTGACGCCCCCCCCCCAATATTGTTGGCTAGTCGGTGAAAAATAAGTGCGCGATTTTTCCGATAATCAGTATATTTTTCGTCAAAACAGTCGGTTTTTTTCCGAAAATCAGTCGATTATTTTCAAAACTGTCGATTTTGTCTGGAAAACAGTCGTTTTTCTGCCAAAACAGTCGGTAAAAATTACCAGCCAGTCGGTAAACGCCTTGTCACCCCCCCCAAACATTTTGGCTAGTAACGCCTCTGTCCCCCATAGCAGCTATGAGCTATGTCCTTCTTGGTTTCAGGTGTCTTACATCCAAATCCAGGGTTAAGTGGATTAAGCCATAAGTTGACAGGCCATGAGCATTGAGCCTTCCCCCTCCCCCCCCCCCCAACGAGTTAAACACAACCGTATATAGCAGAAAAGCTGCCTACCACCTACGATAGGTCAGGTCCTTTTGGGTGGCCCACGTGTAGCATATATAATTAATTATCTAATAAACTCTTTCCGACCTGATGATGTAAATGTAGCTTCAATCAAGAAATCCTGTCACAGAAGACAAGCCAGTCCCTTATGGTTCACTACAAAACAAAAACTATCTAGTGGAAATGGACTATCTGGGCTGACCGTTGTCATTCGAAGAGCTGAGAAAGAGAATCTGAAACCTGCGAATCCTGCGATCTCAACCCAGTGTCGAGAACAAAGGTCTCCCACGGGACAAGCTGTCGACTAGGGTCAATAATTAAGGTCGGTAGTTGACTTACGTGAATCAACGAGGCTTTGAAATTCCTTGTTTTCTTGCCAGACAAAAGTTGGACAAACTAAGTATGGAACGAAAGCGGTATAAATAGTCATTTCGCGGCATAATTGCGGTATGCGGCGTAATCAAAACTTTCTGCGGCATTTTCCTCAGAATCGCGGCATTATGCCGCGAAATGCGGCATAAGTGGCAAAGAATTGCTGCCTAAAAACTGGTTTCAGTCCTCAAACTCCAGTTGACCTTCAAACTCGCCATACGTTTACAAAATATGCCATAACCTCAATTAGATGAGCCCTATAGCGGAGTAATCTCAAAACTTTTCGCGTTGGAACTCTTCCATGTTTCAAATATTTTGGTTCGTTCTTATATGAATTTATAGGATGGACTGTATATGAATGTATAGGATAGGGTAACAACCTTACCTAGAACTGAAGTGAGGGTATGCTGGTTTAAGACCAGTGCAGGCAATCCGGAGAGACTTGACCAACGCCTTTGAAGTGGTCTTCATGCAACTCAGACTATGTCAAAGACGTCAAAAAGGCCGTCGAAAATGCTCCCACGTCTGCAAAATAGTGGTTCCAGATCGTTCTCGAAACGTCAATGAATTGCATGTCTCTTTTCTTCTTCCAGTCACCGTGGGAGCGAACCCTGAGAGTGCCACTGTAATCAGTAAATATTCTCTTATTTTCCAGTTAAGTGCACCACCAATGGAATATTTGCTGATCCACTGAGCTGCTCCAAGTTCTATCAGTGTTCCAACGGAGTCGCCTACTCTATGTCATGTGGTGCAGGACTGTACTTCAATCCCACTTACAAAGTCTGTGACTGGCCGTACAATGTCTCCTGTCCATGAACCGAACCGATAAATCTAAACGATTTTGTTTGAATTTTTGTGATGCATCATCATATTAAACCTGACGAATTCTAAACAACTCCCTATTACCAGCCAGTCAGTATTTGACACATCCCATCCCAACAACCCTGCTTCAGTACAGAGCCAGTCGTAACCTTCTTAATTACTCCCCTGCGATTCACTCTCTTTCTGGTACCGCGTTCAATGACAAAGGCCGCGCTAGGTCAGAGCTTGATTTTGAGAATTGGGCAAATCGACGGATTTTTTGGTTCCTGTGACGGGTAAGCGAGCAGTCGTTAAAAGTGGAGTTTGTGACGTTTTTTATGGGGGGTCCGGTCAGTACGACAACACGTCAGTTGACATAAACGTCAGTTCGCCACAGAATTCCGTCAGTACTCCAACATTTTCCGACAGTTCGCCTACACGTCAGTTGACCCCCAAAAATCCTTCAGTTGAACAACACGTCACTTCATTAACACGTCAGTTGTCAACACGTCAGTTGGTCAACACGTCAGATGACCTACACGCCAGTTGGCCAACGTCAGTTCGCCTACTGTCAGTTGACATAAACGTCAGTAGACCTATACGTCAGTTCACCTAATCCTAAAATCCGACAGTTCATCTACACGTCAGTTTGTCCACCGTCAGTTCGCCTACCGTCACTTCACAGAAGCGTCAGTTGGCATAGACGTCAGTTGGCATAGACGTCAGTTGGTCTAAACGTCAGTTGGCATAAACGTCAGTTCACACATATTTTCCGGCAGTTTGCTCACATGTTGTTGTCGATGGGATAGTTACGGAAGCTCGTCCAGGGGATTAATAAGAGAAGCCGACAATTCACTTTTAATGAGGGCAAAAATTAAGTCAGGAGCCTCTCGTTAATTCTGACAGTTTTGGTTCACGTTACGAAAGAAAGAATACGGTTGGTAGACACCAGGGAAAACTCTAATTGTAATCAATAGCTTCGCTAAGCTGGGGTCAGGGAGGCGAATAAAGACAGTCGGTTCTGATAAAGGTATTTTTTAGAGAGCTAGCTTACAGTTTCAAGATATAAATACTAATTGCTGGGCAACTAAAACACAATTAGATTTTTATGGCACTTGCAGCACCGCTCAAGTGCCATATACCGACCACTTTTTGGTCGGTCGGTCCACTTTTCTCGAGTTGGGGTACTTCCAGAAGTTCTAGGACGATGAAACTTTGCACGCATATTAGGGACCCGACCAAACTAACTTGGAAATAGTCACTTCACCGATCCGACCGTCGTGGGGGGAGGGGGAGGTGGCGGAATCCAGAAAATAGGGGCATGCATAACTTTCGAATAGGTGATCAGATCTTAACGAATCTTGATATCTGGAAAGACCTTGTGTCTCAGATGTCTCATATAAAGTCCGGACCAGATCCGATGAATCGGGGGGAGTTGGAGGGGGGAACTGGAAATCGTGTGAAACTCTTAGAGTGGAGCGATCGGGATGAAACTTAGTGGTAAGAACAAGCACAAGCTCTAGATAAGCAAATGACAGAACTGGACCGGATTCGGACACTGTGGGGAGAGCTGGAGGGGGGTTCCAGAATTCCGGCGATCCGTAGTTAATGTACTTCTAGGTGGACTAGGACGATAAAACATGGCAGGCATATCAGGGATCCGACCAGATTAACTTGGAAACAGTCAATCACCCATCCGACAATCGTGGGGGGAGGGGGAGACGGCGGAATCCGGGAATTAGTGGCATGCATAACTTCGAACGGGTTATCGGATCTTAATGAAACTTCATATCTTGAAAGATCCCATGTCTCAGATGTCTCATATCAAGTCCGGACCGGATCCGATGAATCGGGGGGGGGGGGGGAGGTTGGAGGGGGGAACTGGAAATCGTGTGAAACTCTTAGAGTGGAGCGATCGGGATGAAACTTAGTGGGAAGAACAAGCACAAGCTCTAGATAAACAACCTGTAAACAACAGACAGAACTGGACTGGATTCGGACACTGTGGGGGGAGCTGGAGGGGTCTCTCAGATGTCCCGTTTCAAGTCTGGACCAGATCCGATCAGCTGGGAGGGGGGGGGGGGGTCGGAGGGGAGAACCGGAAATCTTGTGACACGCATAGAGTGGAGCGATCACGATGAAACTTAGTGGGAAGTACAGGCACTAGTCCTACGTACGTTACTGACAGAATCGAACCGGATTCGAGGGGGGAGGGGGGGGGGGGTCCGGAATTCCGGTGATCGTGAGTTAAGGTACTTCCAGATGTGCGAGGACGATAAAACTTTGCTGGAGTATTAGAAACTTGAAATCATTGGGTTAGTGATCACCATTCCTTAAAGAACTCATCTTAACCGCAAAATACAAAACACACGTTCAAGCAAAATTTACTTTTTCACGAGAGCCATGAGTACATGATCCTTTTTGCCTCAAGGATTTTTCTTAGAAATCAATTTTCAGCCTTGCAAGTGCCATATGAGCTTCCAGCTCTTGTTTTTTTTTCATCGCTGAGGGATAGCTAGGCCTATGAGACTACTGATTGCGTCATCAGTTCACACAAAATATGTTTTTGGAATATATATATATATATATACATCTGTATTTGAAAGCGATTAAGCCATATACAGAAGAACAAAACAAACAACAATCTCAACTAACAAACAACCTCACATTCTTAACTTAATATCCTACCGACTTTCTGCTAAACTAATAACTTTTCCTACCATGTTGCCAAAACACACTATAGACTATAGACCTAGCATTTGTAGACTTAAGGATACCTAGAAGTAGCTCATCCCCCCCATTCTGAAAAAGAGTACCCCTTATATTAGAAAGCTCCTCACACCTCAAGAGAAGATGGCCCAGCCCCTCATCACTCGAATTACAAAAAGGACAAGGATACTGCGCTTCCGGACCACCACTTTTCCTTTTCCAAAAACTTTTTCCAAGTACTGGTAGACAGTTTGCTCTTGCCTGGATCCACAAACGAATAAATTTTACTCGGATTTTCAACTTTAAATAAAACTCAGTGCCAAAACACTCTTTAATTTCCTGGTACAGTTTTAGACTAGATGACTTGTGAAGATCATTCCACCACAACTGAATCTGTTGGTCTTCAATTCTTGATTTTAATGTACCTAGAAATTCACTGGTATTTACATTGCGTCCTTTCCCTTCATTCCATATATAGGAGAACCCGGTTTCGTCTAGGATCCGTTTCATTCTATGCGGCCATGATGACTTCCTCTTGGATGCTAGCATATCCGCGTAAGCTTCTTTCTCCAGGCGCTCGGGGGGATCGACTAAAACCAGGAAGGGAAGGGAACGCGAGAAAAGCAGGAAAGCATCCTAAAACCAGGAAGGGCTTTGGGGGTTTTGGGATCCTAAGACCAGGAAGGGCTTTGAAGGGTTTTGGGATCGACTAAAACCAGGAAGGGAAGGGAACGCGAGAAAAGCAGGAAGGCATCCTAAAACCAGGAAGGGCATACTAAAACAAGGAAGAGTATCCTAAAACCAGGAAGGCTGTCGCCAGAATTTGCGGCACCGTTCCCTTCCTCTATTTAGTGTTATTCGAGGGGTCGGCAACTTTTCAAATTCGAAGTTCACCATCCCTTCCTTGCTTTAATATCCTGACATAGGTAGGAATTAAGTTCAGTGAGGGGTCGGCAACTATAAAAATTGTAATTCACCTTTTAATTTCTCGTTCTGACGGTAGGCGACTAACCAGGAAGGGCATACTAAAACGAGGAAGGTATGGTGAACTTTGATTTTGAAAAGTTGCCGACCCCTCAACTAATACTAAATAGCGGAATGGAACGGTGCCGCGAATTCTGGCTACAGCCTTCCTCGTTTTAGTATGCCGTTCCTCGTTTTAGTATGCCCTTCCTGCTTTCCTCGCGTTCCCTTCCCTTCCTGGTTTTAGTCGATCCCATCGGATTTCGAGTTTCACCAAATAATGGAAGCGCATTCGGAAGAAATAAGCCAAAAATTTCTCTTTGGGTAAATTTGGGCATCGAAAAGGGAAATCCAAGGTTGCTACCTCATTAACTAGTCCAGGTTCCCAACAGCTTTTGCTGAATTCCACGACTGCTATATTTTCCAGTTCCTTACAGAACTTAACGAACTGGATGGATGGTGCAATCAGCCCGGAAAAGTCATTCACAGAGTGTTCGTACGCCTTAGTTCTCAAAAAGTCATTTGCCTGATCGAACCCATTCCCTCCCTCCATAGAAAAGTCGACATCACAAGTAGGACACTCGTGCCACTGCTTTATTATTCTGACAAGGAATCCGACGACATACGTAATGTTAGCTTCCTCGAATGAGCACACCTCCTCTCGAGGCTCTTCCCGTGATCCATGACCTTCTGGTGGAGGATTATCTGAAGAAAGAGTAGGGACAAGTACCACGACTACTTTTCTGGTCTGTTCAGAAAGACCTCTGAAAAGTGGCGATCCGATGTCAAACTTCTCGTAGTTCCCATTTGCTTTTAGTGGAGTAGAAAATCCTTTACAGAGGGCTAGCTTGTAGACAGAGCTAAAATCCTTGGTGGTTGGTTTGTCTGAGCATCCGCCAGAACGTCGGAGCATGCGGTAGAACCTCTCCAAGCCATCTTGGTTTAGCCTACGTGTGCAAACATAGCCTAAAGCCCTTGCCTGCCAACTCTTCCACCAGCCCTAGTGTTGCGGCTATCGTGACAAGCCACCCCTGAACACAGTATATTCGCGAATTAACGTTTACACGGCTTGGTGAAGGCTTTGTCAACCCGCTACTATTTATTAAAGTAGGTATAGGTCGATCCGGCCGTGTAAAAAATGTCAAACTATCGAGAATTTTTATCGCATTTTTTGAGAATTTGAACAAACTTCTCGTAGTTCCCATTTGCTTTTAGTGGAGTAGAAAATCCTTTACAGAGGGCTAGCTTGTAGACAGAGCTAAAATCCTTGGTGGTTGGTTTGTCTGAGCATCCGCCAGAACGTCGGAGCATGCGGTAGAACCTCTCCAAGCCATCTTGGTTTAGCCTATAGGTCGATCCGGCCGTGTAAAAAATGTCAAACTATCGAGAATTTTTATCGCATTTTTACGGTTTGCTTCGCGGGTTCATTGGCCGACGAAGCTGCTTTTTGCTTCTGAAACCCAGAGAGTTCGTGCAGTCGAAGGCTTTATCAAAGAACGAGATAAAATCTGAAGTACCGATGGCTTTTGCTGGTAACAACCCTTTCCTAACATAAAACCCGCGCTTACTGAGTGACTTAGAGTCTGAGCCGCCAATTTCACCTTCATTCATGGGCAAGGCCTACAACTTCACAAATTCTGCTGCCTCAAGGCTCAATCTATCACGACGTGAAAAGCTCACTCTGAGCTCCGCACGGAGCCAGCGTCGGTGAAAGACTAAACGAGTTTCAGTAGGACCGGTCTACTGCTACTTGTGGCGCTACAATTCGACTCTGTGTCACTTTATAAAAGTTTTGTCCGTACTCCCTAGCGTTATTTTGCTCTGGCTCTGGCTAAATTACAAGCAAAAACCATCCTTTTTAGCCCCAGCAAGAGTTCTAAAGGCTAGAGCTTTGACGTAATACCCGAATTTGGCATTGCCATGATAGTGGTTTTTTGAAATAAATTCGTTACTTACTTACAAAATGAAATGTCATATTCATCAATCCGGCCTAATGTCCACACTTTCCGTAAAAACCGCACAGGTTAGACCCTTACCCCTTTCTAGCAATAAGCGGAAATCAGGGTGCTAGGAAAAAAAAAAATAAAGCACGACAAAACCAGAGTGTTTGGTCCCGCAACAGAATTAGGAAATATTATTTGAAACTGCAGTTTTGACCGCGAGCACTTAGGGATTTAAGGACTCTCTGTATACTTCTATCATGTCCAGAGGGAGTCTGGGTAGAGGGGGGTGGTATGTCAGGTGGGGCTTTCATCAGGGGGGAGGTGACCGGAGCCCGATGGTAGCATTGAATCCCAAAAGTACTGACCAGTTGGAAGCTCTTGACCAGAACCTTGATAATTCTTACCAGGACGGTCGTGTCAGTAAGGGACCAATATCACCAGTATATCACTTTCATGGGTTCTACGAGAGACATATTTCTTCGGACAAAATGGAGCAAAATAGAGCACTCCAGAAAACATGCCAGATAATCGGAGAAAAATGACCAATTGTCGCAAACACAGATGTTTCAACGTATAAAAGACGTCGCTCAGTTTTGAAAATACAACAAATTTTGTCCAGTCACCTTCTGGAGAACATGAGGCCGATTTGTGTTTTTCTGGTGGGAATCTCCCTTCTGAGGGATTCAGAGGGACATGGAATGATGTTGGAACCGCCCGGACGATCTTCCCTCTGGCGGACCGATCGCACTGCCATTCCGAACTACACAGACAACGAACTGAACTGCGGTGGATCTTCGGTAAGTAAAGAATATTTACAAAAATACAGAAGGACATTAGCTGCGTTCGTTGCACTGCGGGCTGTCTCTGGTGTTTTGTCACCAGTGTCCGGTTCTTTTCTTATAACCCTTTTTTTTTTGTTCACCAGTTAGTTGACGAAGTCCTTGCTGAAGCCAGGCTCCCGAGCAGGTTCTGGTTAGTTCGCACCGAAACCGGACACCGGTTGGTTCAAAAACGGGTTATAAGACTGGTGAGTAGTCCACCTGTGGATGCAAAAACGACTTATAGGGAAAACGGGAGACCACCGGTGAGAACTCCCGTGACAGAGAACGTAGCTATTAACTCTAGATTTTGAACAAAATGTTCGCAATTACTTTCTTCCTTGGTGCCATCTACCGCCGAGTCCACGATAGGTGTCATCATTCTGCGACTGCAAACATCCTAACAGCTGCGCTCGATTTAAGTCCTTCTTGTCTTAAGCATTGTTCAAATAGGTATAATAAAATGTATTACGCACTGTCAGAAGTTTCATAACAGATAGCGTATAACACTTTCAAGAATAACATCTTTTCACTTAGAAATAAAGTGTTATGACCAATTAAGCTTACAGTATTTCGTGCCTAGATCTCCAACACCACCTTCAATTGGTAAAAATACTAACGGGAACGAAAGAAACATAACAGATAACATCCCAAAGTGTTATTTGTTGAAACCGCGCATCCTTCTGTTGTCATTATGTAACTTCTGAGTGTAGTATTTTTACCTATTGAAAGTGTTGTTGGAGATCTAGGCACGAAATAGTATAAACTTAGGAAACTTATTACTTCCATGTTAGTTTGGTCGGGTCCCTGATATGGATGCCAAGCTTCATCGTCCTAGCACATCTGGAAGTACCCTAACTCGCAATCGTGGGACAGGCTACCCGACCGACCGACAGACCTGCGATCGGTATATGGCACTTGAGCCAGAGACTGCAAGTGTCATAAAAATGTAAAAAAAAGAAGCACACACGAGTTTCTATACCGACTTATTCAGACTTTAGGGAGTGTCAGTTTATTTTGTTGCCGGGTTCGAATTGGCAGGGGCTGTTTCTGGCAAAAGTAAAGCCCCATTCACAAGGTTTTAACCAATATCCGGGCCGGCTGGCTCTGAAAATCGCTCCGAGGCCGAGGCTTTGCCGGGTTTCTGCCGTTCGCAATGGTTACTGGGGCCAGTTCCAAAACACGCCAGTGATTCTCAGGAAGAAGGAGCAAACGTGTCCGTAACGACTCAAACTCAATGACTCAAATCCCGAGTCAGCGCAGCTGTGACACCGTTTCTTCCGTTCTTCCGCAGGTACCAGGAGATTCTGCATCGGAAGGGAGGGATAGTCATCAAGTGTATTGGTTCAACTTTTGAGGGTACTAGCCAGTCCGATTACTTTGGGGAATATTCTGATTGGCTAGTATCGAACTGATCCCAATGGATCAAATCACATCCACACTTTGCTGTCTCGAAAATCGAAAGTGGATTAGGTCACTGTTATTCGGTCTGACGTAGTTCAGGACTAGCCAATCAGAATATACCTCAGTATTCCCCAAAGCAATCTGGTTTCCTAGTACCATGAAAAGTTGAACTGATTTGAACTTGGGCCCGAGACTAGCTGGTACCCGAAACTGGCACCAATATCAATTGCGAATGGTAAAAACCCGTCAAACCTTCGGCCTATCGGAGCGATTTTTAAAACTACCGGGTACAGAGTATTAGCTAAAACCCGTTGTGAATGGGCTTTAAGGGCTTGATCGTATGGTATGTCGCGGCAGATAGGACGGAGCCTTGCTCCTAAGTCAAGTCATCATTCGAGGAGTCCTCTCCGACAGGGCACTACAATTGTCAGGTGACGGGACAAATACGGCATTATGGAGACAAGGCAGTTAAATAAAACGGCATCTGGATGACAGAACAGAGACAAGGCTAAGTCGAACGCGGCTTATGATTTTAGGGTGTGAACAGGTTCTTCTGGCCATATTTTTCGGGACCTCGTGATGATAGAGAAAATCCTGGCAGCAATTTCAGTCCGCGACCGCCCGATCCTGAACGTCTATCGAATCAAAACCCTTTCCCTTTATTTGCAAGGTTCAGTGGAATACAAACTATGGAAAATGCGGCGAATGCGGAGACAATTACAGCCTGTCAAGGCCTCGATCGAACGAAGAAGGCGGTACCTATGGAAGCCTACAAAAAGTCCCAAGATCTTACACGGTTGGACAGGTCAGTTTTGCGAACTAGACTTCCCCTAAACCCCAACTTCTTAAACATCTTTGTCTCCAACTTTTGCTTCACAAAAACTCACTTGCTGATGCGGGACACGAAAAAAGCTAGACGTGATTTTTGAAACTCTAAACTAAAGTTTCATACATTTAACACATGGATGCTCGTCTTTATGTTGAACGTTATGACGCAGAGGATATCTATATTATAACCTTTTGAAGGTAAGGCAAGGTAAGGTGCAATTTTAATGGCAAATATAAATAAGCTTGGTGTTTCTCAAAAGCATCAGACATGCCAGTGGCATAAAAAACGACGCTTCACTAATTCTGATGGGTTTGTAAAAATTATTAATACAATTCTAGCCTAAGGCATAAGTGAAATGCAACTCTTAAAAGGGTCACAACATAATAGCCTATCCGACATACTACTTAACATAAGGATGTGCCGGGATGCGAATGTGTGTGATAAATATTGTCAGACTTTTGACAATGTACGCTGTGTACGTAGCAACAAATTACGAGCAAGAAAGAAAATAGAAATGAAAAAAGATATTCTAAAAATTCGTAGTGACGAACTGCTTGCCATACTTTATTCTTGGGACTGTTGCTGGTGTGTCGAGTTTAACACCGGAAGAGTTGGTGTGCAGCAAATTCCGCCAAGAAGACGAGAGTTATGGCTTATTCTTAATGTTGGAAACATTAAGCTACACACGACATAGAAACCTGTTTCTTCTCTTTCTAAATAGAACTCAGATCCGATGCTTGCCTTTTAATTGCTAATTTCCTGCATTGACTAAAATACCCGTTTAAACAAGGGCCAGAGAACTGGATCACATGATGCGTCTACGATATCGGCAAGTGAACTTATGTGAATAAGTCAGCGAACAACTAATGCTCTTACGGGACCAACTAGCAACGGAGCAACTAGCAACTAGCATCCGTCCGTGGCCGAGTGGTTAGCGCGCCGGACTCGCAAGTGAAGGCTCGCTTGTTCAAATTGTTGTTGTTGTTGTTGCTTGGTTAAATTAGTCAACGAACTCGGATCCTGACACCAAGTTGGACTTAGTCAAAACAGCGAGATTAGACATATTGCCCTCTCAGCCCATGAAATTATTAGCCAGTTTTTCATTCCTGAACCCGATTAATGTGCTTGTCACTGTGTACAAATTTTAAGTCTATTTAGTGTTTTTTTTTTTTTTTATATGAAAAGAATGTTGTTGTGTTTATTTACATTGTTTTGTTTAAGTGTTTTAATATGTAATTTTACTTTTGTATTTTATTCATACTCCGCTGTTACGCAAAAAGCGGGTCATAAATAAATAAATAAAAATAAAATAGCGCTAAACGGGACGTCAGCTGAGATTTGTTCTAGTGAACTTTACGACCCAATCAAACAGCAGCCGTGTCCCAAGGGAAATCTCTGACCTACACTGTCAGAAGTTTCATAACAGATTGCGTCTAACACTTTCAAGAATAACACCTTTTCACTTAGAAATAAAGTGTTATGACCAATTAAGTTTACACTATTTCGTGCCTATATCCCCAACAACACCTTTAATTGGTAAAAATACTAACGGGAACAAAAGAAACATAACAGATAACATCCCAAAGTGTTATCTTTTGAAACCGCGCATCCTTCTGTTCTCGTTATGTAACTTCCGACAGTGTAGTATTTGTACTTATTGAAGGTGTTGTTGGAGATCTAGGCACGAAATAGTATAAACTTAATTGGTCATAAAACTTTATTTCTAAGTGAAAAGGTGTTATTCTTGAAAGTTTTATGCTCAATCTGTTATGAAACTTCTGACAGTGTAGCTTCAACCTCCAGAACTCCGATGAAGTAGTTCCACCACCAGGATATTTACTTATGTTAGAAACAACACTGATTTTATTGCAGGTTCTTTTCTTCTGACTACAGACTGAAGAAAACAAGTATGATTCGTAGTCAGCTTGGGTTGAAGGACCACTTACCCTGACTAGACAGTCTGGTGAGGCTGGTGGTCACAGAGAAATAGAATTACTGAATAGTGCACATTTTTTTATCCGCCTTAATAGCCATGTCAATTTTCTTTCAGACTGTAACGACCACTATCAAACTAACCGCGAATCACCTGGGATACTTCGAGTTTCGTCTCTGCCCTCGTCCGACATACCTGACGCTAACAAACCAAAACTGCCTAGACTCTAATCTTCTCACCATTAAAAACGGCCAAGGGACAAGGTACTACCTATCAACAAACATGGCTCAAACCTTCTATCCCGAGATTCAACTGCCAGCTAACACGGCCTGCGAGTACTGCACACTTCAGTGGCACTATTTTGGAGGTAAGCGGACTAGCCGAATTACAATAGCCGGAATACACAGTCGCATTACACGCTGTTCGCAGGATCTCACGTGGCCTACAAGTAAGGTCCCAGAATGAGTTGTCCATAACACAGTAAGAATAATAGACGGATTAAACGAGGCTTACCTGGTAAGGTGAAGTTTGATCCGTATTATATTGTCAAAATTTTGCTCTTCGGTTGTTCAAGAAGTTTCTAGATCAATCCGTACCGCCTATGGGCGCATCGTCCCCAACCGGTGGCGCTATAATCGTAAAGCTTTGGGAAATTTGTACAGCACCTTCTGCGCTCCTTCTATACTATTTCGTTCTGCTGTCACTCATGTTCTGCGAAAGGAGATAAAAAAGATGAGATCATGTTATTTTAAATATGCAAAGCACCTGCTCCACTTGTCGAAATTATGTCATACCCATACTTTGACGGAGAAGTTCAAAATCGAAGATGGAAGTGTTACTCTTCTGGATATTTCTTCGTCGCTATAAGACATCATTGACAACAGAACCCAACCAGCGCACGACCTTCTACACTGCTTCCTGGCCGACGATTGAAATTAAGTGTCTTTTTGTGTATGTTTATGTGTTTTATTTATTTTCTTCATTTACTCCGCTTTCTGAAAACGGCGGGTTATAAATAAATTACTTACTTACTTACTTACTATACCCACCTATGAGCACTGGCAAAAACCGAGAGTTCATTTGAGATAGACTCGATGCTATGCGAGGGTAGCGGTGTGAAAATCAAACCAGTTTTCAGAGACACGACTTCCTGAGTATCACCCTCAACAAGAACAAAAAAACGAACAAAAAAAAACACAGAGTGGGCGAGGTGGAAAATGAACTCTCGGTGCTCAAAGGTCGGTATAACACGGATCGAACTTCACCTTACCATGTAAGCCTTGTTTAATCCGTCTATTATACCTCCCTGAGCACTGGCTCCACCTCCGGTTCATTTGAGATTTAAGAGCACGGTGATATTCAGGAAGGAGTCTCTTTAACGTCCCAGAAAAAAGGGTATAAAATAAGAATTCACTTGAATCTGGTCATATTTACATATTCACAGTATGCAAATATCCGCCTGTTCCAGTGGTTTTTTAAAATGCCTAGCTAATGCAGACACGTCATAATACCAAGAACAAATAAGAGCAAGAATTGCTGTCTCCCTATATCTGTCACACAACCAAGCTGAGACGAGTCAACTCCCGACGCAAACGAGCGGAGGTGGATCTTACCCTGGACATGAAAAGTCGTTACCTCTACAGAGAAGGTGTAACGCAGTAAACCACTAAGGAAGAAAAATCGAATGGAGGAAGCAGTGATAAGCCTGTTCACACTGGGCTGGGCGGGCGCTGAAACAGCGGTTGCCGGCTCATTGATTCAGACAAGCTTTCAGGGGTTGACAAGAAAATTCCTAAGAATATCAAAATATACAGAAACTGCCATTTGATGCAAAGCAGATTTTACAAATGCGTCAAATTTAGTTAAAAGTACGACAAACTGTATATATATCTTATTGAAAAACCCAAAGGCCGTATACAGGTAAGGTAAGATATATGGTAACGTAAATTGTATCTTTTCGGGGTCAATTCAATTAAGTGGTGTCAATATCCAGAATTTTGAAAAGAAATTTGCTCTCATATGAGAATATCAGATGAAAACAGGCAGATTCTTAAAAAAAAAGGCCACGTTTCAGGTTTAATAGGCTAATTGGAAATGAACAAATATTACGCAGATGGAATAGGCTACTACTCTGACAAACAAAGAAACAGTTTTGAATTGAATTTAAAAAAAAAAAACTAGGACTTCTATGTGGGTCCTAGACAAACTAGAACCCATGTGGCAAGGCCTCAGTACGAAAACCAAAGACTTTCTTTGATGGGAAAATACACCGTTGACATCGAATTATTTGTAAGTAGTGAACTAAAAGACAAACGAGATAGACCAAGTTGAGGTGAACTTTCGTCGTTCGATTAACTACTGAATCGAAATCTAACTCACTAAATCGAAATGTATACAATTATACATTTCGGAAAAAAAGAAGAAAAAACACAAAATATACACTCACCTACTGGTATTATTTTGACTATTCCATGCTATTCTACCATTTCGGTAACTTCAGTAATCCTCGAAAGCCTTAATTACGTTACCTTAATTACGTAATAATACGCTAGTATTAACGTCTGACAAAGTTAATACTACAGATGTTGAAACTCAATGGGTCATGACTTCAGTGAGTGTGCTTCAAATCCCGGTTTGCATTGTATGGTTCTCCCGAGAGACATAAAAAGGAATGTCACAAGGGATTTCAATCTTCATACGTATGGTCATGGTGTAACAAAAGCGATTATGAATGACCATGGTCAAGTTCGCTTTTTGTTTTTCGCATCACTAATATTCACTAATCAGACGCCAGCGTCTACTCAAACAAAATCAACGCTATTTCCTTCCCGTGTGAACAGGCCAGAACATCCGCCTCGCTAGTGGCTACGTTGTTTTCTTCGTAAATGACTTCAAGTGTGTAACGGCGGAGAGTCGGAGACCAACGAGTATACACGGGCGACCAAGAAATGGGTCCGCCTCCGCTCATTGTTGTCGGAACATTTTTAGTCGGTGGATGGACGAGAGACCATTGTTCTTACTCGTTATTTGTTCTTGATAATACAGACTTTTGGGATTTACTGCGAAATCCGACGAACCGAACGACTGTACATTCACTCCGCATTTGACTTATCTACACTTAGGCTACTACCAAATAAAATAAAAGTCACTAATACGGACGACAAAAAACAGACTGACTCGAAACGCCCAAACATATTTGACGGTGCAAAACGGATAGGCTGGCTACATTTTATTTAAGCTATATTTCGGCCCTTCTTGGCAAGGGTCCTCTTCAGGCTCAAGCCGCTTAAACTGGAAAATAAACTTGTGGAAAAACAATAAAAGATTCTTCCTTAAATATAACGACAACAAGTATCCGTCTTAGCTGGAAAGAAGAAGAAGTTTTTTTTTTTTTATATATTTAAGGAAAAATCTTTTCCACAAGTTTAGTTTCCAGCTTGAGCGGCTTGAGCCTGAAGAGGACCCTTGCCAAGAATGGCCGAAATATAGCTCAAATAAAATGTAGCTGGCTTATCCGTTTTTCACCGTCAAATATGATTCGCAGTCAGCTTGGGCCGAAGGAACGCCCAAACATAGGTTTTAATAACTTCACAACATACATATATTGTTATTATTATGATACGAAGTGCCAAATGATATGGCACATATATTATGTTTCCTTTCAAATTCAAGGAAAATAAAATATTCCTTTCTTTCTGACACCAGACTACTAAACTCAAAGAGACATTGAAGAACCATCAACATAGTAGCTGATCGCACGTGGCCTACAAGCAAGGTCCCATAACACAGTTAGAATAACACTAATAACTCACACTTTGACGCAGAGCTTCTTCCCCAGGATTTCGGGTACTGTATAGTATGCACACTGTCTGGTACGAAGATAAACGAGACCCTTTTCGGTCGGATAAAATCAAGTCATTTGTCGAAGAAAGTTTTGCTCAGCTTTATGACCAATCCGTTCTATTCTAGAGAAAACCGAGGAAACTCCTAAGGGGGCAAAGATCGCCGAGGAAAAGGCCGGCGTGATTTCGCGATTTTTTTTTTCTCCAGGTAATAGTTATTATAGCTGCTTTCGATGATAGCTGATTCCTGGCTGATATTCGTATAATATTTTTCTTCTAACAAAATAAAACAAACAATTTCGGGAAATTGTTGAAAAACCTCTTGCAGGTTTTCAACCATTTTTCAATCACTTCTTCACCCCCCCCCCCCCCCCTCTAGTATACGCTACTGAAAAGAACTTCATGGACCCTTGGCACAATGCAGAAGCTTGAATGAGACAACTGAATTTATTTTCGTCGAGCTAGCTGACGAGGATTTGCCGAGCGTCACGATGAAAAGTTTATCTCAAAATAGTACTATGAAGTAGTACGAAAAGGTTGCATGCAGTACTAACGATGGTACTACATGCTTCTACTTCAGAGCTACCGTGTTACTGCATACTACTATATGCTACTATTAGCAAGACTGGATGCTACTATGGCAAGACAGGATGCTACTGGATACTACTACATAAGGTTGGATCAGTCTGAGACACATAAAATGATAGTATTCTTTGCTATTACATAGTACTACATGCAACGTTTTCGTACTACTACCATACTACTACGCAGGCTACAAATTTTTCATCGGGGTTAGTGCAGCATCATCGGCTACAAAAAGTATACCGTACAAACATTCCAGAAAAGCTAAAGGAGAATAGTCAAGCAAAATCATTGTTTTACATCCCAGAAAAGCTAAAGGAGAATAGGCAACAAATTTTTTTTACAGGCCCATAACCTCTATTTATACGTCTAGCGAGGCACCAATTTAATTTTAACGTTCAGGATAGTACCAATACACTCTTTCGTTCGCATTCAATTCTATTTACCCTCCACAAACATACTGCTCTCCCGGCCCACGATATTATTAGCCAGTTTTTCATTCTTGGACCCGTTTAATGCGCTTGTCACTGTGTAAAAATTTTAAATCTGTTTAGTGTGCTTTTAAACTACATGAAAAGAATGAAGTCATATTCATTACATTGTTTTGTTCAGTGTTTTGTATTTTACTCATACTCCGCTGTTATCCAGAAAGCGGGTCACAAATAAATAAATAAAATATCATAAAATTCACCACCAACCGTCAGCTTCAAGTGTATTGCCTACAAGGTTATGTAACTCCGCTCAGTAAGTTCGTTCCGAATTTGTTTCGTAATATGTGGAGGTAAAAACCTTTTATGCTGCAATATATTACTTTTATTATTATTATTATAAACTTCCTAGGTAACAACTGGGGCGATTGCGGAAACGGTACATCAAAACTCGGATGTGGTCCTCAGGAAACATTTAAAAACTGTGCAGACATCAAGATAACAGGAACAACTCAACCAGCGACTACTGTCATCCCTCAGAGCACCACTACCTCTAAAGCGACTGCAGCACCAATAACCGCATCAACAACGACGACCAAAGCACCAACTACACAAACAGGATCAACTTGTAAGTCCGCACAGTCTTCTACCATGTTAAAAGTATTGACAGAATTTAACTGGTCTGGTATCGTAGAAGAAAGAAGTGGCCATCGATGACTTAGTTCGAAAAACATATCAAGTGGGGGGGGGGGGGAGCACAGATCCGCCGTAGAAGAATTCAGTTGTAGGTTACGTAATTTTGGAGTGCTTCCTAAAATTATTTAAGTTCTCAGATTCAATTTTACCCTATTACACGTACGTCACAAGTTCGAAAGATATGCCATACTAGAACCTCCAACAAACAGGGCTGTAACTGATATAACACAAGTAATGTCAAAATGTTGCCTGCTCTTCGGGATCAGAACTTTTCAAAGTTTCAAATTTCAGTTTCATCATATATGAAAAATAAACTCACCTTACTTGGAACTGAAGTGAAAGTGACTTTTCTTCAGAAGGCAGACGACTGTGTGAGGAAGCGCGTCGTAAAGCAAACCCAGTCCCGCTAGCGATAAACAGACCACTTGTTTCAGAACTGCATTTTACTGCATGTTCATCTGAGGAAATTAATAAAATCATTAATAATATGAAATCGAATTCTTCTGGTGTTGATGGGATAAGTTTAAAAATTGTAAGGGCAGCTAAACAATCCCTAATTCCTATACTTGTTAATTTAATAAATTTATCTATTAAAACAGGAATCTTCCCTGAAGCTTTGAAGCTGGCGCGGGTAATTCCTTTACCTAAATCCGGGAAAAAAGATGAAGCAAGTAACAAAAGACCAATATCAATCCTTCCTTTTTTTCAAAAGTTTACGAAAAAATAGTGCACGGTCAACTTTCCAGACACATTGAAGATAATAAAATTCTGCTCGATACTCAATTTGGGTTCGGCAAAGGTCTGTCAACGGACTTAGCTATCATTAACTAGTAGATTGGATTAACGAAGCTTTTGAAAATGGTTTGATTCCAGCTGCAATATTTTTGGACTTAAAAAAAGCATTTGATACTGTTGACCACCATGAACTACTAAATTCTTTACAGTCTATTGGAATAGGGGTAAAGCACTAGACTGGCTTCGGTCATATTTATTTGGAAGGAAACAAGTAGTCATGAACGGTAGTATTACATCGGAACAGTGTGCAATCCATTGCGGAGTGCCACAGGGTTCGATTTTGGGTCCATTACTTTTTATTATTTTTATTGAGACGGTTAAATATTTCCTATCCGAAGCTGGTATTCTTTTATTTGCTGATGACACTCTTCTTTTTTTGTCTGCCCCTTCTGTACCTGATTTATACAAAAAGCTAAAAAAAGGCACTAGCTGAATTTACCAATTTCACTGATTCTCACCTACTAACCCTGAATTTTTTTAAAACAAACTATATGGTATTCTCGAGAACCTCATCCCTAACAAGCCCTGGTCCAGTTATGGTGGGTACTTCAGTCATCAAAAGAGTGCAATCCGTCAAATACCTTGGCTTTCTACTTGATGAGAATTTGTCATGGAAAGAACACGCCGATGTTCTGTCGTCTAAACTTTCTCGGTCTCTTGGAGTGATAAGGAGAGTTAAAAACATTGCATCATCTAAAATTCTACGAATGATATATTATGCTATTTTTCATCCTTACTTAATTTATGGATGCTCCGTGTGGGCTAGCAATTTTGTATCTTGTTACAAGAAAGTTCAAAATCTACAGAACAGAACACCAAGTTGCAGTTTTCACTTATAAGTATTTTAATGATCATTTAAATTCATCTTTTCTGAATTTGTTTTCACAGAATCAGGATTTCCACGAGTATTCTACTCGGAATGCCGGACAGTTGGCGAGTGCCCCCCGTAAAACAACAAGAGCTTCTTTCAGAATAAAACACTTCGCTCCGGGGGTGTGGAACTCAATACGTGAGGAGATAAGGGTTGCGTCTACCCTTTCAGCATTCAAGTCACAGGCCAAGTCTTTTTTCTTATCGAGAACATGAAGTTCCAAAACATAATTGACTTTCTTCTTTTTTCCTTCCTTTTTTTTTTGGGGGGGGGGGGGAAGGGGGAGCAAGGGCGTTTTGTTCATGGAAGATCGTTCGTTAGTGAATTTCTCTTGTCAGTTTGTTATGCCCTCATTCTTCTTTTCTTCTTCTTCTTTTTTCTCTCCTTCTTTTCTTTCTTTTTTTGATTTCTTTGGTTTGTTTCCCTTAAGATTATATGAATGATGAATAAGCCCCGCCCATTGCCAGGCCTTATGTTAGGCCTTATGGTGGGGCCATAAACAGTTAATGGTGTTCTCTATTTTTATGAATAAAATGAACTGAACTGAACTGAACTGAACGTAAGACTAGTACAGCCCAACTGGAGACACTAAGTAATAAGTAAGTAAGTAATTTATTTATAACCCGCCGTTTTCAGAAAGCGGAGTAAAGGAAGAAAGTAAATAAAACACATAAACATACACAAAAAGACACTTAATTTCAATCGTCGGCCAGGAAGCAGTGTAGAAGGTCGTGCGCTGGTTGGGTTCTGTTGTCAATGATTTTTGATAGCGAAGAAGAAACATCCAAAAGGGTAACACTTGCATCTTGAATTTTGAACTTCTCCGTCAAAGTATGGTTATGGCATAATTTCGACAAGTGGAGCAGGTGCTTTGCATATTTAAAATAACATGATCTCATCTTTTTTATCTCCTTCTTTCGCAGAACATGAGTGACACCAGAACGAAATAGTATAGAAGGAGCGCAGAAGGTGCTGTACAACTTTCCCAAAGCTTTACGATTATAGCGCCCCCGGTTGGGGACGATGCGCCCATAAGCGGTACGGATTGATCTGGAAACTTCTTGAACAACCGAACTTCTTGAACTGGACCAATTCCTCCTGAAGTGGTCTTCAATTCAAACTAGGTCCATGCAACATATCGCAAACTCCCTTATGTCAGTTCAGTTCCGTTCAGTTTATTTTATGACCAAAATACATTTAACTATGATGCCAGTACCCGCCCCAAGAAAGGTACAAAAAAGTACTTGCAATTGGGCGGGTACATAAAACTCATTTCCTAACTAATAATTAACTAAAAACAAAACATGACAGAAAAGAGCACTAAAATAAGAAATAATAACCAATCTCTCATCAACTCATTTAATAATAATAATGAGAAAAAAGAAAAATAGGAACAACAAAAAAATATGAACCTTGGCCTAACAAATACTTTTTCAGTTTATTTTTAAATAACCCAAGGTGCTCAACCCCCCGGATGCTCTCAGTCAATCAGCCAATGGTTATAATTCTTTCTCGAAACGTCACTGCTGCCTGTCTGTTTTCTATTCCTAGCCAGTCAACGGTAAGTACAGCCTGAGAGTGCCACTGAAGTCAGTAAATAGTCTCTTATTTTCCAGTCAAGTGCACAACTAACGGACTATTTGCTGATCTGCTCAAAATTCTACCAGTGTTCCAATGGAGTTGCTTACTCGATGTCATGTGGTACAGGACTGTACTTCAATCCCACTTTCAAAGTCTGTGACTGGCCATACAACGTTTCCTGTCCATAAACTGAACTGAGGAACCTAGTAGAAGTATTTTGCTGTTTGAACTTTTGTTCTATTCTGTCTGCCAATTTTGTGCATGAAATTACACCCGGTCAATTCTAAACAGCTCCCTGTTTCTAGACATTAAATGGAAGAAATAACACAATAACGCATGAAAAATGTATCTCAAAATAGTACTATGAATTAGTACGAAAAAGTTGCATGCAGTACTAACGATGCTACTACATACTTCTACTTCAAGGCTACCGTGTTACTGCATACTACTATATGCTACTATTAGTAAGACTGGATGCTACTATGGCAAGACCGGAAACTACTGGATACTACTACATAAGATTGGACCAGTCTGAGGCACATTAAATGATAGTATTATTTGCTATTACATAGTATTACATGCAATGTTTTCGTACTACTACCATACTACTACGCAGGCTACAAACTTTTCATCGGGGAGGTAGCACAGTAGGCCTACAGTATAAAGTTGTACGAAAAAGTAGCATGCAGTACGAACTGCTGCTATTACATTTTCTATGTTCGGGCTACCTCGTTACTGCATTCTACTGCATGCTACTGTTAGCAAGACTGGATGCTACTGATACTACTACTTAAGATTGACCCAGTCTGAGACACACTGAATAATAGTGTTTTTTAATATTACGTATCAATTCCATGCAACTTTTTCGTACTACCATCATATAACTACGCAGGCTACACATTTTTCATCACATAGACAATTAAATGTGTGAAACTACACAAGAACCCAGCTAGAGCAGAGCAGGTACATATTTAGTAGAGGTAGCACAGAAGGCCTACACATCAGTAAGAGCATTCAAATTGCACCATATTTGACGGTGCAAAACGAATAAGTCAGCTACATATTATAAGAGCTATATTTCAGCCCTTCTTGGCAAGGGTAGCTCTAATAAAATGCAGCTGACTTATTCGTTCGCACCGACAAATACGATTCGCAGTCACCTCGGCTGAAGGACCATCTAAAAACTGGCACTATCTGAAGGTAGCCTAAACCAGGGACGTCCCGTATGGGGAGGGGGGAAGCTCCCCCCCCCCCCCCGAATGTTGTCGGCCAGTTGGTGAAAAATAGCCCAGTCGGCGCGAGGCGCCCCGATTTTTCTTGAAAACAGTCAATTTTTCTTCAAAAATAGCCGATTTTTTCTTAAATAGTAGTTTTTTTTTGTTAAAATCAGTCAATTTTCATTAAAATCAGTAGATTTTTCGTCAAAAAGTCGTTTTTTCAGCCACAACAGTTGGTAAAATGACCAGCCAGTCGGTAGATACCTCGCCCCCCCCCCATACATTTTGACTTGTAACACCTCTGGCCTAAACACATCAACAGAAGCATACGTATACTATGGTAGACCAAGGTTAAAAGCTGTCCTACATGCAAAAAAACGATGGACACTTGATGGACATTATTTTTATTTTATTTTGTATTTATTTATGTAAATTTTTTGTCCGTGAACAACAAAGTGAATACAGTACATACAAAATAAGAAAACACAAAAGAAGACAAAGAATAGAAAAAATAAGAAAATTGAACATAACAAATTGCTGTTGCAGCCCCCCTTCTTCTCTTAAGTCTTAAACCAAGTCAAACTAGCTTTTGAGTTAAAGGTAGTTTGACTCAGGATTGACCAGGGGTTGACTCACCTACTTTTCAATCTTATTACAGCCAATCACAATAGCCTAACTGGGCCACAACTGGACACTATTTGAAGTCAACTATGTAAGAAGAATCACACAGCATATGCAGGCTATGCTTCTTTGGACTTAAACCATAGTTGCATTTTTGCAGCTTGGTATCTGTTAAGACGAAAAATGCTGGATTTGTGCTTTCAGATATCATCCAAAAAGAAATACTGATATCAACCGACATCTCAAGCGACGTAACTTCTCTCCCACCCTTGACAAAAAACTGGACACTTGTTCATGTTTGTAGACTGAAATTTGCCCAGTTCGTTGATTGACAGGGGAGTTGCAGGCCCTTCAACAAACCCTGCTCGGACCCTTGGACTCAGTCTAGTACACTAGCCCCATTTCAGGCACGGTGCTTAAACGTCTAGCACCATGCCTGGGTGCTAGACGTTCAAGCACTGTACCTTGGATTTCATGTATGGTGCATGGATTTCAGTATACAGTGCATACAGAAAAAACACACTTTCTGTCATCACAACTGAGCACCGGCTCGGACAGGGCTGAAATTACTACTATGAATTAGAGAAATCAAAGACAATCCTTTATATATTTTTCACAACAAAAACTAAAGGGCTCTAATGATGATGGAGATGAAAAACCTAACAGAACCCTATCTATTTTCCATGTATTTATCCCTATCATTCCCCAAGAGCCAATATTCTGGTTGGCTGCTAGGTAGAAAAAGCTGAGGCACAGGATACTTTGCATGCAAAACCCTTGACTATGTAGAAAAGGAAATGAGGTTTTTCCCATCTGTCATCAGCCGAGCCCTTTTGTTTTTGTTTTGAAAAATATATAAAGGATTGTCTCTGATTTCTCTAATTCATGGTAGTAATTTCAGCCCTGTCCGAGCTGGTGCTCAGTTGTTATGACAGAAACTGTGTTTTTGATGTATGCACTGTATACTGAAATCCATGCACCATACATGAAATCCAAGGTACAGTGCTTGAACGTCTAGCACCCAGGCATGGTGTTAGACGTTTGAGCACCGTGCCTGAAAAGGGGCTAGTGTACTAGACTGCTTGGACTCTACTGTCAGATACCTCGACTTCAAAAATGCATTTTGACCATCAGATACCAAAGTAACTGCAAAAAAGACTTTAGACCTGCTTTAGACCATAGCACCTGCAAAAATGCAACTCTTGTCATTTTCATATACTTTTGAGTTAAGGGCTCCTTTTAACACTTGATATCCTGAATAGGTTTTCGATCAGCTTCATTCAACGGTTTACCATTTAACTTAGCCCAAGGTTAAAATGTAAATGTTCAAAGAAGCATACAGTAGAAGCATGCTTCTCAGAAGTTTAGATTAAAACAGCATCATTTTCATTCACTTACTCTGTCAAATGTCAACTATCAGTCAGCCTAATTATCTAAATAAGTTAAGAGCTCTTACTCTTCTTAGTCCTAAGTGGCTAAGAGTAAGAATGTGTGTTTTGGGGGGGGGGGTGTTTCGGGTCTTCATCTTATAATTTAGCCCAGTTTCCAGAATGCAACTCATGAAATTGTTGCCTTTGAAGTGAACAAACGTCCACAGAACCAATAGAGCCATACCTCTAGTTTCTGTTCTATCAGGCCAGAATTCTGACACACTCGTCTGAGGGTTTTAAATATTTTGCTTTAACATTCCGCTGCTCGACTCGAAATAGAACGCCATCTGTTACAGCTCCCACAAACTCGTTGACAATGACTCGTTCTGGCTGCATTTTGAAATATATAAATGCAGTTTTGGGAAAGGGATACTAGTCGAGGAATATAGATATTTGTTTTAAAACAGGTAGGATGATTTACAGCATACAGGCGTAGACGGTCAATATATTTTAAACTGAAGTCTATCAGACAAAGTTCATCTTCTTGGCCAGTCTGGACACTGGCCGTTAGGTAGCGCTGAGAATGACTGTGAAGAAAACATAGAGCGTGTTCCAACTTTCTAATGAACAATAGCCTAGTAACTGTTAGCAAGAACAAATAATCAGATAGAACCTCCGTCTTTGGTACCGTGCAACGACTATGAATTCCCCGACAAAACTGAGCGGACCTAGATTTATTTACCATAGCTTTACCCGTCTACTCTACTTCCGTCTTCGCCGTTGCTCACCACAGAGAAAGAAAATGCAGGAGGCGACGAGGCATACTCCACGCGCTGACCCGCTCTTGAGCGCGTCCAAAAAACCATTCAGCTTTGTCTTCTACTTTTCCTGAAGGCACTGTCTAGGGAACCGGGAGTCGTACTTTATGTCCTACGGGCTACGGAACCGGTAGTTCTGACGGAAACCAAACCATATGAGCTGCGATTCCGGGATCTGACGTCATTAACTAACGGAAACTTGTACGTGCTGGCTCCCGTTCCGGTAGTAATTGGAAATAGCTCACGGAAACTTCATCGCACCAGCTTCTCGTCCGGTAGCCTCACAGAATTGTGTACCCAGAAGCTAGGGAGCCGGTAGTTGATACCGAAAACTGTATAATTGGAGCTTCTGTTCCGGTAGTGTCTACGTGGAATATAAAACTCACGGAATAGTTTGGATGAGAGCTAGGATGCCGGGATTTTCACGGACTTAGAGAAAATAACATTGGACAAAATTCACTACCGGAACCCATATATTGAGAGCTAAGGTACCGGTAGCAACTACTATTTGCTTGAAAATGACCAGCTCACGGACACAGGTGACTATGGGCTAGGGTTCCGGTAGTGACGAAAATAAAAAAAAATAGGACTCACGGACCCATGTCAGTGTAGACTAGGAAACCGGAAGTGAATATTTTTTACTCACGGAACCCAGCTCTTGCGAGCTGCGGTTCCGGTAGTGCCAAAAAATAAAATTAAAAACTCATGGACGGGTGTCAATATGGACTTTGAGTCCGGTACGGCTCACTGAATCCAGTTATACATCTTATTTTTTAGTCTGCACTGACATGGGTACGTGAGTTCAATTTTTTTTTCATCACTACCGGAACCCTAGCCCATAGCCATCTGTGTCCGTGAGCTGCTCATTTTCAAGCAAATAGTAGTTTCTACCGGTACCTTAGCTCTCAATATATGGGTTCCGGTAGTGAATTTTTTCCCATGTTATTTTCTCTAAGTCCGTGAAAATCCCGGCATCCTAGCTCTCATCCAAACTATTCCGTGAGTTTTATATTCCACGTAGACACTACCGGAACAGAAGCTCCAATTATACAGTTTCCGGTATCAACTACCGGCTCCCTAGCTTCTGAGTACACAATTCCGTGAGGCTACCGGACGAGAAGCTGGTGCGATGAAGTTTCCGTGAGCTATTTCCAAATACTACCGGAACGGGAGCCAGCACATACAAGTTTCCGTTAGTTAATGACGTCAGATCCCGGAATCGAAGCTCATATGGTTTGGTTTCCGTGAGAACTACCGGTTCCGTAGCCCGTAGGACATAATGTACGACTCCCGGTTCCCTAGACAGTGCCTTTCCTTAAGGTGGTTTCACAGCGATATAGCTAATTGTAGAGGTAACGAAACGTGATGTGGCGCGAAGCTACTAACCTCCGCTCGTTCACAACGGAAAAGGTACGGGCATGTACTCGACTCCGCATAGTCACAATAAGAAGATAGGGAGATGGACGTTCTATCTGATTATTTGTTCTTGCTATTAGTTACTATTTTCGTTCCAACCTCGTAACAAGTTACGACGCTGACCGTTCCAATCTCCAGGAAATAGTAACTAAATCGTAACTGTTTATTCAAACAATGTTTACAACGGATACGTCAGCTATGATTCTTCATCAGCGATATTTCGGCCCTTCTTGGCAAGGGTCCTCGTCAGGCTGGCAATCCTCTGGTTCAACTTCGGGGAAGAAAACAAACCTGTTACCGTATCCGTTGTAAACATTGTTTGAATAAATGTTTCAAAGTCAGCTTGGGCTCAAAGAATATTTAAATCGTAACTATTTGCTTACCATGCTCAGGAGCGTAGTAAACGTGGTAGCTACGCATCTCTGTAACGTGATTGGTCGGATTCGCCCGTGGCATAATATTCTGTTGGAAAATAGAAAAATCGTTCTAGCGTTGATGGCAAAAAGCCAAAATGCATGACCTCTTGCGTAGTAACTATGGTAAGTAGGGTGGAACACGCCCGTCAAGTACACAACCATTTCCAAAGCAGGATTTTCTTGGGATTTTCAAACTCGTCGTCAGGCATCAGGAAAAAAAATTAACAAGCTGGCTCAATGGCTCTAGCCGTGTAGCCTAACTAAGTTTGTTTACCCTTGATGGGTCTGACTGTGGGTATAATTTATGTTTGCCTACATTTGGAAATTGGCTAAAAGTCAAGGTCTACAACGCAGATATCTGTTCCAGATTATTACAGTGTAGAAATCTTTTTTTTTTATATATTTGGACATAGAAACTACCGTAAAGACCAGTCTCCAACAAACCCGTGATTTTTGGATACCCAATGCCAAATGTTGGGTATCCAGCGTTTGGTATACCATATGCCTAATGCTGGATACATTATGTAAAATGCTGGATACTTCGACCCAGTCAAATATTGATGATTTGAATGAAGCTCACAATAAGAATTAATTTATATTGTTGTTTGGCATAGGGTATAAAAAATCAGGGGTCAAGACTCCTCCCAAAGGTCTTGAGAAAGTACTTTCGTCGGACGAAGCCCGGCGAAAGTTCACTTGTTTGTCGGTATCCTGCAATAACATTTGTCGAAATCCTGCAGACAGTCCTGCTTTTTGTCGGAGCTCGGTATTCTCTACAGCATATCGGGTTCTTTTTATACGTAAGGAATACAGAGAAGAAATAAAATTTGTATGCTTTTGTTGGGCGCCGTCAGCTCGATGGCGACCTCGGATTCTTTTTACATGCAAGAAATAAAATATTGCAAATATTTGTCGGGCAAAACACAGAAGAAATCGAATTCTTCATGCTTTTGTCGAGCCTCTGCGTTGTCGTCGGCACATCGGGTTCTTTTTGTACATAAGGAATACAGAAGAAATGAAATTTTGTATGCTTTTTTTGGGCGTCGGTCGACTCGTCGGCACTTCGGGTTCTATTTAGACGTAAGAAATCAAAATCTGCAAACTTTGTCGGGCGCACCCGGTAAGTTCAAGTCTCGTAGGCACAGCGGGTTATTTTACAAGTATTCACCCACTTCTATAAAATAGAACTAGTGGAGTACATAAAGAAAAGAAAGAAACACAGCTTAAATTAGGATACAGATTTACACTTCAAACAGATTACACTTCAAAAACAGACAAGACCATGATGCGGAGTAAACGCGGCGACCGACAGATTCTTATGCAGCTCGTCAAGCTTAACAGTTATATTAGTTACTAAAAATTTATTTATCATTTTTCGATTTTTATACCAAATTGGCAAGTAGAGGAGGAATTTACAGTAGCGGAAGTATGCTATTCGAATAGCTGCTATATCCTTTTTGTTCAGCAAGGGGTAGAGTCCCGAAAGGTAAAGGACCGAGTGGTCGCAGTAAGTTGCGTAAAGCTTAGCAAGAGCCCTACAGTTATATTTTCCGCGGTTGGCAACGGTTTTGGCATATCCAAACTGAATTTTGTTTTTAGTGTCAAGAACTGCTTGATGTGGAAAATTTGACATTTTTTCTGTAATAGAAATACCGAGCCAACGGATTTTTGATACACAAGGGATGAAAAAATTAAAACACTTTGGGAGTTATTGTTAGAAGAAGACGAATTAAAAGGGAGAAATTCACATTTATCAGCGTTTAGAGACAGACCGATTTGAAAGAAAGACAATGAAACTTTTGAAATCATCCGAGAAAGAGTGACTTTAGATCTTGAGATTAGCAACAAATCGTCAGCATATGCAATGTAAGAAATATCAGAAAAAAACAGGTTGAGGTTATAATTTGACAGGATATGGGAAACACAAATTTTGAAAATACTCGGAGAGAGTCTACCCCCCTGCCGGACGCCCCGACGTACTGGAACAGTAAGGGGTGAACCAGAGAATTTTCAGACACGAATTTGTGTACCAAAACCGAAGTACGGATATAACAGACAAATTGACTCCCTTTGAATGCAGAGCAAAGAAGGCTTGACTATGAACAACAGAATCAAAAGCCTTAGAAAGGTCAAGCGCACAAATATATAGTTTATGCCCCTTTTTAGAAGAATCTTTAAAGTTTAACTGAACAGGCAACTTATTTTTACATCTTAGATTCAAATACATTGAATTATTACAACACCTATTGGGGATTTTCATTCTGTCCACAGTAGTCTTCAGTAGGGACGTTGGGAATGTGGACGCTTTCCCATGGTGAATCCGTCCACAATTCGCCCGCGAAAATCACTGCACTATCACTACACAAGACACCTCACTCGCTAGCACTAGTTTTTGGCACTGCAGACTGCAGACACTTCTTTGTTTATTTGATACACAATTTATTTACTCGTTTGCTGCTGGTGTTGTTGCCAAATGTTCCAGGCACCATAGAGATATCACAAAAACGGGAAGAGCGGCAAGCACAACGGGATAATCGATTATTTGGAAATATCAGAAAAAACAAACCAACGCTTTTTCATCGGGTTTTCAAGATTATTTAAGCGAACAAGTGATGGGTAACTAGACTGTCGTATCCTAGCCCTTTTCGGTTAAACTTTAAGGGTAGTAGCAAGAGCACGATGAGCGTGTTGGCAGCTAATTCTTGGTTGGAAATCGAATTGATTTTCCCTGAGATTAATATTTGTAGTCAATATGGCAAAAGAACGTATTCAAACACTTTACTGAGATTACAAGCAACAGTTACGGGACGGTACGAAGCAGTATCAAAAGGCGATTTACCTCGTTTGAAAACTGAAGTGACTGTGCCACAAAGGAAGCTGTCGCATATACACATTAGAAAAATCAATTGTAAATGCTGGTGAAGAGCTGTACAATCCGACTGTAGGTAGTGCGATTCAATACCGTCAGTATCAACGGAACAAGACTTCAGTTTTTTCAGAGAACTAGATATAGCACTCAGATTATCCGGTATAATGAGTGACTGGACTAGCCGTGTGGGCAGAACTCGATTAAGAAGTTTCTGGTAATGTGCATGCACCTGGAAGTGAATTACAGACAAAATATGTTTTTTGTTCGGGCGTCAGTATTCTCGTCGGCACATTGGTTTTTATGGCACTTGAGCTTACTCAAGTGCCATATAGCGATCGTACTGTCTTTCGGTCTGTCCACATTTTGTTTTTAATTACAAACATTAAAGGAATAAATAATTTGAATGTTTCTTGATTCTGATTATCCAGATGGCATCGTCCAGTGACATTTGTGTGCGGATGGCATCTTCTATGAAGCTCAACAGACATAAATATTCCTTAGTCCAAACTTACTGCGAATCATATTTGATACTCAACAGCCATCCATGCGAAAATATCTCTTAGTCTCAAAAACAACGTTGGACCAGTGCAAACTGTCGTGACTTTGTTACAAGTATCCCAGGACTACCCTAAGGTATTTCTGAAAAAAAAGGTATTAGTTGTCAATTTTCCATCAGTCACATCTGCTTCATGTCTTAATTGTCTCGTCTTGTTCTAATTGAACTCCTGAATTTAAAACACAAATATTTGGAATCTGGAGTAGCTTTTTCTTTCTTTCTTTTTTTAATTTAGCAACCCCCGAAAAAGCTGCCTTTTTCTTGGATCTAGTGTGGGACACGTCACTTAGGCGCTGAGTTTCTGCTCAGAAAATACTAGTTTTCACTCGAAACCAAAAACTCAACTCCCCCACCGAGTCTGGATCCGGCCCGGATCTCAGAATTGCACATGACCTTTGTACCGTCCAAGTTTTCGTCCCAATCCCCTCCATCGATTGGGTCCCTACGCATGTTTACAGAATTTCCGGAGCCCTCCGTCAACTCCCCTCGCCATAGTCGGGATGGGGTGGGAAAACATTACGGAAACATCTGAGGCATCCGTCTGCTCATACCCCCCCCCCCCCCCCCCAAGAGTTTTCTTCAAATGGGATCACCCAATTTCGCAACTCACGCAGGACAACATAATCCCGGATTCCCCTTCCCCCCCCCCCCACAGGGATGGTGAAATCGGGAAAAAAACATTCCGTTGAGCAACGTGTCGGGTTCTTTATAAGCGTGTCAAGTTTCATCGTCGTGCCCAAAGTAGCAAAAACCGGGCAGACGTTTACGATCGCTATATGAGCTGGTAGTGCTGGTATATGGGTACAAAGTAAAAAATACTGCTAAATATATGACAGTATATAAATTTGTTTTTGAGGTTTTTTCAGCCATATTTTATGTTGATTGCGTCCCCTGAGTTATTCAAAAGGTATCTGTTCACTGAAAAGTGAATGAGCGGGTGGGATTGACTTAGTTGTCATAAAGGGTCGACTCAGTTCCTCTAATATGGGAATACTACTGGGATTATGCGGAAAGAAAAGGTACAGTAATTTTCAACCCGAAATCGTTCGTATCGACTAGTAATAATCGATTTTCATATACTGGACTTTCTCTATCCGATTTGTTGTACCCCTATGTGCTTGTAACTGTGTTGTATGCTTGACGGTCATGGTTTACGAAAAATTAAAATAAAATGGCAAATGAAATCGACTGGGGGTAGACGAAACTGACGATGGAGTGCTTGGCATTCGTCCGTATTTGTTTGAGCCACAGTCAGGCCCGTATCCAGGAATTTATTTCGGGGGGGGGGGGGGGTTCAGTTCAGTTCAGTTCAGTTTATTTTACGACCCAAATACATTTAACTATGTTGCCAGTACCCGCCCCAAGAAAGGTAGAAAAAAGCACTTGCGGTTGGGCGGGTACATAAAACTCATATCCTAACTAATAATTAACTAGAAACAAAACATACCAGAAAAAAGCACTAAAACAAGAAATAATAACCAATCTCTCATCAACTCATTTATTAATAATAATGAGAAAAAAGAAAAATAATAAGAAAGACAAGAAGAAAAAACTATGAACCTTGGCCTAACAAATACTTTTTCAATTTATTTTTAAATAGCCCCAGGTGCTCAGCCGCCCGAATGCTCTCCGGAACAGAGTTCCACACATTAGGCACTGAAAATCTAGTAGGGAAGCCGGCCCTGGTTCCACTTCTATGCGGGACAACGAAGTCACTAGCATGACGTGTTTCATAATGATGCAAAGATCTATTGTCACTAAAATAATCACGAAAAACCTCTGGACTTGCATCACTCCAACATTGATAAGCAAAAATTCCGACTTGGTACTCCCGCAGCTGTCCTACATTAAGCACTTGCAATTTTTTGAAACAAGCTGCAGTGTTGTGTGCACCTTCAACATATCCACCAATAAGACGCATCGCTTTATTTTGAAGAATCTGAACACGTTTAGAATTCACATAAAAATTGCTTGCCCATAACATGCAGCCATACGAAATATATGGGTGAATCAAAGCGTGGTATAAAAGCAATAAAATTCTCGGAGGTAAAAATTTTTTGAAACGTCGAATTGCTCCCAGACCACGGGCAACCTTTGTTGCAACAACATCGCTGTGGCGTTTCCACGAAAGATTACAATCAATGTAAAAACCTAAATAACGGATTTCCTGAACCTGAACTACAGGCTTATTATCAAACAGAATTCTACCATTAATATCACTGGGCTTACCAACTCTAGAATATAAAATAAAATTAGTCTTAGCAACGTTTACTGATAACAAACTCAATCTAGTAAATACGGAGAAATTTCTCAGGACACCATTCACTTTCAACACAAGACTATCCAAACAACGACTAGAAAACGTGACTGCAGTGTCATCAGCGAACGACGTTAAGGAACAATCCGGAAGATAAAACCTCATGCTATCTACGTAAACCAGATAAAGAAGTGGACCAAGGACCGACCCCTGCGGCACACCACACGACACTCGATAAGGGGAAGAAAAAACATCATCAATCATCACTTTAACAGACCTCCCGCACAAATAACTTTCAAACCACTTCAGACTCACTCCTTTAATACCCAAGCATTCTAGCCTTTGCAATAAAATTCTAAAATCTACCGTGTCAAATGCTTTCCTAAAATCAAAAGATACTGTTAGGGGGATCTCACCTTTTTCTAAACAATTATTTACAAAATCAACAAGATGAATAGCAGCATGACTAGTAGAGTGACCTTTTCTAAACCCGAATTGGGTGTCACTGAGTACTTGGGTGTCACTGGGTTGCCTGCGGGTCGGACAAAAAAGTACGAAAAAGACATAGATCAGAGGGAAAACCCTATACAATTGATTGTATTTTTCGGGGGGGGGGGGGGGGGGGGGGTCAGCCTCCTAACCCCCCCCCCCCCCCCTGGATACGGCCCTGGCCACAGTATTTAATAGCCTCACCCCTACTTCCATTGAAAAGCCGCTTTTGTGTTGAGATTCAAATTTTTCGCATCATAATAGAATTTTCCGCTGTGGGGACGGCCGTAGAGATTTCGAATGTCAGCACTAGGACATATAGTGAAACAAATCGGTTAACGCAAGCCAAATAATTCAGTTAAAAGATACAAAAATAATTTGGCTTTTCGTTCAAACTTCAGTCGAACCAATCTAACTCCCTTTCCCGTCTTGGCTTGCGCAAGTTGCTGAAATCTTTCTTAGACTTCTGGTCCGGAACAAGGAAACCGTATGCCGTAATACGGTACAACCTCATTTGAACCTTTGTTTGCTGCCAGACGAAGTATATGCTAGCCTAAAGCACATGCTCGTCTGTTTAGATCATCAGGCTATTTTTGTTAGCCTATCAGGTGCGGTTTAGGACGCACGCGGGAACAGCTCATACGAGGTCAGCAACCTTACGAACGATGGGGGCAATGTGGTGATGTTAGGTCCAGTTGGAATTCAGTCTGAAAAATGTGAGGAAGAGAAGAGGAGTAGAGTGGTCAGGTTCGGGGTTCCGTTTGCAGGTAAAGTGTTGCTTTCCCCCGAGTAGTTTGCTGGTGACGGAGGATCAGCTATGAGTAAAAGGTTTACGTTGGTTGGTGAAACTAACCAAACTAAAACATGTCAGGTTCTTTAATGTAGAACACTGAATGTAGATCGATCAATAGGGTCGGCAGGGATACATGCCCGGCCCCATATTATACAATGACCATACACAGACAAGATAAATGAATCGCTCCTCTGTAATACATACACACACACAAAGAGACTCGATGTGTAGTTAGAAATGAAAGAAAAAATGGTGACATATATTAAACGAACTGTTCAAATCAAACTCCATAGCCGACCTAGTTTAAGTTTAATTGCGTTCAGTGAAAGAATGTTTCTTTCAAATTATTTTCCGGTTTGAGCTATCATGTAATTGTAGGTTCATATCCTGTGCCTAAACAGTCCGTTGGCCGGACAGCTCCTAACCCTTCTAGAGAAAGATGGTTAGAAAATAAAAGTAAAATTCCTTCTTTGACCATTCTATTTTTTTTCTATCTGGTATTTATCCTGTTTGAAAGAAAAAGGATATTAAAGCTATGCGATCCTCTTACGTTTTTGTAGTTTTCTTCTTTTTCTCCCTCCTTGACAAAGAAACTCTAAAATTATTAGTTAGTACTCTCTACCATATATGACGGAAATTGCTTGTTCTCCACAGAAAACTGTCCAAAACGGCGTACGCGCGTTTGTCGCCCTCTCGTGGGCTTATTGGTCTGTTTGTTGTCGTCTTGTACGATTTATGTGTTAAAAATAAATTATTATTTGACTGTGCAAAACGGATAAGTCATTTTATAAGTAGTGAACTGAAAGACAAAATGCTCCTCAGCCGGGATTTGAACCCAGGACCCTCTGCTGACAAGACAGGTGCTCTACCATTTGAGTTACCGAGGGGCTTGTGAACAGAGTTCGCAAACCACTACAATAGTCTGGTAGAAGCCGACCATAGGAACAGTGATCCCGCCCGAAAGCAAATTCATGTAACCATAATCAGGATAAGTCAGCTACATTTTATTAGAGCTATATTTCATTTTCCAAGTTTTCCAGCTTGAGCGACTTGAGCCGGAAGAGGACCCTTGCCAAGAAGGGCCGAAGTATAACTCTAGTAGAATGTAGGTGACTTATCCGTTTTGTACCGTCAAATATGATTCGCAGTCAGCTTGGGCTGAAGGACTATCTGCAAATTATTATTATTATTAATACTGAGTTTTATTTTACAGAACCATAACCAGTCTTGTGTTTTATTTTCTGCCGTGATAACGTACTGTTAAAAATTCAACACAGTCCTTGTTACTTTCGTATTCACGTAAGTATTAATTACATAGAATAGTGCCCCCGAGTGCTCCCTCCCTACCTCCCCCCCCCCCCTATACGAAGTTCTTGTAAGGAAGAAAGGTTAATTAAACCTTTAATTTTCTGAATTGGCAAACAAAACGAGATGTTATCGCAGTGCAGAAGATGGCAGAGCAGAGGCTTGGGACCACCAGATATTCCGAGGCAAGAAGACTCATTAGTGCTGCATTGCGCAGTTCTATAATTATGCGTGACGGGGTCTAGCATATTGATAAGAGTCAAAAGTTTTGTTTTCGTCATTTCAGCGTTCGCCCAACATTCTTTTTTTTTGAGAAAAACTACTTTTTCTAGAACCTACTTTTTCAAATTATTTTTATTTATACTTCGTTAACATTTATCTTAAACTTAGTACGAACATATCTCAAGTCAAATTGTTTAAAGACACCTAGTGACAGGTGCAATCCTGGCCGACCTTTGGCTGTTTTGTTGAGAGAGAACTCGACCCTGATCGTCTATCCGGAGCATTAAGCCGCCTTCACACTGACGCGTCGTTGCGATGCGTCGCGCATGCGTTTATTTTGGGTTGAGTACAGGTTGCGTAGCGTATCTTTCACACCAGCGCTAGCACATGTCACGCTGGATGCGTATTTGTGTTGCGAGAGCAACACATACACAAATTGTTTTTGTTTTTTTTTCATTTTATTCCTGGTAACTGGTAAGGGTTTAACCTGTGCAGTTTTTACGGAAATTGTGGACCTTAGGCCGGATTGATGAATATGACATGACATTTTGGAAAGCTCTGTAGAACCCTTGTCTGGGGCGAATAAGGATGGTTTTTGTTTGTCCTCGAGCCAGAGCCTACGGTGTCCGAAGTGAAGTGGAGTTATATAGCCCATGTCAGAGAGGACTATCTGAAGTTGTGTAGCGAACCTTTCGTTTCATCAAACCATTTTTCTGCTTTCGAGCAGAAAGCTCCGTTCTAGTACGCAAGCAGGCAGGCACCAGTTTGAAATTGAAGATGGACTAAAAATCTAAAAAAAAATAGTGTTAAATATATGCGGCAGTTATCCGGCCCCACAGCCGACATATCTTCTTTGTGTAAGAAATAGAAAAATCTACAGAAACAAAAAACTGGCTTTTTCCCACGGCTCCGAAAGTGCTGCTATCTATTGTTTCTATCCATGTCTGTTCGCGATTTCAGCGGAGTTTATCATTCGTTTTTTAGCACTTGAGTTTGCGGTAGAGAAATGGTATCAGATGTGCCTCTTAAACTTTGAAAGTTGTCTCATTGCTAAAGAGACTAGAGCTTATCCTTTGCTACTTTCTAAGCGGTGACGTTAGAAAGTTGGCCTACGGCAAAAAAGTCAACTTTTGAACTAAGACAGGTTGAGTTTTTTTTTTCGACCGCAATCAATAGCCGTTGATGAGCTGATAAAAGCATAAGTCATTCATTTTTTTGGTACAAAAATTCCTTCATGAGATACACCAGTTTGAAAATTTCAATGGGTTGACATCGTCAGTATTAAGGTACACACTGATACCAAAAATAGGCGATACCAGATATGAAACATGTAGGGGACTTGTAAGCAACAGTCGACTGTTAGTTCATAATCATCTTCGGTAATGAGGGGTTTGCAGCTTTTGCTAATTGCTGTACCTGTTATTTGTTTCCGGTGTAGGTATTCGATGGTAAGAACAATTTGGTTCCCAATGGTGAGATATGCAAGGGACTTTTAAGTAATAGTCGGCTGCTATGCTGCAGTCATCTTCAGCGATGAGGGGTTTGCAACTTTTCCTAGCTGGTGTACCCATTATTTGTTTTCGGTGAACTTGATGTCTATCACGGGAGAGGGACTTGTAAGTAGGAATCGGTTCACGAGGGGCTAGAAATTTTTGCAAGTGGGTGCACATTGTATTATATTTCTATAAATCTGACGGTAAGAAAGTTTGTGTCGATGGTCTATCGCTGTAACCTAGGATTAACTGTTTACGCAACGGATACAAACGAAAATGTAAAACAATGAGGTAGTTTCATAATAATTAATAGTGTCATCTATGGTAAAAGGATATAGTTCATTTATTCAAAAAATTTTTACAACGGATATACGTCAGCTACGATTGTTCATCAGCGATATTTCGGCCCTCCTTGGCAAGGGTCCTCGTCAGGCTGTCAATCTTCTGGGTCAACGTCGGGGAAGGAAACAATCCTGTAATAATTAAGATATAATTCAACTTACTGCAAAGTCAATTTAGTCCCTCCGTCCGATATTATTTTGTTGTTTTTTTTACAACGCTGAAGAATAGGTTTTGATCATGTGATCATTCTGTTTAGAACATCCGGTTTTAAAAGCTTCGATAAGTTGACAATTTCAGCATTAACCGACAGCAAAGAAACAAAACCAATAAGTTGGCGAAGCCGGACCAAGGTTGCCGCAACACTTCACGTTGCTCAGGCAACGTAGGTCTAGTTACGTTTTCCTTTTTCGGTTTCTTCTGCCAAATCTTCATTTTTTTCATTAATTAGCAACTTTTAATCATCATTAGTAGGTTTTTTTTTCATCATTAGTAGGTTACTCTCCAGTTTCTCTTCAAAACTTACATTTTTTGCTGAAAAATCTAATGCGTGACGCGTTGACGCAAGGCAAGAATAGAACTTGCGTCAACTCTGCGTTGCGTCGCTGCAACCGTGACGCAAAGGTTACGTAGCTAAGTGTGAAAGGTTCTACGCGTCAATTTGAAAGCGGCTTTAATGTGTCACTATAATAACTGTATTTAAAAGCCCAGGGGCCATATACATAATACAACAATAGTACATATTACAAAGGAAAACAACAACAATAATTTCATACGGCTATGAAGCCTCACTACTAAGCTTGGTCGCTCTTAGCTTCAACGCTCCGTCCATAAACTCGCACACCTTTGTTATAACCCTTTCCGAAGTGCTATTCACGATATCCGGAAGAAGCAAAACACTCCCCTTAAAATAAGATCCCCTTAACTCCGAAAGCTCCTGGCATCGATTGATAAAGTGGTCCATGTTTTCCTCTACCCCTGCTTTGCAAAGTTGGCAATTATACCTGACATCTGGACCAGTCATATGCCTATCAAAAACTCTAAATCTACCAGACAGGGGGAGGGAATCAGCTCTAGCTTGGATCCACAACTTCAAAACTTTTTGAGGTAGATTCATTTTAAAATAAAACTCGGGCCCAAACACCTTCTTAGACTCACGGTAAAATTCCAAAGTTTCGGACTGACTTATTAAAGCTCTCCATTTTTTGAATCTCTTGGTCATCCAAAATCCTAGTGACTCTACGCAATAAATTATCAGCTTCTACAGGGCCGCGGCCACTATTCGAAACATAAGAAAGACCTAGATCATCAAGCTATATAACAAGTTCATGCTCGCAACTTCGGTTTCCTTTTTTTCCGCGTTGCTTCTTTTTCTTCTCCATTCGTTCTTGCTTTATATCGAACTTATAAAAGTGACTACGTCTCCACCTCCAACTCAGTGACGTTAATACAAAATCTACCTAACAGTTTACCCTACTTTAACGTCACTCTTAAACCTGCTTTCTTTTTGTACTTTCCAACTCTAAAAGTAACTTCTAATTTCAAGCTTTTCATTTCCCTATCAAATATTCTCATAAGAACTCTCTCTCTGTTTTGAGAAGCCCTTCCTCCAAAGGGCCTCTATCTACTATGGAGATCTACCTTTTTTTACTTTTTTCTAACAATATCAACTTTAACCTACCATATTTTACAACCATTAAATATATTTTCTTAATTACCATTAACCTACTCATATTTTTAAAACCTGGTAAAAACCAAAAATGTATAATTTTTCTTCACTTCGAAATCAAGCAGTCAAATTTTTTAGGTTCGATCAGGAATTAACTACCAACTAACTTTGATTTCTGGTATACAGCAACATAGTAAACAAATATTGTGTTACATAACAGCCGCACTGAGCAATTGATTAATGAACGAAGCGATCTGATTTCAAGTCTGTCAAACTCTGATATGAACAATTACGAGATAAACTTACCGTCTCTGTTACATGTCTGATATGCTTCTGACATATGGAATGCATACGTGTGCCCGTAGGCTCGGGACTTGTCATTTGATTTGCCAAGGCTCGTGGCAGTCATTGTGGTATACTTGTTATCAACGTGTACACTGTTTAGTAGGCTTAGTATCCTATTAGGCCTATCACACGTTTTTCTCATCCCAAACGAAGTTTGAATGGTGCAGCTGAAATGTAAATAGTCTGGTTGGAGTGAGTGGTTGGAAGCGTAAATTGTCGATGCTACTTTAATTATGCCAAGGCACATATGATATAATATTAATATTAAAAGCCCGAGGGCCATAAACTCACTACTATACCTGAGTGCAAGTATTTTGAAAATCCAGCATCCACACAACTTATTACACAACTACTGACAGTCCCGTTTACAAACTGGAACGAAGTCAATTTCTCATTTTTTTTTTTTCATTCCTAGCTGGGGTCACTCTTGGAGATTGAGACGACGGGGGGGGGGGGGGGGGGGAGAGGGGGGGTCGGCCAACAAGTTAGATAAGACGGAATAATCAAGTGATCTTTCGAGCTAAGTGACGTTTCCCCGAGTACGAACTAGAACAACCTGTTCCTATGTATTCTCGTACACATTATTTTTTAGCATCACTCTTTATATGGTTAGTTGGGGTTGTTCATTCGATCCTTAACAAGTACTTTCTTAACACACATTGAATGTACGCATTTTTGTTAACAAGCATTTAATGTCAAAAACTAACAAACTTGAACCTTAAACACTAGGGAGCTAGCCAAGTGACACACACTCGAATAGCAGCGACATCAGCACCTCTAGCGACAGAGAACGTCCATACTGAAACTCAATCAGTCTTGCACCAGCGCCGGGTCCGATAATTCCATATTTCGAAAACAGCAAAAAAAGATACAAACTCCCCTGTTTCCTCGATGTGTGCAGACCGCATATTAGTGGGACTAGAAATTTCAAACCTGCAGGTTTGTCTCGCTTATAATGTTCCGAGCGTAGTGGGCGCGCTACGCGTAAGGCCCGTTTCCGACGCATGGAAAGCATTATAGTCTTGTCGCTACTAGCTAGTGTTATTTGGCTCTGATTCGAGCAGAGCTTTATCAGTCCTTTGTTGTATTCTGACTGTTGCTCTTATTTTAGCAGCCGAATGGAGGAACACGGCCCCAGCTCTGAAAGTTCCCCCTTTCGGTTGAAGATCTGCTGTATACCCTGGAAAGATGTATTCGTATCGGTGAAACCTAGAGCAGACCCAACAGGTGAGAGCTCGTCCAACTATAGATAGCCTGTTTCCGAATGCCAAGTAAGTAGCGCGTTGGCTAGTATTACGACTACTGTATTTCTATGGGAAGAAGTACTCTCAACCTGATGTTATGGCGAGGGGTGGAGTAAGCCAGACATAGATGGTAAATGTTCTTAGATACAGTTATCGGAGTCAGGACTGCCTAGGGCGTCTGGTGGCCTACTACACGTGCAGACTTCACGGGTTCATTGTGGATTCCCTCCCCCCCTCGATTCACACTAAGGTTTGCGTCCCGAACCACAATAGGCGATAAACCACCCATCATACACTAGGCCTTACAGGCCAGCCCACTCTAAGGAGCTTCAAACAAGACTCATAACAATGACCTAATGTCCGTAAATAAACAAAAGGTTTGATTGTCTGGTATGAATTGTACATGCAAAATAAACAACCTTTAGGTAAAAGGGTTGTTCCCGGCCTAGGTCCATAAAATAAGTGTGGGAGAAGATGACTCATCCGCGGTGGATGAGTCATGAACATAGAGTTAATAAACTATACAGAATTTTACGGACAGAATAAAAGATATACTGAACAGAAAGGGACTAGGTGGTACGATGGCACCACCGTAACACTAGCGCAGACAAACATCGAATGATACTGCGGTTCTATCTATTTCCTTTTATCTTCATTTTCTTGGCTTGGCTTCAGGCTTAAGCCTGAAGAGGACCCCTGACAAGATGGTCGAAATATAGTTCTAATAAAATGTAGCTGGCGTATCTGTTTTGCAGTGTCACATACATTTATTTTTACTGATTGGTGAACTGAACGCTAGCACCATAGCAGAACAAGACCAAAGGTGTTGATGGGTCCCAAAAATCTAATTTTGATTCAGGCAATTGGGTGACCCAATTGCCTGTTTGGCAATTGGCCTGACCCAATTTGGGTCTTGTATTCGCCAGATCCAGTCTTTGCCAGGCTAATCATCAGAGAAAACCAAGTTCAGATATATCTCTATAAGCCATATCTATTTTGACGATACTGACCGAGCCTTCCTGCTTTACTTCTGCTAAGTTTCCGGCTTCGCCCGAATTCCAAACGAACTTCTAGTCCAGCAAAAAAAGAAAATTCGGAAACAAATCCAGCGTATCTCCTTATCCCGATAAAGAACATCCAATCAACTGTCCGGGTAAAAATGATTGTCCTAGACAGACTAGGCATCTCTTCTTACCCCTGAACCTGTCATCTAATCGAACTTTTGCTTGTAACAAATTTTTCGGTTTTGGCGGGATTCCGGGCGAACTAGTTGTTCGGCGAGAAAATGGTTTTCAGCACCGTGTTAGGCATGTTTTTAACCCTTAAATCGAAAATTCAATCAACTTCAATGAAACTTGTACTTCTAACCAACTTTCCGGTTTTGCCGGATTCCGGACGAACTACTTGTTCGGCGAAAAAATGGTTTTCAATATTGTGCTCAGTAAGACTTCTTACCCCATAATCGACTATCACATTAGCTGTTTAAAAATATTTTGTTTGTCCCTTAATCTGTTTAAAAATATTTTGTTTGTCCCTTAATTTAAACCCCCGCCCCCACCCCTAAATGTAGAGCTACAGGGCCCATCTACGAACTCGACCTTACTCTTGACCCAAAGAATCGTCACAAGAAGTTTCGTCAAAATCTCTCATTCCCTTCAAGATTTATCGTGCTCACAGACGGACGGACAGACGGACAACTTTTGCGATGTCGTAGGTATCCCTCCACTTACGTTTTGGGATCCCAAAAACAAAACCCGTAAAGATCGGCTCACGTTTTCTATTTGTATGGCCCCTGCAGCCTTCGGGTGAAGTGATCATAATGTCTGTCGGTCGGTCCCTTGAAGCTCTTGTTTTTACGGCCAGAAATTAAATCTTACAGGGACCACTAACTGGCGCGTTGTCGTTGAAGAAGGGCAGCAGAAGTGTAGCGAAGCCGCATCCAAAATAACAGGTGTCCTTTCGCCCCGAGCTAGGCTTTCATAATTTTACAAATTAATTTCAGTTTAAGTTTTACATAATCTCAAGATATGTTTAAACTCCGGAAGTTTCTAAGTTTCATTTGGAAGTCTCAAACAGTCTCTTGAAATTTTCAACGTTTGCAACGAAAAGTAAGAAATTCCGAACTGAATAATTTTGAAATGTTAAATGGTTGTTGTAAAAGGCACCGAAAGACCAGTGAAGCATCGACAAGACAGCTCCTGAGAAGGCGTGCGTATTTGTGGCACCCAAAAGGCCACCATACCGAGCACTACCCCCCCCCCCTATAGCAAACCGCGTCCAAAGTTACCACCCTATTTCCTCCTCCCCGCTCCGAAGTCGGATCCCTGCAGTGCCATAATAATAATTTTAATTTATTAAAGCCAACAAAGGGCCATACAACAGTATTCATTCTCGCACTTAACTAACAAAATTGGCCTTCAAAATTACATGCAATAAGATCACTTCTTTTTACCCTTCTACTATTCGCCAAATTACCTCCGATCATAACTTCCAGTATACACTTAAAATGTTTACATACCTACCGAATTACCTGACGATTCGTCGACTGCATAATACCAGGAAATAGTATGGGCACCCCACCAAAAAAACTATCTCTAATTTCCTTCACCCCCGGACAAATTGTCAGCAGATGGCATAGACTCTCTTCTACCTCACCACAAAGTCGGCAAGCACACTCGGCCACTGGCAAAGACCTATTCTTTTCAAAAACCAACAGCTTATTCTTACCATCCAGGAAGTTACCCCTTGCTGCCTTCAAACGGGCCTGTTACCCTAGGTTTACCACAGAGCAAATCGCGGCGATGAACGAGATATTTCAATCGCAGCGACAGAAGATTGAGAAGAAAAAAAATCCCTTTTCTCGCTTCTCATGCAAAGTTGGTAGAACTGAACAGCAATAATTAATGTTTCTAAAAGTCAATCATCAAAAGGGTCGTCCATGTTGCTGTTGCGTGCATAAAATGGTACTGTCGCCCGATTAAGGCTGATTTTCCCAACATTGAAAATCGCCTGACGAAGCAACAGAAATCGCCGATTTTGGCGACGAAAATCTTGGCGATGGCCGATATCGCCTCAGTGTGAACGTCTGTGTGAACCTAGAGTTTGACTATTGATTGTCCCTAGAACGGTTTCGTGTAAACGCGTGCGGCGCCTCGCTGACCGCTCGGCTCTATATTTATCTATCCGAGCAAAAATAGTCTAAACAGGCCCCTTTGATGGCAACAAGGGGTATCCTCCTGCATGGTAGGAATAATGTGGTATCAAATAGGATAGGAAGGGGTTGATTTGATACTGAAAGAAATCAAGAAATATTTCTTGAGCTGTTCGGTGAAATCGATATATTATGTGTAGTGTCCTTACCTTAGTCCTTGGACACTGGTGTGCCGCAAGAGTCACCCAGGGCGTCCACAAATAGGTGCCACTCTTCCCTCTGGTGGGCTGCTGCCATGACATCTTCCCACTCGGGTTGCTGACCTGACTGGACGTTTGCAAGGTCCCTCTGGTAGGTGCGATGGATGGTGTTTCTCGGTCTTCCCCGTTGACGTCTTCCTTTTGGGTGTCAGTACTCCGAGGACTGTCGAAAACACGCCAGTGGTCCTCAGGAAGAACGAGAAACGTGTCACTAACGACTCAAACTCAACAGCTCAAATCCTGTGTCAAACAATCACGGCGGTCTTCCGGAGCAGCCATGATACCCGAGGGGACACCGCTTCTGGCCCTTCTGCTAGATACCCGCGATTTTGCATCGGCAAGGAGAGTTAGTCATCAAGAGTATTTCGGATGTTGTTTGGCAACCTGGATTCATCCATGCGGAGGACGTGGGTGAAGTATCGCCATCCTCTTTTTCTGATAACGTGCGTTACCATCGGCAACCTATGTGTAGTGTAGGGCATCACGTATGGGTGGGGAGAGACCCCCCCCCCCCCCAATGTTGTCGTTCAGTCGGCAAAAAGCCGAGTCGGCGCGAAGCTCCGAAATTTTTCGTAAAAACGGTCGATTTTTTTTTTTATCAAAACAGTCATTGTGTTGCGAGAGCAACACTTTGGTTTTGTCCTCGTTTTTTTTTTTTTTTTTTTTTTTTCCTATGACTCCGATTTCATTTTATTCCTGGTAACTGAGAAGGGTCTAACCTGTGCGGTTTTTACGGAAAGTGTGGACCTTAGGCCGGATTGATGAATATGACATTACATTTTGGAAAGCTCCGTAGAACTCTTGCCTGGGGCCAATAAGGATGGTTTTTGCTTGTCATCGAGCCAGAGCCTACGGTTTGCGAAGTGAAGTGGAGTTGTATAGCCTATGTCAGAGAGGACTATCTGAAGTTGTGTAGCGAACCTTTCGTTTCATCAAAAGATGTTTCTGCTTTCCAGTGGAAAGCTCCGTTCTAGCACGCAAGCAGGCAGGCACCAGTTTCAAATTGAAGATGGACTAAAATCTATAAGTGTTAAATATATGCGGCAGTTACCCGGCCCCACAGCCAACATATCTTCTTTGAGTGATGAATAGAAAAATCTACAGAGACCAAAAAGTGGCTTTTTCCCACGGGTCCGAAAGTGCTGCCATCTATTGTTTCTGTCCATGTCTGCGACGATTTCAGCTGAGTTTATAATTTTTTTTTTTTGCACTTTGGTTTGTGGTAGAGTAACGGTATCAGATGAGCCTCTTAAACTTTAAAAGTTCTCTCATTGCTAAAGAAACTAGAGCTTATCCTTTGCTCCTTTCTAAGTCGTGACGTTAGAAAGTTGGCCTACGGCAAAAAAGTCAACTTTTGAACTAAGACAGGTAGAATTTTTTTTTCGACGGCAATCGATAGCCACTGATGAGCTGATCAAAGTATATGTCATCCATTTTTTGGTACAAAAATTCCTTCATGAGATACACCAGTTTGAAAATTTCAAAGGGGTTGACAACTTCATAGTAAGGTACATTGAAACCAAAAATAGGCGATACCAGTTATGATACATATAGGGGACTTTTAAGCAACAGTCGACTGTTAGCCCATAATCATCTTCGGTAATGAGGGGTTTGCAGCTTTTGCTAGTTGGTATACCTGTTATTTGTTTCCGGTGTATTCGATGGTAAGAACAATTTGGTTCCCAATGGCAAGATATGCAAGGGACTTGTAAGTAATAATCGGCTGTTATGCTACAATCATCTTCTGCGATGATGGGTTTGCAGCTTTTGCTAGCTGGAGTACCCACTATTTGTTTCCGGTTATCTTAATGTATATCACGGGAGAGGGACTTGTAAGTAGGAATCGGTTCACGAGGGGCTAGGAATTTTTGCAAATGGGTGCACATTGTATTCGATTTCTATAAATCTGACGGTAAGAAAGTTTGTGTCGATGGTCTATCAATGTAACCGAGGATTAACTGTTTACACAACGGATACAAACGAAAATGTAAAGCAATGAGGTAGTTTCATAATAATTAGTAGTGTCATCTATGGTATTTTAATCCTGAAAAGTTACGGATAGGTTTCTATTACCAACTAGATTATATAAGATATTGTTCCAAGTTTTCATCCGTCACGATGTCTACGATTGAAAAGGATAAAGTACAACTGACTGCAAAGTTAATTTAGTCCCTTCTTCCTATATTATTTTGTTGTTGTTTTTACAACGCTGAAGAAATCCTTTTGATCATATGATTAATTTTTTTAGAACATCCCGTTTAAAAAGCTTATGCAATAATCATCTTCAGCGATGAGGGGCTTGCAACTTTTGATAGCTGGTGTATCCATTATTTGTTTCCCGTGAATTTGATGTCAATAACGGGAGACGGACTTGTAAGTAAGAATCGGTTCACGAGGGGCTAGAAATTTTTGAAAATTGGTGCACATTGTATTCGATTTCTGTAAATATGACAGTAAGAAAGTTTGTATCGATGGTCTATCGCTATAACCTAGGATTAACTGTTTACGCAACGGGTACAAACGATACGGTAATGTAAAACAATAAGGCAATTTTGTAATAATTAATAGTGTCATCTATGGTATTTTAATCCTGAAAAGTTACGGATAGCTTTATAATATCAACTAGATTATATAAGATATTGTTCCAAGTTTTCATCCATCACGATATCTACGATTGAAAAGGATAAAGTTCAACTTCGACGGCAATCGATAGCCGCTGATGAGCTGATCAAAGTATATGACATCCATTTTTTGGTAAAAAAAATTCCTTTATGAGATACACCAGTTTGAAAGTTTCAAGGGGTTGACAACTTCAGTAGTAAGGTACACACTGAAACCAAAAATAGGCGATACCAGTTGTGAGACATTTAGGGGACTTGTACGCGACAGGCGACTGTTAGCTCATAATCATCTTCGGCAATGAGGGGTTTGCAGCTCTCGCTAGTTGGCGTACCTGTCATTTGATGAACAATTTGGTTCCCAAATGTAAAACATGCAAGGGACTTGTAAGTAATAATCGGCTGTTATGCTACACAAATCTTCAGCGATGAGAGGTTTTCAACTTTTGCTAGTCGGTGTACCCATTATTTTTATCCGGTGAACTTGATGTCTATCACGGGAAAGGGACTTGTCAGTAGAATCGGTGCACGAGGGGCTAGAAATTTGTGCAAATTGTTGCACATTGTATTCGATTTATCTAAATCTGACGGTAAGAAAGTTTGTATCGTTGGTCTATCGCTGTAACCTAGGATTGACTGTTAACGCAACGGGTACAAACGATACTGTAATGTAAAACAAGGTAGTTTCGTAATAATTAATAGTGTCATCTATGGTATTTTAATCCTAAGAAGTTACGGATAGCTTTATAATACCAACTAGATTATATAGGATATTATTCCAAGTTTTCATCCGTCACGATGTCTACGATTGAAAAGGATAAAGTTCAACTGACTGCAAAGTAAATTTAGTCCCTTTTTCCGATATGCTTTTGTTGTGGTTATGGCAATCGATAGCCCTTGAAGAGCTGATCAAAATATATGCCATCCATTCTTTTGAACAAAAATCCTTCTTGAGATAAACCAGTTTGAAAGTTTCAAGGGGTTGACAACTTCAGGAGTAAGGTACACACTGAAACCAAAAATAGGCGATACCAGTTGCGAGACATGTAAAGGACTTGTAAGCAACAGTCGACTGTAAGCAACAGTCGACTGTTAGCTCATAATCATCTTCGGCAACGAGGAGTTTGCAGCTTTTGCTAGCTGGTATACCTGTTATTTGTTTCAGGTGTATTCGATGGTAAGAACAATTTTGTTCCCAATTGTAAGACATGCATGGGACTTGTAAGTAAGATCGGTTCACGAGGGGCTAGAAATTTTTGAAAATTGGTGCACATTGTATTCGATTTCTGTAAATATGACAGTAAGAAAGTTTGTATCGATGGTCTATCGCTATAACCTAGGATTAACTGTTTACGCAACGGGTACAAACGATACGGTAATGTAAACCAAGAAGGTAGTTTTGTAATAATTAATAGTGTCATCTATGGTATTTTAATCCTGAAACGTTACGGATAGCCTTCTTCCGATATTGTTTTGTTGTTGGTTTTACAACGCTAAACAACAGCTTTTGATTATGTGATTATTCTTTTTAGAACATACCGTTTTAAAAGCTTCGATAAGTTGACAGTTTCAGCATTTAACCGACAGCGAAGAAACAAAACCAAAGTGTTGCTCTCGCAACACTTTAGCCGGCGAAGCCGGACAAAGGTTGCCGCAACACTTCACGTTGCCCGGGCAACGTAGGTCTAGTTTTTGTCTTAGAAACAGTCGTTTTTCTGTTAAACATACCCGGTAAAAAAGACCAGCCAGTCGGTAAATACCTTCCCCCCCACCCCCCAAACATTTTGGCTAGTAACCTCATCTCTCTCTAGCAGTCGATTTGTACATCAGTAGCACATTAATTCCAAGGGGGCCCGAAATCCCGTATGCCTGGGGCATCCGTAGAGTTTCATCAGGCACTACGTCTCTTGCCAGCCAAATGCCAATTCCATTCTTGCTGACCTCACTGCGTACCCGTGGAGCCGTCGACGTTACGGCCGCACCTTTGCCACCGCTGGAGACGACACTGGAAGCTCCTCCTCTTGGGTCTGATTGGCTTAGAAATTTCCAGCATATTAATTGTTCATTAATGGTATTGTTTGCTTAGTGTTATTTCTGTTTTCTAGACTGGTGCCAACCCCACAGGAGCCCCGAACCCGACCAGGACGATTAACACTGGCTGTGATTTTGTAAATAGTTGAAGATTAGCCGAAATAAGACAATGGTAAGTTTGAAATCCAAGCATTTTCGTTGTTGAGGGTTTCGCCATAGGCCCATGATATGTTTTTCGTACACTGTCAGTTAGAAATGTTTACACAGGGATGCGCAGTTTCAGTAGAAATGATATCGCACTGTTATAGAAAAAATATGTCATCAGCCTTTAAGTGTTACATTTCTAACAACATGGTTTGCAAAGTTGCTTTTATTGAACAAATAACACTGAAAGCACCCCTCGCATTGTTTACTATTTACATTCCAGTATTATGTCATTTTGAATACTTTAAAGTTCAATGGGCACATAAAACTACACCAATCCCACTCTGTAACAACCTAGGGACAATGCTTACCCCCTAGATCAGCAGCTTTTTCAACAGTTTCCTCTCTGTGATATTTCAAAGCTTAATTTTTTTGGGCCAGTAAATGCTCAATTTACTAGCTTGGACAAAGATAAAAGTGATGTTTTTTATAATACTTAGTAGATCTTTATTTTATGCATAAATCAGCTAGTATAATTCAGATTTGAATAGGTTATTTGTTTTTGAATGATTTTTCTGGCTATGTTATTATTTATAAGCTTATTGCATATTCTGGTACATCTTATAAAACAAGCTAATCAAGCTTCACAACACTATTCCACAAAGAAAAACTTTTAATAGGCACTTTAAACCATGGAACTTCTGATGAAACACTAGAACAATCAGGTAAACTGCATCTGCGGCTTGACTTTGGTTGCATCTCAAATACATCCTTTTCTATCAAGCATTGCTGGGAGTTTTTGAATTTCCTGCCACGACATCCCAGCTCCTAAGATTTGGATCGCAGAAATGCCAGATAGGTAAAGACAAGGGATAACAAGAAAACGGCTGATTTTCGTAGCGCCTTCTAAAGAAGTCGGAAATGTTTATTTGTGAAGCATTCAATACAAAGTAAAGCATTACAGGTGTCCATTGTGCTCTAATAAATCACTCTAATAAACACTCATAATTTCCAAGTCCAGAGACCCGAATTTCGTACGGTGCATTCTAGCCCCTCTAACAAATCCTCGCTAATTTTCTCACGTGCCGTATTTTGCCACCTTCGATGAGTGGCTGTCTGCGAGAAGTTTTTCCATCAGAAAACCGGTTGTGTAAATTTGTCCCTCTTTTCGCTACAAGTCAGTGGATCTCGAAAAAGGCGCAAAACAGCCAAGGCCGTGGGTGATTTGTTGAAAGCAGAGCCTAGTTTTAAAGTATTCAGTTATTGTTAAAATACTGAAGGTTGAAGAGTAAATAGTGCGACGGGTCCTTTAAGCCTTTGTCCAGCCCTGTTGGCTTCTAGCAAAAACAGAAACATTTATATAAACGATTTTCCTGCCGACGATCTTCTCGTAAACAATCTTCGGGAGCACGATACACATCGAAAATAGGGAGACACGACAAGTGTAAAAGTTAGTGAGTTGTCGTCGCACTCGCACCTCGCACTATTTACTCTTCAACTTACAGTATTTTAAAATACTTTAAAACTAGGATGTGCTTTCAACAAATAACCCACGGTTTTTGCTGTTTGAAGCCTTTTACGAGACCGTTGACTTGTAGCAAAAACAGGGAAACAATTTACATAATCGGTTTTTCTGATGAAACAAGACCAAAGGTTTCGATGGGATCCCAAAAATTCAATATCTGATCCAGACAACTGGGTCTTGTCTTAGCCAGATCCAGTCTTCGCCAGACTCCTTGAACATTTTTACAATTAAAATTCAGAAACGGATTAAGGCCAAATAGCTAATCACCTGAGAAAACCAAGTTCAGATTTGGATTCAGCATGTGTGTTTACCCCTATAAGTCATATCTGTTTTGACGAAAACTTCCTGTCACTTCTGCCAATTTCCCGGTTCCGGCCGAACTCCAGAACTACTTGTCCGGCGAAAAAAGAAAGCTCAAAGACGAAATCAGGGTATCTTCTTTCCCAGTAATGAACATCTAATCAACTTCAAATAGAAATTTAGCTTATAACAAATTTTCCGATTCCAGCCGGATTCCGGTCGAACTATATGTCATTGTAAAATACGATTGTCTCACAGGGACTCAGCATCTCTTCTTACCCCTAAATCGCTTATCTAATCAACTAGAAATAAAACTTTGACTTCCAACAGTTTTCCGGTTTTGGCCGGATTCCGGACGAACTACATGTCCGGGTAGAAACTTGTTTTCACATAAGTGTTCAGCATGTCTTCTTGCCCTAAATCGAACATCCAATCAACTCCAAATTAAACTTTTAATTTTGACAAATTTTCCGGTTTGGGCCGGATTCCGGTCGAAATACTTGTCCGTCGAGAAAATAGTTTTCACCATCGTCTTCAGCATGTCTCCCTACCTCTAAATCGAACATTTAATCAGCTTCAAATAAAACTTTTACTTTCAACAAACTTTCCGGTTTGGGCCGGATTCCGGGCGAAATACTTGTCCATCGAGAAAATACTTTTCACCATCGTCTTCAGCATGTCTTTCTACCCCTAAATCGAACATCTAATCAATTTCAAATAAAACTTTTACTTTCAACAAACTTTCCGGTTTGGACCGGATTCCGGGCGAAATACTTGTCCGTCGAGAAAATAATTTTCACCATCGTCTTCAGCATGTCTTCCTACCCCTAAATCGAACATCTAATCAACTTCAAATAAAACTTTTACTTTCAACAAACTTTCCGGTTTTGGCCGGATTCCGGGCGAACTACTTGTCCGATGACAAAATGGTTTTCACCATCGTGTTCAGCATGTCTTCTTACCCCATAATCGACTATCACATTAGCTGTTTCAAAATATTTTGTCTGTCCCTTAATTTCAATCCCCTCCCCCACCCCTAAATGTAGAGCTACAAAGCCCATCTACGAACTTGACTGGTCCGACGACCCAACGAACCTTCTCACCAAGTTTCATCAAAATATCTCATTCCCTTCGAGAGTTATCGTGCTTACAGACGGACGGACGGACGGACGGACGGACGGACGGACGGACGGACAGACGGACGGACGGACGGACGGACGGACAGACGGACAACTTTTGCGATGTCATAGGTATCCCTCCACTTACGTTTTGGGATCCCAAAAACTACAACCGTCGACAGCGTGATACACATCGGTGGTAGCAAAACACGGCAAGTGAGAAAATCCGCGTGGTTTTGTTAAAGGGGTTAGAATTTTCCGTACGAAATTGGAGTCTCCGGGTTTAGAAATATATGAAGTGATTGTGGAAGTAGGTTGCGTTAGTATTATAAGTAAGACAGGTCCCTTAAGGAGATCGACTGTACCGTATGAAATTTGAAAACATAATGAAGTGATTACGGAGGTAGGTTGCATAGGCATTACTGGTACGACGGGTCCTTAAAAAAGGTAATAAAAAAATTGCAATGTTAACAGGTGTGTGTGTTTATCTCATTTGCGCATCCTTGTGCAAATGTCATGGGGAAGTTTGGGGAAGAAGACTGAGAGATAAGTTAATGGAAGTTGTTTGTGAATTGAAGTCGGGGATATTTACTATGGACAATTGGTTAATTACGTCAAAAAGCACGACGTGCAAATGCGACGGTGTACAGACGAAAGGGGCGCAATAATAAACGGCGTGCAAGCAGAGGCGTTACTAGCGAAAGTGTTTGGGCGGGGGGTATTTTTTTTTTTTATTATTTATCTATCACCCGTCATTTCAAAAAGAAAGGACGGAGTACAAATACGAAAAGAAAAGCAAAAACAAAGAAAAACATAACACTTTCATAGGAAAAAAAATAAACAATTACAACTGATTGACAACTGAACACGATTACGGACATGCACACTTGTACTATGAGAATTTTGCTCCAGGGGTGGGACTGGATTTTTGAGTTGTACTTGTTAATCATTTACCGACTGGCTAGTAATTTTTCCCGACTGTTTGCAGAAAAACCGACTGCTTTTAAGAAAAAAACTACTGTTTTGACGAAGAATCTGCGGATTTTAAAGGACACCTGAATGAAGAGTACCAAGTATCATCCCTATCTGTATGACTTCCGTTAACATTGCCTGCAGAAAACCCAATCCAAAGACAAAATAGTGTTTCCAAGCTATGATTTTTGCTCCATTTTGCATCTGTCCTTATTTCAGTACCGAACAATTTCAGAAATTAACAAATGTCTCCAATCAACCCTTCTTCTGGAATATTTTTTAACCAGTTAAGCCCAAATGTATATCTGGAAGAAATTCAAATACAATCCGACCAGCGCTGTACAAGATTTGAATGAATTGCGCTTTTTGTCTTGGAGTCTGCATATGCAAACCTCCAGAAACGAACATCCCTATTTTGAAAACGTCACGCTCAGGAGAAGAATGCTCTCCGTGGCCTTGTCTGTAAATGCATTATGCATGGTGTGTTCAAGTATGGTTTCATTGTTCAGGTGTCCTTTAAGAGAAACTACTATTTTTTAAGAAAAAATTGACCATTTTTACGAAAAAACCGACTGTTTTGAAGAAAAATCGATTGTTTCCAAGAAAACAATTCGACTTTTTTTTACGAAAAATCGCGGAACTTCGCGCTGACTCGGTTATTTTTTACCGACTGCCGACGACATTGGGGAGGGGTGTCCCCCCATACTTGACGCCTCTGTGTGCAAGTAAAATCCAGTCTTCACCTCCCAGGTGTCTGGCACTTCCGCACAGTGTAGCCAACCCTTCCGGATTTTCGTGACAATGATCGTAGCTAATTTTGCTATTCTTCAACATTTCCTACGAGGCTCCTTGAAATCTTTTGCCTCCCCAGCACAACTGTCGATCACTCCTCCTTGTTCTCGTAACCGATTCATTTGCATATTCGTTGTGTCTCAAATATGTTGCCTCTATGACACCTTCCAGATTCCGGAATCTCTTGTGTTCCGACACCTCGGACTTCCAGACGTTTTGCCTGGCTTCACCTTCCGGATTCATTTCCACGAAATGGATGTCTGGAGTCAGGAAGGTGAAGCCTGCATACGCAAATCATAAAATCGAAACGAAATATGTCAATAAGGGGGAGAGGGGGACCCCCCCCCCCCCCCGCCAGTGTTCTCGGCCAGTTGGTAAAACATGAGCTAGTCGGCGCGAAACAGTCGATTTTTCTTAAAGACAGTCGGTTTTCCTGAAAATCAGTCGATTTTTCGTCAAAACAGTTAAAGCACTTGCAATTTCTGTCCGTCCGTCGGTCTGTCTGTCGGGTCGGTCTGGGTCTTGCCAGTTTGGGCACTTCCATATAAGCTAGGATGATGAAACTTGGGGGACGTTTTCGCATGGATGGCTGTAGCCCTCGGAGCGGTGTTGAACGGGTTCACCTGTTCCATCCATTCACGCGGAAATGACAAAAAGATCGCAGAATCCACGCGAAAATCTCCGTCCAGCTCGACTGGAGGTCGACGGGAGCAGAGCCATCCAAGCGAAAACCTCCTCTTGGCAGGCATATCAGGGACTCCAAAAGATTAAGTTGGAAATAGTCACTTCCCGATCCAAGCATCTTGGGGGGAGTGGAGGGAGGGGGAATCCGGAATCTTGAGGTATTTATAACCCTTGAACGGGTGATCAGATCTTAATGAAGCTTGATATAGAAAGATCCCGCGTAGAATCCCGACCGGGTCCGGTGACTTCGGGGGAACCGGAAATCTTGGGAAACGCTTTGAGTGGAGGGATCCGGATGAAACTTGGTTGGAAGAGGAAACAAAACAGGAAAGGATTTGGGCACTATGGGGGGGGGGGGGGTCCGGAATTCTGATGATAAATGTTATGTTTGACGGTGCAAAACGGATAAGTCAGCTACATTTTATTAGATTAATTTTCCAGCTTGAGCGGTTTGAGCCTGAAGAGGACCCTTGCCAAGAAGGGTCGAAATATATCTCTAATAAAATGTAGCTAACTTATCTGTTTTGCACCGTCAAATATGATTGGCAGTCAGCTTCGGCTGAAGGAATATCGATAAATATTCCTTCAGCCCAAGCTGAATGTGAATCATATTTGATAGTGCAAAACGGATGCGTCAGCTGAATTTTTTTAGAGCCATATTTCGGCCCTTCTTGGCAAGGGCCCTCTTTCGACTCGAAAGCCCCTCAAGTTGGAAAAACGAACATGTGGAGTTGTTTGAATTCGCTAGCCGACGTGAAGCCCGGTTGGTGACAAGAAAGTCGTGACACAAATAATGGCGACACGAATAACTTTTCTTGTTCTCGCCTGGCCACCATCCGGTAAAGCAAAATCTTAAGATCAGAGCTAAAAATTTGGAGAGCGAAAAACTTTCGACCCGGCGAACCGTGTTAGAATCTCTAGCCTACGTGAAGTCCGGTCGGAGACGAAAAATTGCTACACAACAAAGGCGACAAGAATAACATATTTCTTCCTCTCGCCTCGTGACAATCCGGCAAAGCAGTCTAGCCTGTGGCAGAGATGGGCGAATCCGATCACGAAAGGATTCGAATCCGAATCCAGGGCTAGGTACGAATCCGGTTCCGAATCCACCTTTTCATGCTGAGGATTCGAATACGGAATCGAATCCGGATTCGATTCCGACCTAAACAAAATCACATCATATAATAGGTTATAGTTTAAAAATCAGAGGTGATAAAGAAGTACTGATGCCTAAGGCAAATAAGACGGTTAACTGGGGATGTAAACCATATTTCAAGGTTTTTATGTGTGGTAGTTCGCAACCAGGAACGAATTTAAGCACAAGACCTAAATCACATTGTATAAAAATTGGGAAAAGATTAAAAATTGGAGCGGGTTCGTACGATTCAGGGTCTGGAATCCGAATCGGAATCCAGCCCGACAAGCAGAAGATTCTAATCCGGATTCGGATTCGCCCATCTCTGGCCTATGGGTCAGAGCCGAACATTTGGCAGCGCGAAAAAATGGCGAACCGTATTTTAATCGTCAGCTGACCTGACCGGCGATACGAAATTCGCGACACAGATAATGGCGACACAAAATGTTTTTCTTCTTATTCTTCTTATCGCTTGGCGACCATCCGGTGCAACAAAGTTTTCCGGATGGGAGCCGAAAGTAGAACGATGCAATTCACGCGAAAACTTTCGGCCCGGTGAAACATATTTTCACGTGAAATTCGACGTGTGTCAGAACCGACTTTACCCGTGGACGCCACTTGTTAGGTAACAAAGGAAGTTTCATTTCCTGTTCGTCCGAGGTCCCTCACCCGGCCCAAGGGGTCCCGTCATATACTAGTTGTTTGTTCGAACTTGTTTGACCTTGCGTAGGAACCAGGCATATTTTGGTTAGATAATGCAAACACGCGGATGGTCTGTTGTTGGATGTGAACGGTATTGTATAACGGTTAACTTGGATGAAAGACCAGTTTAGTTATGATTAGTATAGTCACACAGGGGGATTAGGACATTTCTTTAAACAGCTAAACTTGTTGTTGATTTGATTGAATTGTTATTATTGGCCGCACTAGTAACCTCAAGCAGTTGATCATGTATTCGAAGAGTGCGTCCAAACATTGACTTTTACTTCATCTTTTGCTTCGTACTAGACCACCATCTCACCACATGCCACTTTCCGGCCACATGCCACATTCTGGCCGCATGCCACATTCTGGCCACAGGTGCTCGTTTCAGGCACAATACACTCCGTTCATATGTAATAAAGAAATAACTTTGTTTCAGCCAGGCAGATCAACTGCATCATACATTCCTTTCATTTATAATATACATTTATTACAATAACAACTTAATTTTAGCCACACATAGCCTATCGCCACATTATGATCGAGAAGGCAAATAAAAACATTTAAAGTATTTGCCGTTATTAGAGGTTTAAAAGGTGAATATCTGACGCTCACAAATATGCCATCGATAACTGTTCACTAATGAGCTATAACCTTAGGATGGAATTAAGAACCCCGGTATCGCTGAACCATGCAACAAGAGTGACATGCGAGGAGCAAGGGGGCTACAGAAAATAGAAAATCTCGAGGTAGTGCTGTAATTGTTCGTTGTTTATGACTCTTTGGTAATTGGTGGAAGGAGAATTTTGAGATTTCGGAAAATAGGGAATGGATTAGTTTTAAAGGACCCCTCCCACTATTATCCCTTCACCTCACAGTATTTTATAATATTTGAATACTTTAAAACTAGGCTGTGCTGTCAACAGATCACCCACAGATTTTGGCTATTTAAGCCTTTTTCACGACCCGTTGACTTGTAGCGAAAACAGGGAAACAATTTACATGATCGGTTATTCTGATGGAAAACCTTCTTGCAGACAGCCGTCGACAGCGTGATAAACATAGAGGTTAGCAAAACACGGCAAGTGAGAAAATCAACGTGGTTTTGTTAGAGGGGTTAGAATGTACCTTACGAAATTGGGGTCTCCGGGTTTAGAAATATCTGCAGTGACTATGGAAGTAGCTTGCATTAGTGTTATAGGTAAGAGAGGTCCTTTAAGCAGATACACCAGATTTTGAGCCCGTCAGTAAATATGGCGAATTACCTCATGGAAAACGTGTGAACCAACGGAAGATGTCACCACAGTGGCATGCTGCGGTGGATATGATTGCACACAATTGGCCATATTCCTGTTCAGCGCTTCCAAGCGGACATTTTTCTGTTAATCCCCCCATGCCTCACCGTCATTATTTGGATCAGACATGGTAAAATAGATCCACAGGTTAGTAAGTGGAAAACCTGTCATCTGGGTCCCAGGTATTAGAGGTTTTGCATATGATTCAGCAGCCGAAAGTGAAAGTGACCCACTACCCTATGGATTCAACTTTTTACTATGTCTTTAACCAACACTTGTGTAGACATAGTAAAAAGTCGAATCCATAGGGTAGTGGGTTGCTTTCCCTTTCTGCTGCTAAAACCTCCATTACCTGGGACACAGATGACATTTTGCCATGTCTGATCCAAGTAATGGCGGTGAGGCATGGGGGGATTAACAGAAACTAGTCCGCTTGGAAGCGCTGAACAGGAATATGGCCAATTAGGATTTGAACTCGCTTATAGACACCAAGAGCCGCCATCTTAGATTGGAACAATGCAATACACAGGACGTACCCAGACAAAGTGCAAATTCAGATTGAGAAATGGCCATATCCACTTCCGTTTTCCAACAGTTTGCGAAAGAAATAAATTACCCAGGGAATGCAATTATTCATTCGTTATCGCGAAGCAGCACTCGTACAGAGGTTTCTAACGGTATTCTTATCAGTGTTAGACTTCCTGTTCAGAATTTGGGCATTTCTTATGACACAGAAGCGCACCTGCACAGTAGAATCTAGGGTCAAAGGTTCTAATAGCTGAAAAACATGTCAATATGTCGGATAGACTTGATTGATTTCACATCGTTTGTTTGTATCCTCCAGTAAAAAAAAAATCACGCATGTTTCATAAAACATTAAATTTTAGTTACTTCAACGTAAAAAAATATATACTGATATCCAGATGACTATACACTTAAAGGACATGTATTCTTTGAGCCCAAGCTGACTTTGAAACATTGTTTGAACACATGTTGGTAGTTAGGATACTAATTCATTGTGCTCCGGTAGTATTTCCATTCTCGTTCTTGAGGTTCTGTGTATCCTATCTCTCCTATTGGCATCACACTGATTATCACGCTTTGTATTTGATAGTGCAAAACGGATACGTCAGCTGAATTTTCAGCCGCTCAAGTTCGAAAAAAGTCGTTTCCCACAAGTTCTTTATTTCCAACTTAAGCGGCTTAGAGCCTGAAGAGGGCCCTTGCCAAGAAGGGCCGAAATATAGCTCTAATAAAATTCAGCTGACGTATCCGTTTTGCACTATCAAATATGATTCGCAGTTAGCATGGGCTGAAGGAATATTTATCACGCTTTCCACGTTAGTTCTCTGTAGATGACGTAGTAGGCTCCCGATAAGTGTTTCCGGGAAGCTTCTTGGTCAGATGACCGGCTGAGCAAATTTGCTACGTCTAATCCAAGGAAAGGGACATTGACAGATTTTAAAAACATCCGAAGTGTTGTGTAATTTGATGTAAAACTATCTGGGAATACCTTAGCTGAAACACTGTGTAGTGCGAGGTGTCCTTTAAAGTTCAATGGGCACATCAAACTAGTCCAATCCCACTCTGTAACAACCTAGGAACAATGCTTACCCCCTAGCTCAGCAGCTTTTCCAACAGTTTCCTCTCTGTGATATTTCAAAGCGTAATTTTTTGGGACAGTACATGCTCAGTTTACTAGCTTGGACAAATATAAAAGTGATGCTTCTTATAACGCTTAGTAGATCTTTATTTTATGCATAAATCAGCTTGTATAATTCAGATCTGAACAGGCTATTTGTTTTTGAATAATTTTTGTAGCTATGTTATTTTTTATAAACTTATTGCATATTCTGGTACATTTTATAAAGCAAGTCAATCAAGCTTCACAACACTATTCCACAAAGAAAAACTTTTAATAGTCACATTAAAACACGGAACTTCTGATGAAACACTAGAACAACTGCATCTGCGGCTTGACTTTGGCGACATCTCAAATATATCCTTTTCTATCAAGCATTGCTGGGAGTTTTTTAATTTCCTGCCATGATATCCCAGCTCCTAAGATTTGGATCGCCGAAATGCCAGAGAGGTAAAGACAAGTGGATAACAAGAAAACGGCCTATTTTCGTAGCGCCTTCTAAAGGAAGTCGGAAATGTTTATTTGTGAAGCATGTAATACGACATAAAGCATTAGAAGTGTCCATTGTGCTTTAAAAACTACTTCACCACCGGTCACTCGCAGTGTAAAAAAGAAATACGAAGCATTCGCAATTATTAATTGTTTAAAAGGACATGTTTACAACCAAGAACGAATAATCAGATAGAACCTCTGTCTTTGGTACCATGCAGCGACTATGAATACCCCGACAAAATCGAGCGGAAATATAAGTATTTATTGTATCATTTTACCCGTCTATTCTACTTACGTCTTAGACGTTGCTCATCACAGAGAAAGAAAATGCAGGAGGCGTACTCCGCGTAATGACCCGCTCTTGAGCACGTCCAAAGAACCAATCAGCTTTGTCTTCTAGCTAATGTAGAGGTAACGAAACGTGTTGTGGCGCGAAGCTAGTAACCTCCGCTGGTTCACAGCGGAAAAGGTGCGGGGAAATACTCGACTCGGCAACGTCATAGTACCGAGATAGGGAGACGGAGGTTATATCTGATTATTTGTTCTTGATAAAACCCATGGATAATTCATTTCTGATTTATTTATAAACTATCTATTAACGTTAGGATGGAAATTAGGAACCCCGGTGTCGAGGAACCAGGGTGACTGAACAAGAGTGACAGGCGATGATCAGGGGCTACAAACAATTGGAAATCCGACGGTAGTGAATTAATATGTAATTTTGGTCATTATTGATGCATATTTAGAAAATAAAATACGACTGATCTGCGGTTAAGGCCCGAGGTTCGGCCGTAGTAGGGGTAGCGCCGGGCGAGGACAGATGGCTGGTCGACGGGAAGCATGGCAGGATTTGAGTGTCCGGAACTTCGCTGATCAATGCAATTTCTCTAGGTCACAGACACGAAATAAAAATTTCACCATATGGTAATTTTGAATGTAAGGTTTGAAGCCAAGCTGAGCTCTGTGGAAGGTTTTGTTCAAAGTGCTTGCAAATTATTGGTGGATTTTTGGAGTTGGCCGTTTGCTGGGTGAAAGCTTCTGCATTTTCTCAGGTGGATGACTATATAATACAATCACTAAACTGTAAATATACAAAGATTTCAGAATTGCAAATGATCACAGATTTGTACATATACACTTTGAACACGTACATTTTATCTCTCGTTATTTTACTTTTGTCTGCATGTCGTTCAATCCGCATCGTTCTTCTAGTTTTTGGGATCCCAAAACGTAAGTGGAGGGATACCTATGACATCGCAAAAGTTGTCCGTCTGTCCGTCCGTCCGTCTGTAAGCACGATAACTCTCGAAGGGAATGAGATATTTTGATGAAACTTGGTGAGAAGGTTCGTTGGGTCGTCGGACCAGTCAAGTTCGTAGATGGGCTTTGTAGCTCTACATTTAGGGGTGGGGGAGGGGATTGAAATTAAGGGACAAACAAAATATTTTGAAACAGTTAATGTGATAGTCGATTATGGGGTAAGAAGACATGCTGAACACGATGGTGAAAACCATTTTGTCATCGGACAAGTATTTCGTCCGGAATCCGGCCCAAACCGGAAAGTTTGTTGAAAGTAAAAGTTTTATTTGAAATTGATTAGATGTTCGATTTAGGGGTAGGAAGACATGCTGAAGACGATGGTGAAAATTATTTTCTCGACGGACAAGTATTTCGTCCGGAATCCGGCCCAAACCGGAAAGTTTGTTGAAAGAAAAAGTTTTATTTGAAGTTGATTAAATGTTCGATTTAGAGGAAGGGAGACATGCTGAAGACGATGGTGAAAACTATTTTCTCGACGGACAAGTATTTCGACCGGAATCCGGCCCAAACCGGAAAGTTTGTCAAAATTAAAAGTTTAATTTGGAGTTGATTGGATGTTCGATTTAGGGCAAGAAGACATGCTGAACACTTATGTGAAAACAAGTTTTTACCCGGACATGTAGTTCGTCCGGAATCCGGCCAAAACCGGAAAACTGTTGGAAGTCAAAGTTTTATTTCTAGTTGATTAGATAAGCGATTTAGGGGTAAGAAGAGATGCTGAGTCCCTGTGTGACAATCGTATTTTACCCGGACATATAGTTCGACCGGAATCCGGCTGGAATCGGAAAATTTGTTATAAGCTAAATTTCTATTTGAAGTTGATTAGATGTTCATTACTGGGGAAAGAAGATACCCTGATTTCGTCTTTGAGCTTTCTTTTTTCGCCGGACAAGTAGTTCTGGAGTTCGGCCGGAACCGGGAAATTGGCAGAAGTGGCAGGAAGTTTTCGTCAAAACAGATAGGACTTATAGGGGTAAACACACATGCTGAATCCAAATCTGAACTTGGTTTTCTCAGGTGATTAGCTATTTGGCCTTAATCTGTTTCTGAATTTTAATTGTAAAAATGTTCAAGGAGTCTGGCGAAGACTGGATCTGTCTAAGACAAGACCCAGTTGTCTGGATCAGATATTGAATTTTTGGGATCCCATCGAAACCTTTGGTCTTGTTATCTCGGTTTTTATTTACATATCGTTGTATTATTTGTTGCTTCCGCATCGTTTTCCTGTTGTTATTGTGGTAGATTTTATGATTTAGTTTTGTTTTTCGCTAAGGACGGTTTGCCGGATGTGCAACTGAAATGTTTATTGATTGATTGAAAAAAAAAAAAAGAAAAACAAATATACTAAATTTTTATTTATCCCTCGCACATCATCTTAGAGGGGTAACAAGCTGACCAAGGTAAAACCCCGAAAATCTCATTTTTCTATTTTTATGCCGATCACTAGGAAATCAAGTCACCCGATATGACATTACTTCTGAGCATAGAACTATCGCTTGAACTGATGGTGGGTTTACACGCTGCGTACAATCCGAGCGTATTTTCGAAAATGAGCGTATTTTAGGCTCGTATTTGGGCTTGAAAAGATCTCTAGCAATACGGACGTATTTATATAACAAAACGGACCAATTTCTCTAACCAATTGTTCGTTTCGAGTGTTTTATTTTTGTTTTGTTTTTTATGGTTTTCAAAAACCGTTAAATAAAAGAAATTGAAATTGAATTGAATACGTCCGTATTGCTAGAGATCTTTTCAAGCCCAAATACGCCCGTAAAATACGCTCGGATTTACGCAGCGTGTAAACGTACCATGATTACTACGATGGAGCTACGATGTGCATGTTTTACAGCAGGGATATGACCTTACGTCGGACTGTGCCATTCCCATCCACTTACTGTCACAGTCGTTACTATCCAAAATGTTTAGGGGGAGGGGGGGTATTTACCTACTGGTTGGTCATTTGTACCGACTGTTTTTGCATAAAACAACGACTGGTTTCAAGAAAAAAAAAACGAGTTTTGACAAAAATTGACTGATTTTCAGAAAAACCGACTGTTTTCATGAAAACTGTTTTTTACGGAAAACTGTGGCGCTTCCCGCGTCGCGTCGAGTTGGCCACTTTTAACAACTGGCCGACAAAGTTGGGGGGGGGCGTCCTCCCTCCCCACATGCCTGACGCCCCTGCTTACTGTGACAAAAGTCAACTTAATTACGAGTCGGCCAAAGCAGTTGTGAGTAAGGGCTCCTAAGAACACCTGAATGAGTGTTTGGGCCTTCGTTTTATCAATTGACCCAAAATTCCACGGGACAGCGTTAAAGAAAACCTGAATGAAGAGAACCAAGTATCATCCCTATCTGTACGACTTCCGTTAACATTGCCTGCAGAAAACCCAATCCAAATACGAAATAGGGTTTCCAAGCTATGATTTTTGCTCCATCTTGCATCTGTCCTTATTTCAGTACCGAACAATTTTAGAAATGAACAAATATCTCCAATCAATCCTTCTTCTGGAATATTTTTTTAACCAGTTAAGCCCAAACGCATATCTAGAAGAAATTCCAATACGATCCGGCCAGCGCCGTACAAGATTTGAATGAATTGCGCTTTTTGTCTTGGAGTCAGCATGTGCAAACCTCCAGAAACGAACATCCCTATTTTGAAAACGTCACGTTCAGGAGAAGAATGCTCTACGTGGCCATGTCTGTAAATGCATTCTTCATGGTGTGTTCAAGTATGGTTTCATTGTTCAGGTGTCCGTTAACTAACGTTCAAAGAAGCATCCCTATACTCTAGTTCCCGTACACCGCCAAACTAATTTGGTCCTTTCTTGCAGAACGAAGAACCTTTTCTTCCCGAGATCCTCTTCCCCGACAGCCTGGACCTGGACTTTCCCCTCTGCGAACCCGACGACACCGGACTCGGATGGATGGCTGAAATCGACATCACCCCCCTCTGTGAAACCCCACCCTTCACCCCTCCAGCCTACCATGAGAAGCAAGTAGAAGCCACTGAAGACCTGCTAAATCACTTGATAAAACCCCTAGATCCAAGTGTGTATCTTTCAGAAGGGTATTGGGACCCGGGCTTAGAGCCAGAGAATCCGCCAGAGTTATACAGTTTTGAATATGTTTATGAGGACCAGGACAGATGGCGACACTCTCAAATGCCCTCAGAACAGTATTTTGACACGCAGCCGGAGTTTCACCTAGCAGCTCACGATTACACGACGCGAAGATATACGGTAAGAGAAAAACTTATAATATTAGCCTACTGTTTAGTAGAGCGTCAAGTACTTGTAACGAGCCGTTGTTCGGGATTGTCGGCCAAACCCCATTCCAAAAGGGTTCTCACTTCGACACATTGCCAGGATTGTAAAATTGATCTTCTAGTAAATTAGACGGTGCAAAACGTGTAAGTCAGCTACATTTTATTCGAGCTGTATTTCGGCCCTTCTTGGCAAGGGTCATCTTCAGGCTGAAGCCGCTCAAGCTGGAAAAGTAACTTGTGGAAAAACAGTTAAAGATTCTTCCTTAAAGATCTGATTTTGTGAACTTCTTCTCTGAAAGTGGGTTGGAGTTCAATTTGGCATGAGCCTGAAGAGGACCCTTGCCAAGAAGAGCCGAAACATAGCTCGAATAAAATGTAGACTTATCCGTTTTGCACCGTAAAATATGATTCGCTTTCAGCTTGGGCTGAAGGAACATCTATGATCTTCTAGGATTCTTATCACCCCTGCTAAAATTGTCTTACTTTGCACATTAGAGCGCATTCAGATTCAAATTCAAATTCACTTTATTAATCCAAAAACTCTTCATTGCGAAAAATAGCATAGGAAAATGTCAACAATATACTAAAAACTTCATGCAATATACAATTTTGGTACAATTTTGGCTAATATTATATACAATTTGTTTCTGTTACAATAATATTCAATCATCGGGTCAACTACTTATGACTACGTGTAGAAACAACACACTAAAATCACTATTAATAAAACAAATATAAACTTGGTCCCGTCACAACTGATAAAAATAACAACAATATAATCAAACAGAGTTAAAATGGCGAATAAAATATGGCGCAAAAGATTTCAGATATCGCTCAGATGATTGAGATGGAGGGAGCTTCAGCTGGGGTTTACTAGCAAGTTTAGCCGCTCTTCTTGTGGCCCTTACGTCTTCCCGCTCTATGAAATCCGGTAGTATGTCCCTGTGATCATCGAAGTTTAGCATAAGGTCCATGATGGATCTGTTGGGCTTCGGTTACTGTTGGATTTGGATGCCTGGTCGGATGGTGTGCTGTTGTCGGGCTCGCTTATAATTTCTATTTTGAGGATTGACTCAACAGGATTTATAATCCCATTGGCATTTGAATAGTTTGGATGAATAGAGGTATAGGGTAGTGAGAGACGTCAGCACGGCGTTTCCTGGTTGAAAAATGCGAAGGAACTACTGGGCTCTGCAACAGCTCACCTCAGGTACTAAGTGGGTTTTTTGACAATATCGAAGTAAAATCTTCATAGTTTATGGAGGACGTGATTCCTCAAAAGTGCCCGTGATAGATAAGGGGGTCTGGGTCCTATTCTCATTCAGCATTTGCCGTGAGCACATCTAGTGAAATATTGCCTCATGCTTTACCCTTGGACTGTTTTCTGGTGACGTTGATTTTGGCTCCGCCCACGGACTTTTCTCCTTCGGATCATTTCACTGCGGAATGGCTAGCGAGAAACTCGTTTTGAACGCTTTGCTGAATTTCGTGTCACGTGCGAGAAAAACGGGTTGCCCGGTGGACTCGATAACGAGAATTGCCTGTGAATTTTTCAAACCCGAAGAAATTGTCGATGCGAAGAAAGTGTTATGGGCTGATGCCGCATCGACGCGACCAACTGAGCGGCAAAAACGGGGCGACAATGTTCATGATATAGTACGCGCGTTTGACATGTGTGACGAGAAAAAGATAACGTTACCACGTTACGTAATATTTGAACCAGATCAAGTGCCAATAGTACCGGGTGAAACTACTGCAACACTTACACGCAAGCTGAATGAATTCTACATGGAATTCAAAAACTTTGCAGAACAGAATAGTTCCAAGGCAATCGCCTTTCCCCAGCCAGGACCGTCCGCTCTTCAAAAATCAAAGACTCTTTACTCCGTCGTTGTCAAAAACCCCCCCAAAGATCTTGACAACCCGTGTGCCCGAAAAGACTTTCTTGACAATGTTGCCGGGAATAGTAGCTCCAGCATTGTCACTCTCAAGCCACGAAAGGATGAATGGCGAGTCGTAATGTCGAATAAAGATGCTGCCAATTCGCTTGCTGATGCAGTCAACAAGTCGAACCGAGCTGCCGATGCGAAAGTGACGACTCCTGCATTCTTCGGTATCGTGCGCCGCACGCCTTCTGAAACGACCGGTCAGAACATTCAGAGTCTCTTAAAGAATTGCGTGGAAGTGACTCAGATTCGCGAAACTAGGTCTTTCCGCCTGAAGTTCGAGACGAGACAGGACCTTCAATATGCCGTAGACAATCCGCCAGTGATAGGGTACGAGCGCCTTACCGTCCATGAATATAAGTTCCTTCCCCCGCAGTGCTTCAAATGCCAGGCATATGGTCACACTGCAAGCAGTTGTGCACAGACTGAGAAGTGTTCTCATTGTGCAGGGCCGCATAGAAATTCGCGAGAAAACCCCTGTCAACTAGCCATGAAGTGTGCTCTCTGCGGAAAAAGCGATCACCCCTGCTATGCGTACAAGTGTCCTGAAGCCCAGAAGGTAATGAAATGAACCGTTCTCTAAGAATAACCACCTTGAATATTAATGGCTCAGTGATAGATAAAAGACCTGTTCTTGTGCAACTTATGAGCTCATGTGACGTTCTGTGCATACAAGAGCACTTCTTGTCCAGCGATGGACTAGACCTGTTAATTCTTGATGGCTGGATTAAGGTTTTTGGAGTTCCTGCTCTTTCAAGCGGAAGGGGCAGGCCCTCTGGTGGTACTGCTGTCTTGGCTCGTGCAGAACTTTCGCCTGCATTGCACCTGACGTCAGAGTTCTTTGTCTCAGTAAAACTCTGTGACGTTGTAGTCTTCTCGGTATATCTACCAACTGATTACCGCGACCGAAACTCAGAAAGAAAGTTTAGCATTGCCTGCAGTAAGCTTGCCAGTGCCGTGACTGCAACCCGTCAACAAGGGCTCGAAATAGTGGTCGCTGGGGACTTTAACTGTGACCTCAGAAATGCAAACAACCCCAGGACTGAGATTCTTTTAAATGCCTGTGCTGAACTCGAAGTTATAAATAATGACTTGGACTTCACTTACATGCACAACAGTGGCTCTACATCTAGTCTCGATTTTATAGTTAAGTCAAAACTGAAAGCAACTTCGCTTCACTCACATGTTGACACTTCTACAAACATTTCCGATCATCTACCTGTCTCGAACTCTTTCGAGATCACGCGCCCCGCGTCTCCTCAAAAATGCGAAAGATGGGTCTGGATAACTGAATGGGAGAAGATTGTCTTACCTGTGTATCAAGCTGTGTCTGACGACATTCTGTCGAGGATTAAGGTGCCTTACCACCTTCTCCAGGCTGGCTCAAACCTTGACGAGCGTGAAAAACAGCTGTGTCTTAACATGTTCTGCACCGAAATTGTACACGCCTTGCTTGTCGCTGAATCTGCCGCTGTACCAAGGCGGAGAGTGCGAATTGGTACTGAGATTCCAAAGTGGAAAGAAAATCCTGAGCTTGTTGAAGCACGTAAATCTTCCCATTTCTGGTTTAAGTTATGGTGTGAGAATGGAAAACCAAGAGATGGAGTAGTGAATCAAACCCGTTTGCATACAAAGAGAAAGTTCGCCAAGTGTTTATCTAAGCATCGTATAAACATCATAGATGAGAATAGTGCTCGTGTCGCAAGTAACCCTAACGAAGTGTGGAAGTTTCTTCGTAGTAAAAAAAATAAATCGTGTAGCTCCACGCAGCTTGGTCCCTCCGAGACTGAATGGAATGATTATTTCTCTGCCGAGTTCTGTGCACCTGACCCACAGCTTGAAGTACAGTTTGAAAAAGAGTTGGATGAAAAACTCGGATGCAGCGATCTTTCTAGCCCCGGATTTTCTGTTTCGTATTCCAGTGTTTGTGAGGCAATTCGCAAGGTCAAAAAGAAAACTTCTAAGGGCGACGACAAAATATGTGGTCTGCATTTGACTAACGGTAGTTTTATGCTTTTTGAATATCTTACATTGCTTTATCAAATGATATTTGCGAGTGGTTTAGTACCTGATTCATTTTCTGTAGGCCTTGTAACACCGGTTCTGAAAAAGGGCAAAGATCCCTCACAGTGTAGCTCACATCCTCCAATTACTGTTGCGCCTGTGCTCTGTAAAATTTTTGAATTACTTGTTCTTGGTGAAATTACCCGTGTATGTTATACTCGCGATAACCAATTTGGCTTCAAAAAGGGAAGTAGCAGAGAGCACGCACACCACCTTATTTGTAATGTACTTCTAGAATGTGACCGAACCGGTGAGTACGTTATCATTTCAGCGCTCGACGTAACACGAGCTTTCGATTCCGGTATACACGGCCAGCTGCTTCTAAGTGCGTCTAACCGCGGTCTTGACCGGTCTATTTTGATTCCTTTTCGTGATCTGTACAGTAAGCTTAAAGTCAAAGTGAAGATCCTTCTGCCAAATGGTGTGAAAATTTCATCAGTAGTAATTCCCGTTAGAAAGGGAATACGTCAAGGAGCTCTATCTTCGCCTCCTCTCTACAATAATAGCGTTAGTGAAGCTCAGAATGTGACAAAGCCCAGTTTTGTGTATTTAGGATTAGATATTTCGTTGTTAAACTACGCTGACGACATTTTGAATCTGAGCCGTTCTATTAGTGCAACAGAGTCAAACTTCCTGTCCCTAAGCGAGTCGTACAATAAGATCGGCCTTTCATTTAATGAGGCAAAAACAGAGGTTGTTATTTTCAACCGCAAAAGTGGTGATCCTGCTCCTCCTGTAAAGCTTGGTGATCAGACCATCCAGCCTTCTTCTAGTCTAGTATACCTAGGCCTCCCTATTGGTGATAGTATCAGAACAACTCGTTCTCTATTAGTAGAGGATTTTGCGAGCAAAACTCGTAAGGCATATGGCATGATCTTATCATCTAAAGCATGTTACAATCGGCATATTCGAGCTCGGCTATTCGCAAGTCTGGTCATGCCGCACATACTCGCTCTTTCTCCATTTTGGCGCCTGCTATCAGATCTAAATAAGCGTAAAATTCGTTCTTGCTTTTACCGTTTTTGCAAGTTTCTGCTAGGTTTACCTCCGTGGACACGGAACACTTATGTGAGCAAGAAGTATAATGTCCCAGAGCCTTTCTGTGCTGTTAAAGACAGAATTGAAAAGTTCCGACAAAGTTTAAGGTCTGACAATAGTCTCACTGAGGCTATACGTTACTAGTTGTGCTTTTGTTTGTAAATATGGGTGTAAACAGTCGAGTTGTTACGAGTTAAATGTCTGAGTGCCTGTGTTGAAGTGTTTTTTCTTTCTTTTGATGTTGTGAAATTTTTTGTGATTTTGCTTTCTCTCTTTTCCTATACTCCGCTTTTGTGCTTTTGCCTTTAATTAGCGGGAAATAAAATTCATTCATTCATTCAAAATGCTCAGAAAACTTGAACAAGCCTGCCACAGAGTGCAAGGTTCATTGCAATAATCGGTAATAGATGTCATACTGTTATGGAACATTATCTCGCATTTTTGCTCGGTACAGTGGCTGAGAAATAGAAGTTCTCATCATTATCCGTTCTTGGTATGATCAGTGGAAATAGTTCGTGGAGCAAAGTTTGAACTGACCTCAACAAAAAGCGGGTATAACGGAAGACTGAACACCGGCTAGAGTGTTCATAAATGCACAGTATAGAGCGATAGATAGATTAGTGTACATAAAAGTAATGTCATAAAACGTAATTCTAAAAAGTTCCTTGCATAGCTTTACAACGCCGTGACTCTGACTCATTTACTGTTTGTGGCTCCGTTCTTGGATCTTTTAAACGCCACGGACAAGAAAAAGTTAAGAAAGCTGTTCATCAAATTTGCTAAATTTCTTCTTCAACTTCCCCACTAGAGACTCGTTAGAATCCTACCCACAACGCCTGCTGTTTATTAGGTCACACTGGCAAGCAATAAGGCTGTTAATGCCCGCAATCGCCAATGACGTAGTTTGTGAAACACCGTTTGGAGCAAGTGGGAAAGGAAGATAAAACCTCTGTATTAACGACAAATCTCGCTGACGAAATTGACTGCAAAGCGTCAATGAATCATTAAATATCCTTCAAGCACAAGTCTTACTAGAAATGATCTTTTCCCTATGAAATGAATCGGAAAAAACTCTTTTGGAAATACCATTCCTTTCCACCTAAAACTAGCGATTCTCTTGTTAGCGCCTGTCGAGTATATCCAGCCTTCCTGCTCTCCAACGCGGCGGCTGGGCGCAAAACATTCGAAAACTGAACCGTGCCTAAGTTAAGAAGTGGGAAAACTAAGCAAATAAAAGAAGTAATAAACAGGAGAGTATCACATCCTTGTATAAAAGAAGTAAGAGTTTATATAACTCGGAGCGCTTTTGAATGTTAATTTTTAGGTTATTTGTATTTTATTAATCGTAGTCTAGCATGTTATTGACCATTTTTATCATAAGACGTCGGTATAAATGTCGCAAAATTGTTTATATTTGTAGATTGTTGTTATGATGTTATGTTTAGACGTAAAAACAACCCATCGGCTTGTCCGTTATCTGTTTTTTAGATTATATTGAATTGAATTGAATTGTATGTGAAAGAACTGTCAGCGTACATTGAAGATCACGGCAAACTTTTTGTTGGGTGACGGGAAACCTAGGAAAGGCCGAAAAAGCGCTAAGAATCGTAGTTACGAAACGGAACAATGGGGAAAGGTGGGGATTTTAGAAGCTTATAATTCCATATGGGAGCTAAGTATACTATAAAAGGCAGAATAAGCAATCCTTTCATGATTCTATTATTTCGTCATGACTAAAGAGGGCTACTAAACTAAATTTACTGAGAACGAGAAAAGATTTTTTTGTTGTCAGAAATGTTAAGTCTGTGTCTTGTTCAGGAATCCTTCTTTTCGTTTTTACTTCCACCAGTTCCGACGAAATAAACTCCAAACAACTCCAATTTCAGTCCAGAGATGTGCGAATCCGGATTCGGATTTTAATCCAGGATTCGTTCTTTTTAGCCGGATTCGAATGTTCCGCTTCTCAGGCTGGATTCGGACTCGGATTCCAAACCCTGAGCCTTATAAATCCGCTCCCCATTTCTAAACTTTTCCCAGTTCGTGCACACCATGCAAGGTATTGTGCGTAATGAGCCCGAAATTCGTTCCCTTTTACCGACAGGAAAACCATACTAACAACCACGAATGAAAACTTAGAAATAGGGTTTACATCCCCCAATTAACCCTTTCATTTGCCTTAGAGCATCAGTGTGCTTTTTTGTCCCCTCTGATTTTTAAACTATAACCTATGAACATGATTTGATTTTTGTTGGGGTCGGATTTGAATCCCGATTCGATTCCTCAGCATCGAATAGTGGATTCGGGTTCAGATTCATACCTAGCCCTGGATTCAGATTCGAATCCTCTCATGGTCGGATTCGCCCATCTCTGCTTCAGTCCCTCACATATAGGCATCACGTGGTGCGGATTTTCATGTGCTGGTACACATAGGACAGAAGACCGCAACATGACTCTTCTGGTACCTGTTTTACCACCAGAGCAAAATAACTCTAGAGAGTAATGCGAAGACTTATCCTTCCCATGCATCAAAAATGGGCCTCCGTCGCAGCGCCGCCCATCTCGCTTTGTTCGTGTTTGCAGTGGCGGACGTAGTAAATTCTGGCAAGGCTAAGATAAGGTGCGGTTCAAACATCGAGGATAGGATCAGAGCCAGCGCTCGTTAACGACTGGTTGAGCTTCAGTAGGGATGTTCGTGTCCTCTAGCGGAGCTGGTGTCACTGCGATTTGACGATGTGTCACTTTTTCAAAGTTCCCGCATTACTCTCTAGAGTTATTTTGCTCTGTTTACCACCCACCCCTTCCAGGTAAACTATATAGACGAAGATCCTGGCTATTTCTCAAACTGCTCCCCCCTTCACACAATGGAGGTTCCTCACATGATCCCAAGACTGAAGCGTCTGCCCAACAACGCCAACTGTGGGGAAAAGAAAGAAGAAGAAAGGTTGTTCGGATGCACGGTAGATGGCTGTGGCAAGCTGTATGCGAAAGCGTCGCATTTGAAGGCCCACCTACGACGGCATACAGGTAAACAGCGCCATGGCTAGGTTTTTTGTCCCCCGTGGCGGCGGGGGGGGGGGGGGGTATTTAAAGGATGCCGGGGGGAACCTTAGGGCGTTGTTGTATCAGACATTTGAACCGACGGATCTTTCTAATGCCACACTACAAACTCATACATCGGTTACACCTGGAGAGCACTATCACGAAATAGTTGTTCGGGTGGGGTTTTCGGGGGGGGGGGGGATTTTGCCCGGTGTCTGTGGGTTTGTGGGGCAGGTGCGCGTCTGTTGGTCAATCGTGGAATAATTCTTATTTATTTACTCAATTAATTATATGTCAGCTAGGTTTGTTCTTATTATTTTACCAGATTTTCGTCGTTCAATGTTGTAACTGGGGATGGAGCGTACACTGTAGTCTTTCCGTAGAGAGGGTAACTACGGGTGGTAGTAGCCTATAACTTGAGGTAGCGTAACCGTAGCGTGTAAGGCGGCGGGTAAGTAAGGGCGGTAGTAGACAAGGTTTACGTTAACATATAGTGGTTTTATTTCTGACTTACTCTTTATAAAGGCAATCCCAATCCGGGTAAATAATATCACGGTCGATAACGATAATAGACTAAGTCATGTGTGACTTACAAAATATGAAAGACGAAAGACCCAGCGCTAAGACTGGAAAAAGCTTATATACCCCTAACTGCACAAGTGAAGGTCCTGACGTAACATACAATTTAGCTTCCTGACCGGAAACTATCTGATGTCGACGTAGTATGGAATTTAGCAATATCCAACTGACGTGGACTTCAGTTTAACAGGATATTGTTTGGTTCTGAGTCATCATTTGTGCAATTAGATTCTACGAAGTACCAAAGGATCATGTTCACTTCGGTATGTACATATAGTTAGTTAAGCACTTGACATAGAGACCGACACAACATCAACCTTGTGTCTCCGGCTTCTATCCTCCATTAATAGTTGCGTTTTTGCAGATACCATGGTATCTGTTACCACGGTCACTGGATTTCCAATTAGTCGTTTTTGCAGTTATCGTGGTATCTGATATACGATTACTCTGCAAAAACGGCAATTGCCGAGATTGAATATAAGGTTTGAAGCCAAGCTGACCATTCATTACGAAAGAAATACAAAACCGTGATTTTCAGGGTTTTTTATTGATCCTAATTATCCCTCTAGGATGATAAGCGAGGGATAAATATCCGAGTTTATATTTATCCCTCGCACATCTTCCAAGAGGGATAATTAGCTGATCAATAAAAAAACCCGAAAATCACGGTTTTTCTATTTCTGCCGAGATTGTGCTTTTCGGAGTCGTCCCAAAAGAAAAACTGATATTCAAGTCACATCACTAAGTGGCGAACTTCTTTCCCATCAATTTGACAAAAATCGATGAAAGTGAGAAGACTTTTTCAGATACCACGGTCCGACCGATCCCAGTAGGGATAAAACTAATCCCAGTAGCAAATACCGCAGTTAACTTCAATCCGTACTCGGAGAAACTTTTTACAGTGTAAGGATCATTTCGAACTTAGGTGTTGAATTAAACCTTGAACCTTGTTTAATCGAGTTTTAAAGCCTTGGTAAGATCATGTGTGCTTTAAAGATATAAAGGTATCAGACCCTCTTTTTGGGATCCCAAAACGTAAGTCTGCGAGGGATACCTGTGACATCGCAAAGTTGTCTGTCCGTCCGTCTATCAGCATGGTAGCTCTCGAAGGGAATGAGATATTTTGATGAAACTTGGTGTGATGATTCTTTCTTTGGGTCAAGGGAAAGGTCGAGTTCGTAGACGGGCTCTGTAGCCGTGCACTTATGAGTTTAAATTAAGGGGCAAACACAATATTTTTAAAGAGCTAATGAGATAGTCGATTAAGGGGTAAGGAGACATGCTGAGCACGATTGTGAAAACCATTTTCTCGCCGGACAAATAGTTCGCCCGGAACTCGGCCCAGACCGGAAAGTTTATTATATGTTCGATTTAGGGGTAAGAAGAAATGCTGAACAGTTATGTGAAAACATTTTCTACCAGGACAAGTAGTTCGCCCGGAATCCGGCGAAAACCGGAAAATTTGTTAAAATCGAAAGTTTTTTTTAGTTGATTAGATGTCCGAACAGCACCACCCTGTCAGAAGTTGTATAACATTTACACAAGGATGCTCAGTTTCAACAGAGATGAGGTAAAACACATATCTGTTACAGAATATTTCAGCTTTTATAAGTGGGAATTCCTTTTACTAAAAGTAACGTTGCAAACCATGTTTAGTGTTATATTTTAACAGAAACGTAACACCTACCGTTTCAATAACGGAAATACTGTGTAATTTCTTCAGATAGTAGTTGTGTTTTGCAGATGCTATAGTATCTGATACTAAGGTCTAAGCTGTTTCCGCAGTTACCGTAGTATCTGATTCCACGGTCAAAAGACGTTTTTGCAGTTACCGTCGTATCTGGTCATGTACCGCGATATTCGGATACCACGGTCCGACCGTGGCAACTGGTCGTGGTATCTGAAAACTCATCTCACTTTCGTAACCTTCACATTCATCACTTTCATCGTCACCACACAAAAGTCTAGTTTTTTGTAAAATTGGCGAGGAAGAAGTTATGCCACTCTAGGAGCGTGTTCCATCCTACTTACCGTAGTTACTACGCATGACGTCACGAATCCTGGTTTTTTGCCGTCAAGGCTGGAAATATTTTTCTATTTTCCAGCAGGATCTCACGCCAGGGGTGAATCCGACCAATTACGTTACAGAGATGCTTGGTTACTACGCTTACTACGCTCCCGAGCATGGTAAGCAAATAGTAACTATTAGTTACTATTCCGACAAGGTTGGAACGGTCAGCGTAGTAACTTTTCGTGAGGATGGAACGGAAATAGTAACTAATAGTAACTATTGTTAGAAGGGTGGAACACACTCTAGATGTCAGTGGATATCAGTATTTCTTTTTGGACAACTTCAGAAGTACAAATCCGGCAATTGTCGTTTTTGCAGAGCAACTAGTATCAGATGTAACAACGACCAGTTGCCGATCCAGTTACTGTAGTAACATAGAGTAGAGAGTAGAGTAGAGATACATTTATTAAAAAAAACAGACACTATTCGCCTTTCGCCTGCCAAGAAAGGCAATGAAGCTTGGAAGGGCAAGCGATGTAATTCATTTATAATTATTCACTACATTCATACCGAGCTACCCATACACTAAAAATTCAACTAATGAATGATAAAGACGAAAAACAGAAGAAGAAGATGATACAGCAACAAATAAAGAAAATTGGAGAACAATGCCTTGAATAAAATACATCATGGTATCTGCAGAAACACAACTAGTGTGTTATTTCTTATGATGATGATGATCATGAAATTTTATTTACGCGCTTAAGAAGAAGGAAATAGCGCAGTACAGACAAACCAGCACATGAAACTCTACATTCTTTTCTGGACGATGGATGAAAAATTGTATATTTATTTGTTGTGTTTTAGTTAATTCTTTTATTTTATTTTACATACTCCACTTTTCAGATGGCGGGTCAGAAATAAATTACTTACTTACTTACTTGTAAAAGGAAAAAATACACTGAGCTTTCAGTGATGTAGTAAATGCACAACCCGATGAAAAATTTGTAGCCTGCGTAGTAGTATGGTAGTAGTACAAAAACGTTGCATGTAATACTATGTAATAGCAAAGAATACTATCATTTAATGTGCCTCAGACTGGTCCAATCTTATGTAGTAGTATCCAGTAGCATCCTGTCTTTCCAGAGTAGCATCCGGTCTTGCCAATAGTAGCATATAGTAGTATGCAGTAACACGGTAGCCTTGAACTAGAGGCATGTAGTAGCATCGTTAGTACTGCATGCTACTTTTTCGTACTACTTCATAGTACTATTTTGTGATGAATTTTTCATCGGGAAGATAAAAAAATAAATATAAAAAAAAAAGAAAGAGACTAATTGGGTCTAAAAAATCTTCTTCCTAGATGGAGTGCGGATCTGTTATAACTGCGCATCCTAATGTAAATGTTATGAAAGTTCTGACACTGCAGTGCTGCGTTCACTTCAGAAATGTGATTTTTTTCTTTTTAGGAGAGAAGCCGTTTCACTGTAACTGGCCGAATTGTGGTTGGCGGTTTTCACGGTCTGATGAGCTCTCCAGGCACAAGAGATCGCATTCTGGAGATAAACCGTACGAGTGCTTGGCCTGTCGGAAGAGGTTCTCAAGGTCCGACCATCTTGCTAAACATTTAAAGGTATGATTCCCCTTCCTTCGAAGTAACGCTGTAGTTGTGCATAAGTAGTATATAATACCGGCTCCCACTCCACCCTCCCCCCAATTTCAAAACCCCATTTTAACATCAATTTCTTAAATTTTAACATCCTTTTTACCAAATTATCCCCCTTTTTAAGAACATTTTTATTTTCTTAATTCCAAAATAAAGGATACAAGAAATGAGAATATTACCCTTTACTACATATAAAATACTACAATATACTACTACTTCTTTTTTTTTTACATTTTTCATTTTTTATTCAAATATTACTGAGTAAACAGTTCTAAATCCACATATGTTTCTTTGTTCTTGTTTTCGCGTACAATCGGTTGCAAAACTAGATTTTTCTTTAAAAGTAATTCGTTAGCAATGGCATTATATTTCTGAGTTATAAACAAATCACATGGTTTGTCATTATGATTAATAACTACAACCAACTTATCACCATATTTTGTCTTAGCAATTCTCATTTTAACGATAGTATATTTCAATCCTAGAACTAGTTCTTCTTTCCTGATTGTCTCATTGTATTTATTCATTCTGATTGTATTCAAGACTTCCTTTGTGGACTCCATTTATTAGGGGATGATTTTATTAAATAAAAATCCCAATCGCTTTGAAACATCTGGTAATAGAAACCAACCACGTTTATCATATAAATGCGATAGATACAAACGCAGTATTGAGTTTGCATGATGATATGATGATTACCGATTTTGAACTTTATAAAATATTTTTGCAAAACCCCACACCCCCAGACTTTGAAAATTAAGAGGTGTGATGTTGGTACACCCCGATTGGTGTAGTGTTTGTGGTGATGTGGCCTTAGTCTGGGGGGCCCTGAACGGGGAACCCGCAAGTTTTTATTACCATCCCACTATCGAGAAACAGAAACTGCGGTCAGTGGGATTCGAAGGTCTGAATGGTGATGAGTCAACGTTCGGCCGAGCGTTGAGCCACTACACCAAGGGTCCTTGTTCAATTCGCACAAGTTTCCGAGTTAAGATGAGATTGTGTTAGTCACGCCGGAGACTGTAATTACATCCCAAATTGGCGGCGAGACCTTTGAATGACGCAGCTCATTAATGCGCGTATGAAATAAAGATCTGTTTGACAGTTAGGAAACAATATTCAGTATAGCAATAGACTATATGTTTGGTAATTTCTCTTGACTTTTTATAGATTTATTACAATATTTATAGCCATTCAGACGGACTTGTTTCATATATTTTTCGCGAGGAAAAAATCGAAAGGTTTTACGCATCTCTGTTTCTCTCTGAATTACCTCCTCAATTGTTAACTGTCCGCATTTTAGCATTGACAACAACTCAGTATAAAAATCATAAATAGTCCTAAATTCTGCTTTTCTATCAGCAATGCTTAATTGCTTTTCAATTATTTCGATGATAACAGCACCCAAACTTAAAGAAGCTAAAGGTAGCACTAGAAACGCAGACATTCCTGCTGCCGAAAAGAGGAATTTGAATACAAGTAAGCTATTACTTATACGATTGTAGTACTTGTAACTGCGACGGTAAACATACATTTTCTTTTCTAATTCTTCCATTTATTATATAATAAAATTGTTTCAGAAATTATTTGATTGAATGAAAGGTTCGCGATTCGGAACACATCCGCCACCTGCTAAACTGTATGGAATCTTTCTTGACTGATCGGAGAGAATCTAGATAGCCCTTGCTCCGTGAAACGCAAAACACATCTGCTATCTACGGAACTGTACTGAAACGTTCTTGACTGATCGGAGAGAATCTAGATAGCGCTTGCTCCGTGAAACGCAAAACACATCTGCTATCTACGGAACTGTACTGAATCTTTCTTGACTGGTCGGAGAGAATCTAGATAGCGCTTGCTCCGTGAAACGCAAAACACATCTGCTATCTACGGATCTGTACTGAAACTTTCTTGACTGATTGGAGAGAATCTAGACAGCGCTTGCTCTGTGAAACGCATACTGAAACCAGTGCTTTTCTTTACGGCTGAGAAAACTCAGACGGGAGAAATTCATTAATAAAAATGTTCCCCTATTAAATGATGAATACTGCAGAGGTTATTCAGGTTTGTAAAAGGGTTATATCAAACAACAAAGCGGTTATACAAAGATTATCGCTATACACATATAATGAACTGCGGACTTATGCGAAAATTAATAAAATCAAAAGAAATGGAGCTAAGAAACATGAAATAACAAATAATATAATAAACCATCTTAATAAGTATATTTTGATAGCTGAAGATAAAATTAAAATTGAACGCAGAAACGAAAGAACTCATAATAAGAACAGACCATCCGACTACAAACCAGAACCGAGATTACGAACGATTCTGGAAGATGAGATAAAAGAAAATAATATCACCATTACAAAACTAAAACAAGAATACAATGATAACAAAGAAAAAGAGACAAGCGAATTAAAGAATTTTCTGAAAAACAAGAACCTATCAACTCGCGGAAACCGAGAAGAAGTACTAAAAAGAGTTGGAGAATACTATAATAATATTATTACCAAACATAAAGATTCCGTACAGAAAAATAGAGATATCATAAGAGATCAAACAGAAAGACGTGATAACAGTAGACAGAAACCAATTGGTTTATCAACTCTCTTCATAAATAAGAAAAAAATCAAAGAAGAAAAATTAATTCCTGATCATTTATTTAGAACTGAAGAAGAAAAACAACCTACTATCTCTAGGGAAAATGAGAAATTCGCAGATTTGAGACGAAGAATGAATGAACTTTATCAGTATAGAGTTCAGTTTGTAACTCGTGTTATTTTCCATCGACAGGAGAATGTTGAAGAAGTAGTAGTATATTACAACAGTACTTCTTGGATTTTAAATAAAAATAGCATTCTTACTCATAATCATTTGGATGATAATAACAAGAGACTTAGTTCTTTAAGTAATACCCCTCGATCTGGGCTACAATTTAGTCGGTATGAAGGAATTGATTATAGGATGACACGAATAGAATCTTACATGGGAGGAACGTTTAAAATACTGCCAGATTTCGTAAAAAATAAAAGAGCTTGCTTGAATATTGAAAATAACGACCACAAATGTTTCCTTTGGTCTATCTTAGCAAATCTACATCCAGCTAAGGATCATCCTGAAAGAATTTCGAAATATAAACAATATGAGAACGAATTTGATTTCGAAGGGGTTACCAACTTCCCAATGGATACTAAAGATATACACAAATTTGAAAATAGATACAACATTAAGATTTGTTTATTTCAAACTGAAAAAGAGAAAATTATCAGAAGTCATATACTAAAAAGTACAATCAATGGCAAAACAGCTAAACATGTTATTAATTTATTATATTTCGATAATCATTATGTACTGGTAAAGGATCTGAGCAGATTAGTTGGTAGTCAAATCTCTAAAAATAAAACAAAGACATACCTATGCACTTTTTGCGGAAGGCATTTTACAAAAGAAGAACAATATGAAAAACATGAAAGTAAAAATAATTGCGAAGATCCTGATATAATAATGCCTCCTGAAGGTTCAAGTATACAATATAAAAATATTGCAAAACAAATGAAAGTACCTTATTGCATAATAGCAGACTTTGAGTCTTATAACGAAGAATACAATCAGGTAAACGGAAAGAAAACAATAAAAGTAGCCAAACAGAAACCATTTGCTTACGGATTTCAGGTATGCTGTTCCTTTGATACAAACCAGAACAAATACTACGATTATTTCGGTGAAGACGCTGCAGAACATTTTGTTAAAACCGTTACAAAAGTATCCACAGAAATTGCAAACAAATATGAAAGCAGACAAAGAAACCATACTTATACCAATGCAGAAATTACCGAAAAATGGAAAAATCTAATGAATAAGACTTGTCACATCTGTACAACTGAAATTACTGAAAATCCTCACTTTGATCACGATCACATGACAGGAGAAGATAGGGGATTTGCTCATGCTGAATGTAATATGAAATACAGGATTCCTAGGCATATCCCGGTAGTAATGCATAATTTATCTAAATATGATTCCCATCTGTTTGTTAGAGAATTGATACCTGATAACGGAATTTTTGAAAGTGCAGAAAGTTTCATATCATTCTCGAAATCAATAAGTATAAGAAAGACGGATACGGAAATAAAATATGAGATCCGGTTTATAGATTCGATTAGATTTATGGCTTCATCTTTAGACAAACTATCAGCAAATTTAGCGAAATGTGATTGCAAAGTACCTTGTAATCATCTAAGAGAGAATTTCAAGTACACATCGAATAGTTTCAATAACGATGAAGAATTCAAAGAAATAATTAAAAAAGGGGTATATCCGTATGAATTCGTAGACAGTTTCGATAAAATGAATTGTACAAACTTACCATCCATAGAAAGCTTTTATTCTAGGTTGACAGGGAAAGGTATTGACAAAAGTGATTATAAAAGAGCGGTATCTATATGGAAACAATTTAACTGTAAAACATTACTTGATTATACCAAGTTGTACCTAAAAAGTGATGTGTTAATTCTATCAGATGTTGTGGAGAATTTCAGGAATGTGTGTATACATAATTATGATCTGGATCCACTTCATTACTTCTCAGCTCCTGGGTTGACATGGGATTCTTTCTTAAAGCATTCAAAAGTAGAACTACCACTATTCTCGAAGGAAGACATGTATACATTCATTGAAAAGGGGATAAGAGGTGGTGTATCCCAATGTATAAAAAGATACGCAAAAGCAAATAATAAATATACAAGTGATTATAATAAGCATAAACCATCTAATTATTTAATGTATTTAGACGCTAATAATTTATATGGGTGGGCGATGTCGCAGAATTTACCAGCGAATGATTTCCAATTCATTTCCATACCGGATGATTTGAAAGAAAGGAATGAATACGAATCAATCGAGTATTACAACCATCTAAAAACTCATATCAAGTCGGTGATTACGATTAAGTCGGTGAGACAAGATGTAGGTGCTATATATGAAGTAGATTTAGAATATCCAAAAGAACTACACGAATTACACAAGGATTTACCATTAGCACCCGAACACTTTAACGGTAAGCTATGTACCACAGTATTAGATAAAACCAACTATGTAGTTCACCACAGGAATCTAGAATTCTATTTACAAAACGGTTTGATATTGAAGAGAGTACACAGAATACTAGGATTCACTGAAAGTGCTTACTTAAAAGGATATATAGACCACAACACAGCACTTAGAACTAAAGGTACAAATGATTTTGAGAAGGATTTCTTTAAGCTTATGAATAATGCTTGCTTTGGAAAAACTATGGAAAACGTAAGGAAGCGAGCGGATATGGAAATAATAACGGATGATGCAACAAGAGAAAAAATAATAAAGAAACCCAACTTTAAATCTGAAATAATATTCAGTGAAAACTTTTCAGTAGCAAGAATGTCAAAGGAAAAGATAAAATTAGACAAACCAATGTATATCGGCTTTGCTGTATTGGAACTATCCAAGTTATTGATGTATGAATTCCATTATGATTATATGAAGCCTAAATATGGAGATAAAATTGATTTGTGTTATATGGACACTGATTCTTTCATATATGATATTAGAACTGAAGATTTTTATCAAGATATCAAACAGGATTTGAATGAGAGGTTCGATACATCTGATTATGCGAAAGATAATCCATATAGGTTTCCTAGTGTAAATAAGAAAGTGATAGGAATGATGAAAGATGAATTAGGTGGACAGGTTATGACAGAGTTTGTTGGATTACGATCAAAAGTATATGCTTATTTAAAGGACAACCAAGACCCTTCAAAGGCTAGCAAAAAACTGAAAGGAATAAAAACCAATATAGTTAAAGATAAAATTACGATTCAAAACTATAAGGATGTACTGTTTGGTAAAACGGAAAACCTTTCTATAACCCAGTATAACTTAAGATCATACAAGCACAATATGTTTCTAGAAGAACAGAATAAAAAAGCGTTAGATCCTAAGGATGATAAAAGGATAGTAACAAGCGATAAAATACACACTTTACCTTTAGGTTATAAACATTAAATTCAAGTACCTACTTAAAAACTTCAAGTACCTACTTAAAAACTTCAAGTACCTACTTAAAAAATTCAAGTACCTACTTAAAAAATTCAAGTACCTACTTAAAAAATTCAAGTACCTACTTAAAAAATCAAGAACCTACTTAAAAAATTCAAGTACCTACTTAAAAAATTCAAGTACCTACTTAAAAAATTCAAGTACCTACTTAAAAAATTCAAGTACCTACTTCAAAACTTCAAGTATATACTTAAAATACTCAAGTAAATCTTATAATGAAAAATTCTTCCTAAATAAATGAATGAAAAGGCTCCAATCAAAGTCTATGATTTTAGTGAAAAGAACACTTATCAGAATAAGCACGACCTTGCACCTCAGTGGCCATTTAGACTCTTAATTTGTGGTAGTTCTGGAACAGGGAAAACTAACCTTCTTTTGAATTTAATTTATGAATATCTTTGTTTCAACCGAATATACTTGTATGCAAAAGATCTTGAAGAAGATAAGTATCAAGACCTTATAACCAATTTAACCACTTTGGAGTCACAATGCAAATCGAAAGTCTTAACAGTAAGTAACAATCTTGATGATATTGTCGATGTTGACGACTTAGACCCTGAATACCAAAACTTGATTATCTTTGACGATTTTGTCACTGAAAAAGACCAGAAGAAAATAGAAGATTTATTCATAAGAGGAAGAAAGAAAAATGCCTCAATTATTTACTTGTCTCAAAGCTATCATAAAACGCCAAAGGTGGTAAGGCTCCAGTGCAATTATTTTGCATTCTTTCAGTGTTCTAATCCAAAAGAAGTAAAATTAATAAGACAAAGCCATGTATCCAGTATAGACGATGAAAAATTTCTCAAACAATTCGAGACTGCAACCAAGGGCTACGGTTTTTTCTTCATAGATTTAAAAATAAAAGATAAAACCCTTAAGTACAGGAAAAACTTTGAAAAATTTACCGGATAATTTATTTCTATAATAAATGAATAAATTTGGTAGTGTTGGAAAAAAGGTTAGTAATGAATCGAATGAAAAGAGAGTTACTGATGACAACGGTAATATTAACCTACAAGGTAAGAGAATTATTATGTTAGGGGATGCGAAAGCTGACCAGGACGCTATTAGCTTAAGATCTATGACTGTGATTATGAATCAATTTAAAGAACAAATGACTGCAGGACAAGTGCAAGCCAACCAATACTTTAGCGAAGATATCAACAGATTAACTGCGATAGATGATTCTCCTGATAATTTATTGGTAAGGATTAAAGATAAAGGGTTATTTGTAAAAGAAATAGTTCGAGTTAATGATAAAGAGATTAACGCTGAAAACAAGTTGATAACAAATGTTCAAAACCCTAGAAACAAAAATGATGCTGTTAATTTAGCAACGTTAACTATGAATCTTTTAGATTATGACAAAAAGCTTCTTGGGCAACACACCCATAACGGTATAATTGAAGGAAAGATTGCTGGTCAAAAAACTCGTATCGATAATATTGAAAGAGCAGTAGTAAATATTTTAAAAAGGCTTCTAGAGCTAGAGCTAAAACCTGTTGACAAACCATTCGTTACCAGAATAGAAAAAATGATGGCTGGTAAATAAATTTTATAAGATAAATTAATTCCCTAATAAATGGTTGAAACAATGGAGTATACAGTTTATTTGTCAAAGCTTCAGAAAGGAAAGCTGAAGAAATGCTTTGGTGCTAAACAAAAATGTCAGATACGTGTTAGTCATAGTAGACAAAATGAACGAGAACCAGTTAAGTTACTTTTAAGTAAACGACAAATTGATAAAATTGAAACATGTAAAATGAATAATAAGGGCTGTGATATTGATGTATCATACAAACAGATGAAAGAAGCGATTCAAAAGGGTGGATTACTTCCATTTTTAATACCGCTAGCAATTACCCTTGGTAAGGCAGCTTTAACAAGTGGTGCTGCTGCTTTGGGTACATTCGCTGGTAAGAAAATTATGGATAAAATGACCAACACAGGTGGAGCGCTAAAACTTCCTGGAACACAAAAAGTTGTGGGTAATGGGTTACGTGGGAAGGAAACCGATGATGTCAACATAGGTGGAGCGCTTACACTCCCTGGAACACAAAAAGTTGTGGGTAATGGAGTACGTGGAAGGCCTAGGAAGTCAAAAAACGGGGACATCAAAAAAGAAGCAAAAGTAAAGTAGGACCTCTAACCAATTTTGATATTATGGATGCATTAGGGAGTATACCACAGTTTAGAGGTGTGTTCTCTTTAGATACGCTACCCAAACATATAAACGATTCGGAATGTGGTGTAATCAACTATGACAAACGTGGAATGCCTGGAACACATTGGGTTGCCTATTGTAATCTACCTGAATCCCCCTATGTCGAATTTTTCGATTCTTTCGGTATTCCTCCAGGAAAAGAAATAGTTAAATATCTAAAAAATTCAAAGAAAAAAATAGCTTATGAAAATCTTGCTGTTCAAAATATAGATGAATTAAACTGTGGTTTTCACTGCATTTCCTACATCCAGCGCAAAATGAAGTTGGTAGCTTTTCGTTTATAAAAATTGTTTTCTAATAAATGGAGATTTATTGTATGAAATGTAAAAAGAGCACTGATACTGAATCAATGTTTAAGGCAGTGTCACAAAAAAATAATGTTCCAATGCTGAAAGGGAATTGTGTTATTTGCGGATCGAGGAAAAATCGCTTTTTAAAAAAAACCTCAACGCAGAAACAGATATTTTAAAGACATATTATTCTAATTATTCAGGTGTGGATGATATTTACAGAAAATTAAAAGAAAATGGTGTTAAGGTTTCCAAGGATAAAATGAAAAATGTGTTGCAAAATGAGAATGTGTATACGTTACACAAACCTTCCTATCATAACTTTGAAAGGAGGCGAGTGTATGTTCACTATGTTGATGAGCAATGGCAAGCTGATTTAGTTGACATGCAGAAATATAAAAAAGAAAATAATAAAACAAATTACATTTTAACTGTTATTGATTGCTTTAGTAAATATGCTTGGTGTATCCCTCTGAAAGACAAAACGGGTGCTGAAATAATAAAAGCATTCAGTGTTATATTTAAAGAAAGAATTCCTAAGAAACTACAAACTGATAAAGGTAAAGAATTTGTGATGAGAAATGTTCAATCTTTTTTGAAAAATAGCGGCATACACTGGTTTGCATCTGAAAGCGAATTGAAAGCGCAAATTGTAGAACGATTCAACAGAACGCTAAAAGAAAAGTTATGGAAATATTTCACTCACAATAACACTACTAATTGGATTGATATTTTACCTTTATTTGTGAGTAATTATAATAACTCGTACCACCGTTCAATACAAATGAAACCAGCTGATGCTAGTAAAAAGGTTAATCAGAAAAAGGTTTTTAGTGCTCTGTTTCCTCCAGTAGATGACTACAAAATCACAGGAAACGTCAAAGTAGGGGATTTAGTCAGAATTAAAAAAGAAAAAAGTATTTTCGATAAAGGATATTTACCTAATTATACGGATGAAGTATTTCAGATAGCAACCATCAGACCTACCATTCCCATTTCTTATGAAATATCTGACAAAAGTGGGGAATTAATTCAAGGAGGGTTTTATGAAAAAGAACTTTCAAAATTTATTATGAAATAAAATTACTTGTATATAAATGGATTCAAGACGCTTGAGTGATATGTTATCGGATATAGTGAAGAACAGAGAAGTTCAGAGAAGAAAGGTTCAACAAAATGAGATGGAGAAGGCAGGATTTCGGGAATATGCTTCAGAGTTAAACGCTCCAGTTATTATAGCACAAAAAGAAAACACTAAAGACACCATCAAAAAATTACAAGAGAACACTGAAATGATCATAAATAAACTACAGGAAGGTGATGATAGTTCAAGAACAAGGCTTCTCCAGATAGGTGAAACGAATCAACCATATCAGCTTCCAGTTTCAGGGGTAGAAATGCAGTCAACCGCTTTAGAAGCATCTCCAACAAGTATAAAAGTTGTTGATCTGAATGAAGGTGTTGATAAAGAGTTATTAAAAGCACTTAATGTGAAATATAGAGATAATCATAGAAGATATGAAGGGGAATATTTTGAGATGCCTCATTTTTATTATGATAACCCAGAGAATATAGAAGATGCTTTGGCTGAATTAACACCGATAAGTCAAAGTTATGGTGGTCTGAAAAGTAAAAGTTATAGTTCTAGTAAGTATGATAAAATTATTTTATTTATACAAGACTATAAGGATAGATTAAGAAAAATTCAATCTAGTATACCCTTTATCAGACAACAAGGAACTGGAATATTTATGAATTGTGATGAAATGATTTCAAAATTATACACTTTGATAGGTAGCAGAGTAAACGGAAATACATCTGATGAGGTGAGAAATGAAGCTATTGATATTTTGGATTCGTTAATGCGAAATAAATTTCTTACGAAGAGAAATTACAATTCAATATATAAAAAATATTTCTAATAAATGGTGTTGTTAAACATTGAAGGTAATGAAAGTATCATTGATATAACATTTAGTCAACCAATCGAATTGAATCGTAATTGGGATTATGAAATAGGTTTGAATCAGTGTACTTTGTGGTATTCATGGCATAATATAAGTGATAAATTTGGAAATAATACATTTCAATACAGGAAAGATGAAGATAATAATGCAACAGAATGGATGAATGTTACTATTCCTAATGGGATGTATAACGATGATTGTTTGAATTATTTTTTGTGTCAGTATTTTGATACCCCAAAAGATAAATGTCCTATTGTAATTTCATCCAATCCAGCATCTATGAGATTTGTCATACTATTACAAGAAAAATATGTGTTTAGATTTAATAGTGACTTGTGTCAGATTTTAGGATTTGAGAAGGATAGTGAGATATCTAAGAAAATCAATGAAGGTACAAAGCTTCCTAATATAACAAGAAGCGTTGATAAAATTCAAATTCACTGCTCTCTCGTAAACAGTTCTATCGTAAACAAAAGTAAATCAGATGTCATTTGGACATTTGTTCCTAATACAGAACCGGGTTGTCAAATTGTTGAGAATCCTAGACAATTAATCTACCTTCCTATTAATACAAAAGACTTTATTTACTCCTTGAGAATGACAATTACTGATCAGTTGGGAAGACCTATCGATTTGAATGGTGATAACGTTGGATACGTGCTGCATTTAAGAAAAGCTTAAAGGATTAGTGAAATAAAATTATTTACCTATAAATGTTGATTAATAATAAGCGATTACTTTATAAAAGGCAGTATGGAAGTGGAATCGGTAGTGTATTCAAAAACATTGTTAATTCCCAGTTATTTCAAACGTCAGCAAAACAAATAAAAGATGGGGCTATGTCAATGTATAATAATATTATTAAACCGAGATTTGAGTTGTTGAAAAACAGAGCAATAGAATATGGGAAAGATCTGATCAATGTAAACAAGAAGGAACTCATTGATGTAATTGGAAACAAAAAATCGATGAAGGATCTTATCGGTACAAATAAAAGGATTTTAAATCAAAGAAGTCAGGACTTGATCAAAACGTTAATGACTGGAAATGGATTAAAGATTCTGAAATAAGTTTTATTTAATAATTTCTTTCTTATATAAATGGCAGTAAATAAAGTTATCAGTCCGCAATGGAACATATTTGACGAACCGCTTGTGGATGATACAGTGGTTAAATATGAATTTAAAGAAATTCGAGAAACAGATGTGACTGTATCTAATAAATCAGAGTTTGAATTCGTAACAAAGAAATTAGATTCCTGGTTTTATCCAAGTGAAAGTTATCTTGATGTCAGTGTAAGAATAGTAAACGAAGATGGGACTCCTATAGCTGCAACCGATGTTGCTACTTTAACGAATAATGGATTTAATTTATTCAGTACCGCTGAGTATGTAATAAACGATGAATCGGTTGAAAAAATTAATCATGTTGGTATTACAACTACCGTTACAAAGTTGATTGAATACTCTGATGATTATTCTAGAAGTGCAGCAAGAAATCATTTCTGGTATAAGGATTATAATCAAGGAAAAGAAATTAATCCTGTTATTGCTTCGTTTACTGCAGGGGCTGCAGCAGGGGGTGGAACAGTCAGTTTGAGAAATAATAATAATTATAATAAAGGATTTGAAAAAAGATATAACAGAACAAAGAGCAGTAAATTAGTAAATATGTATTTACCATTATCAGAATTGTTTGGATTTCTGAAAGGAAACAAACGATTCTTCAGAGGTGCATCGCATAAATTATTTCTAAGAAGAAATGATGATAACAACATGATTATAAGAAATGGAAATACTAATTTCAAAGTAGTAATCGAGTATTTATCCTGGAAGATCCCTATTGTAGCTCCTAGTATCGAAATGATGAGTGAATTAGAAAAGGATCTTGCTAAGGATAAAAAGCATAATCTGATGTGGGAAGCATGTAATAGTTATAAAAGTGATGTTAGTCAGAATAAGGAACACACTTGGAAAGTTATATCTGAGAGAAACAATCCAACAAAAGTAGTTGTGATGCTACAGAAAAATGAAAAGCATAACAATCAATTAATGAATAATATGGTGTTTGATCATATGAATTTAACAGACATAGAACTTAGAATTAATGGGGATAAATATCCTGAAGAACCACTTAAATGTGATTTTAGCGATGATAAATGTAAATACTCAAATCTTTACAATAGGTTCATACATTTGGGTTATAAACAATTAGCATTTGATACTGGTAGTGTTGTTAGTATAGAAGAATTTAAAGAAGTATATCCACTATTCTGTTTCGGTGTTTCCAAACACGAATCAAGTATATATAATGGAACAACTGCTGATATTGAAATAAGTTTAACATTAAAACACGCTCAGCCTGTACCATATAATATTTACTGTGTTATATATTATGAAAGAAAAGCTACATTAGGTATTATTAACAAAAATATGTATGTGAGTTTGTGAGTCTGGATTTTTATTTAATAAAATCATCCCCTAATAAATGGAGTCCACAAAGGAAGTCTTGAATACAATCAGAATGAATAAATACAATGAGACAATCAGGAAAGAAGAACTAGTTCTAGGATTGAAATATACTATCGTTAAAATGAGAATTGCTAAGACAAAATATGGTGATAAGTTGGTTGTAGTTATTAATCATAATGACAAACCATGTGATTTGTTTATAACTCAGAAATATAATGCCATTGCTAACGAATTACTTTTAAAGAAAAATCTAGTTTTGCAACCGATTGTACGCGAAAACAAGAACAAAGAAACATATGTGGATTTAGAACTGTTTACTCAGTAATATTTGAATAAAAAATGAAAAATGTAAAAAAAAAGAAGTAGTAGTATATTGTAGTATTTTATATGTAGTAAAGGGTAATATTCTCATTTCTTGTATCCTTTATTTTGGAATTAAGAAAATAAAAATGTTCTTAAAAAGGGGGATAATTTGGTAAAAAGGATGTTAAAATTTAAGAAATTGATGTTAAAATGGGGTTTTGAAATTGGGGGGAGGGTGGAGTGGGAGCCGGTATTATATACTACTTGCATAGGCATGGGCACTGTTCTGTTTTTGCATTCAAACAGGAACAGGCAGAAACAGGTCACATAAGAACAGAAACAGAAAGAAAACAGGAAACTTGAAAACAGGTCCTGTTCTGTTTTAACAGAAATGATGACTTCGAAAACAGAAACAGCTGTTAAACAGGCAGAAAAAAACAGAACCGGATGTTTAAAACAGTTTTTTTTTTATTATTTGATTTCCCGTATTTTTGTATTATGTTTATGGCAGAGTTCACCTATAGTTTGCCCTGTACCATGAAGTATCTTAAATAGTTTTTCCTTGCACCGCACAGATGCCTTTCTTCGAGTTCATTTCATAGAACAACAAATATCTTGGTCCAGAATTCCAGCTGCCTTTTTTATGAGTTACACTTTTTCCCGATGGAAAATGAGCCATGGAAGTTTCGTTTGTCTTAACAACAAATTTTCGCATAGCCTACCTTTCCACTTGGATTGTTTGTAATAGTGATCGGTAATAAACTAAAATTCAAAGTTAAGCAAGCTTCACTTCGTGACAGTGGTTGGTGATGATGGTCATTTTTTTGTGAGGGGAGGGTCGCGAAGGATCCATGTTAAATCAGAATACCGAATAGCTTTTCCTCGGTGGTTTCTTTTTCCTCGGTGGTTTCTTTTTCCTCGGTGGTTTCTTTAATTTGAAACTTGGTGTACTTGTGGGCCTTGGGGTCTAGTTGTCACTTTTGGGATTCAAGCCCCGATACACTCTCGGTTCAAGGGCAATTGGTCACAATTCCCCCAGTGACTAATGTTTCCTTTAACCTAAAAACGCTGGGATAGGACAATCTAGTTATCCATGACTTATTCACTTAAAACAGCTTGAAGAGCCGCTGAAAATGCGTTACTTCATTGTTCCGCTATTCACGAATAATTGTTTTTCAAATAGTGGAATTTCCGTGTGATTTGTGGTACCTCTATGCGCTTGTATTTTTGTTGCACCCCTTACGAGAAAGATTTATGATTTTTCTTTTGTTCCGGCACTAAACAATCTTCACCAATCTCACCACTGCCCAACGAAAAGTAGCGTTTGTATTTAGATTAAGATTTCCCGAGTCATAATAGAATTTGCGTTGTGTTGACGGCCGCACATATTCTGAACGTCATAACTAGAGCAGATAGTGGAAGATAAAAAATTCCGCAACTTTTACTCTGGGCAATCCGGGCCCAGTTGCACATAATTCGCAAAACGGTGGTAAGCCTTTAAAATTTAACTGAAAAGCCAACTATTTTAGTGTCATTTCATTAAACATACTGAATTATTGGGATTCTACAATGATGTTCACGCATTCAAAATTTCCACCTTAGCACCAGGCATGTTTTTTACGCAATGGGCTTTAGACAACCAAATTTGTTTGGTGTCCACCACCAAATATGTTAAGTAATCTATCCCATTATCTGATTACCTGAAATATCAGTGTTTTTTGTCACCTCTGATTTTTAAACTATAACCTGTGAACATGATTTAATTTTTCCTTTGTAGAATCCCAATAATTCAGTATGTTTAATGAAATGACACAAAAATTAGTTGGCTTTTCAGTTAAATTTTAAAGGCTTACCACCGTTTTGCGAATTATGTGCAACTGGGCCCGGATTGCCCAGAGTAAATTGCCTGACCAAATTCGCAAACTTGCTAAACATGCCTGGTACTAAGGTGGAAATTTGGAATGCGTGAACATCATTGTCCAGATGGGTCTTTGGACCCACCCAAAGACCCATCTAGATGAACCTTTCGGTGATACTCCACCCCCACCCCCCACATCCAAACGCTGGTAACTGTGCCCATATTGACCAATGAATTAAAAGTCAAGGGCGAATGGTTATTAGGCTGTTCGTACACTATATATGATACAGAGCTGGGCGAATCCGAATCCGGATTCAGATTTGAATCCAGGATTCGTCCTTTTGGCCGGATTCGAATCTTCTGCTTCTCAGGCTGGATTCGGTTTCGGACTCGGATTCCAAACCCTCAATCTTACGAATCCGCTCAGATTTCTATGCTACATCCTTTCAGTTTCCGTTTTCCCAATTTTTACGCAATGGGCTTTAGACAACCATATTTGTTTGGTGTCCACCACCAAATATGTTAAGTAATCTATCACATTATCTGATTACCTGACATATCAGTGTTTTTTGTCACCTCTGATTTTTAAACTATAACCTATGAACATGATTTAATTTTTGCTAAGGTTGGATTCGAATCCGGATTCAATTTCGGATTCGAATCCTCAGCATGAAATGGTAGATTCGGATTCGTACCTAGCCCTGGATTCGGATTCGAATCCTTTCATGATCGGATTCGCCCATCTCTGATATGATATACGTTTTACTTTTACACATTACGTTTGAGCGCTTGCGCACTTTTTCATATTGGACCCGAAGACGGCTGCTGCCACGAAGGGTCAGCGGAAAGCTGCAACAGTAGTCTAAGACTTAGCTGACTACGTATCCATTTAGCTCAGTCAAATGCAATTCGCCGTCAGCTTGAGCTGAATAAATATTTACAGTATGTGAAGTTCCCATTTTTTGCTGTTGTTCCTACTATTGCTTGATTCTTGCTCAATATTTTTGATAGCCGTCATCGCATCCACATTTCGCGTGGGTCACTGGTAAGGTTGACAAATTGGCCTCTTTTGGAATGTGGCATTTCGAAATGATGCAAATCTTGAGTTAAAAGATTTGTTTTATTGATAAGGCGGGTTGCCCCCCGAAAAACAGATTTGGCTGTTTAAACAGGTAAAAAAAAACAGGAACAGGGCAAACAGGATACACCAAAACGGAACAGAACAGGTGAGAAAAAAAACAGTTGGCTTCAAAACAGCTGTTCTGTTTACTTAGGGTCCCTGAAACAGAAAACAGTAAACAGTAAAACAGGAGGAAAAAAACAGAAACAGAAACAGAAAACAGGAACAGTGCCCATGCCTAGTTGTGCACTTCGGTCGTTTTTTTTTTTTTTTTGTATTTATCACACGTCATTTCAAAAAGAAAAAGGACGGAGTACAAAAACGAAAGAAAAGCAAAACCAAATAAAAACATAACATTTTCATAAGAAAAAATCAACAAATAAAACTGAAAAACTCTCTGATCGACAACTGAACACGAACATACATGCACATACACGATCAAGGTTTGAAGGACCCGATCCAGGTGTACTTGGGAAAGCAGGATCAGATAAACGACTGCTACTATCATCTTGGCCACCATTTTTAACCAAGTCCATGTCTTCTTGAATTCTTGTCCTATTTAGTATGGCGTTTTAGTTATTACTGTTTGTTATTGTATTACTTATCGTTTTATTTCTAGTTTTATGGATTTATTTGCTTTGAGATCAGGGAACATCGTGATCTGAAATGGAAGCGCATAATTTTCTGTTATACCCGATGAATTTTTTTTCTCAAAACAGTACTATGAAGTAGTACGACAAAGTAGCATGCAGTACTAACGATGCTACGACATGCTTCTACTTCAAGGCCATCGTGTTACTGCATAGGCCTACTACTATATGCTCCTATTAGCAAGACTGGATGCTACTATGGCAAGACAGGATGCTACTGGATACTACTACATAAGATTGGACCAGTCTGAGGCATATTAAATGATAGTATTCTTTGCTATTACATAGTATTACGTGCAACGCTTTCGTACTACTACCATACTACTAGGCAGGCTACAAATTTTTCATCGGGTAGCATTATATGTCCCGTAATTTTAGCGAAATAAAAGCCTTTATTATTCTGATATTAGAATTACTTATTTTAATCATGGGCACTAGACGTTAGATGAACGTGTCAGTAGCCTACTGAAATCTACAAAAGTAACATATAACAGAAAGCTGGTTAACAGTCAGTTACTTGAAAAAGTATGTGAAAATTAATGTAAAGCGAAGTTTTTTTTTTTACTGCCCCCACAGGCCCATTCGGGCTTTCCTGAAGTTAGAAGTATCAGCTACATTTATAAAGGATGTTAAGAGGGTTACAAAAGGTCTGTTCGTGTAGTTTAACATGTAAAAGTTGGTTTGTATAATAAAGAGTATTAAAAAAAAAACAAAAAAAAACTTATGGATGACAGTCATCAACGAGATTTTCGGGGTTCTAACATGTATTTATTTGTAGCACAAAACTGTAACACTATGCGCTACAGTAGAAGCTTTGTGCCGAGCTTCGTAAAACAGTACACTGATCTTTGGCATTTATCTGCCTTGCTAATTTTTGTTCTTTTAAATTATTTACCTTGTTAAGTTGTGTTCTTTTAAGTTATCTGCTGACAAATTATTTTATCTTAATTCATGAATACAAAAACATCGTATTTGGGCTCTGCCCACGAGAGATATTTTTTGCTTTGTCATTTAATAAATTAAAATTAAATTGAACAACATCTTAAAGTTGATCAACAAAAACCGCGAAAATCCCATTTTTGGCTTTAAACCTTACATTAGACAACAGTCAGCTGAGATGTGTCGATCAACTCTTGGGCTTTGGCTGAAAATGTCAGCCTTAGTCCCCCGGACCCTGTAATGCCCCATGCCAACACAGACTAAGACTTGTCACGCCATCTAAGCAAGTTCAGAGACGAGCAACAAAAACAATGCCAGCCATTCGCCATCTGCCTTGTGAAGATCGACTTAAAAAATTACGATTACCAAGTTTATCTTCTAGATTTCTCCGAGGTGATTTGATTGAAACTTTTAAGAATTGTCATAGTTACTATGATAACATAAGGCTTAATGATGTCCTCACTTTCAATCACAACGGTCTCAGAGGACACACCTTGAAAATTCTTGGTGAGAAATTCCGAAAAGACATTAGAAAATGGAGCTTCAAAAACCGGATAGTGGAATACTGCAATAATCGCCCCGAAAATGTCGTAAATGACGAAAATATCAATCAGTTTAAAGCAGGCGTGGATCGACACCTGGCTGAAATTGAATTTAGTGTATACAGTGTCTCGAAAAAGTTAACAGAAGCGAAAGCCTTTTTTACTGCAGTTATATTATTATTATTATTATTATTATCTAAACAGTTCATGTTGCTGATGTCAAACCCTTTAAAAAATGGATTTCATACCATAGCTGGAAAGGATCAACATGTTACAACATGCTGGTGTTCGAAAAACACATTGCTAAATATTCAGTGATGATTTATGATTGCGTTCCCAAACTTAACAATTGTTAACAATCGTTAACTTTACTTCGGGGCGGAGCTAACTACAGCTTTAACGATCATTAACGTTTCCCAGTTCTACAATTGTTAACTATTTTGTAACGATGCTCACCGACCATCGTTACAAAATGGTTAACAATCGTTAAGCTCCGGAACGGAAATTGTAGGTGGGCGGAGCTTAAATTTCGAAATCAGAAACGTGGAATGCAAAAAGGTAACAACTGTTAACAATTTGTTAACGATCGTTAAGTTGCGGAACGCAACCTATGATGCCCGTGGAAGGAAATTATGAATCCCAGCCACGTCGAACCGCATCCACACTGTAAAAAGTTTCTCCGAGTAAGGATTAAAGTTAACTGCAGTATTTACTACTGGGATTAATCTTATCTTCCCGATAAAAATGTCTAGCCTGCGTAGTAGTATGGTAGTAATACACAAAAGTTACATGTACTACTATGTAATAGCAAAGAATACTATCATTCAATGTGCCTAAGACTGGTCCAATCTTAAGTAGTAGTATCCAGTAGCATCCTGTCTTGCCATAGTAGGATCCAGTCTTGCTAATAGTAGCATATAGTAGTATGCAGTAACAGGGTAGCCTTAGTAGAAGCATGTAGTAGCATCAGTTAGTACTGCATGCTACTTTTTCATACTACTTCATAGTACTATTTTGAGATGAATTTTTCATCGGGTCTGCTGAAATAAGATTGATCCGAATTACAGATAAGATTATCTTTTTAGAGACAACTTTAATCCCAATAGCAAATACTGCAAGATTTTTTTTTACAGTGCAGATAGTAGGCTAAGCAAAAGGGTAAGACTCTTGCAAGTATCGACTTCAAGGAGTGGAGTTATACTACCTTGGAGTCAAAAGACGGCAGGTATCACGAAATGCAGATAGTTCTTTAACGTAGAAAGAGCGTATTTTGAGGCCCTATTTAATGGTGCAAACCAAACCTTAGCTAATTATCTACGGCCCGTGACGTTTTCTTGACGTCATGAATAAATATGGAAATTCGATTAAACTAATGTTGCACAATATATATTTGTATCTGTATATATATTCCTTTTCTAGCTTTTAGCTATTCGGATTAAACTTGATTGATTGATTGATTGATATAACGTCCCGCGAGCCGCCGGACGCGTTTACACATACACTGTTCTTGGGACAATCAGTTTTGTTAGTAAATGGAATGATGCATTGACTTTTCTGTGACGTCACGAGCAAGAGATAATCGGCTAAAGTTTATTCAAATTCAAATATCAAATTCGTTATATTCCTTTTTTGATGTATCATTGACTTACGGTGGTTACATTTAAACGATACGAATAAAAATAAATAAACTTCTATGAATAAATGTAAATAAAAAGTCATTAATTCATAAAAGTTTAAACTAATCGGTAACTATATATCTACAACCATGAAATGACAATATATACAATTAGCCTAGGTCACCAATACCTCAAAATATTTACAGTTGGAAGTCATTTTGTTGTATCGAATTAAAATGTTTCACGAAATACGGCAAGAAAGACTTGAGAAAACGATCCGACGAAGCAGCTGGAGGCATTTAAACCTATTTAAACACCTATTCTATTTCAGGTTCATCGCCGGGATAGGATAATTAGCCAATGCAGCGGCAACACCATATCCATGGCCGGAAGAAGAGGACGCCTTCCAAACTCACTCCTGAAAATAATCCAAGAGAGGGAAGCGCAGCTGCAGCATAGCATTCCACCCTTATAGCCTACGGGATGTGACTTGGGAGTAATTCAGGCCCCCCAAATAAGGTATCTGACGAGAGTAGGGGTTTTTAGATACGACAATCGCCACCACCTAACCTCTGAGTCTTGGTTCCGAGTCGGAATTTTATCATCGTATTCGGATTCGCATCATGAAGATAAGCCGGCCTGAACAGCGTGAAACATCTAAACTGAAAAATAAAAAATATACTGCTCACGATACATTACTCCTCTTTATAAATTGGATACCAATTCTAACTAAACTAAAGCTTTCTGTGAATTTGTTACCGCTAAAACGTTTGGAGACAGGCTGCACCGTCAGAACTTTGATAACAGATAACACTTTTTCGTTTTACGTTGTTCTTCCGCTACCACCTTGTGTATTCGGAGGGTTGCAAATAAAATATAATATGTATATATATAACTCATGTTTGCGCATCCATACGTTAAATGTTAGGTTGGATGCCGAGTACATTTCTGTTATGGCACTTTTAAGTGTTATGTGTCCAGACAAAACTTGTGTAAGGAGTAAAGGACACTTTTAAATGTTTAAAGAGATCTTCAGTTATATTCTCATAACGTTTAAGGGAAGGATGCAGAAACATGTGTTATGAATGAAATGCTTTTATTCCGCCAAAATGACGAGACAAGAATAAGGCTAAAGTTAAGGCGTTTACAATGCGTACATCGACATTTTCTGATCCGAAGACTTACAGATAGAAATAAGAAATACAAAAATATCGACGAATTTTTTTGTTTTTGTTTTTTAAACAGGGCAATATTTATTTTTGCTTTTTAGAGCTCACCTGGATCGGATCCTTCAAACCTAGATCATGTATCATCAAGCGATTTGAATGATATCGGTTATGCTTGCACAGGCCACTTGCCAAATTTGAAAAAGTTCTAATATGAGAAATGTTTGAAGAAGTAAGAAAAGGGAAGATAGAGCTACTCATATTCCTCCTGCAGCTATATTCCTCTTCCAGGTTTAAGCTATTTGCTTTTTGCCAGGACGATCCACGTTTGTCGCTGGACAATGCGGTTTAAGGTAAATTTAAGGTAATAAACTTGAGTGATTGATAAGTAGCCTACCTGAGGAAGAGCCACAGTGTTAAAAATTCTGGCGAGAGTCTGGAGATCCGCGTCCGGCCTACGAGCGGGTAGCGTGCTAGGCTGATCAGCATTTAAAGCCCGTGATACAAGTTTTTTGGAGGTCTACCAAAAATAACCCAACAAAAACCTAGGGCTGAGAGGGTGGGAGCTGAACTCTCACTTCGCTAGTGCTCTCCTTGTTCGGGATAACAAGGATCAAACTTTACCTCTGGTAAGGCTTGTTTAATCCTCCTATTATCCCCCCCAGAGTACTGGCTCGTGATAGTTCAGCTGAGATTTTAGAGCTGAACTCCAATGGCGTGAAAGTGGCCCGTTGTCTTACTTCAGCTTGTGGCTCAGAACGTACTTTGATTTCCCGAAAGTTTTTTGAAAGTTTACCTGAAGAAAACAAAAAGAGATTGAAACCGTCAAATATTCGCGTTGTCGAAATAAGAACTCTCTCAGGCAAATGACCGCACCATAACTGGTGCGCAACCGGTATCTGTTATCAAACTTCCGACAGTGTGTCAGAAACGCAGGCTTTCTGGAACTTTGAATGCATTAATATTCTCCGCAGCCGGGAGGTTGGCGGCGCATTAGCTGCGTTCCTTTTCGTCTTTCGGTTCGCCGTTCCAACCGTCGTTCTACTAACAAGCGTTTTCTTTGCCGTTCGTGAACGGCGTTGAACTGACGAGAATAAGGAGTTTTCTTTGTTCGGTTGAACTGCCGTTTCATTCGTCGTTCCTGAAACGACGAACTGAGCCGAAATGTCGGTTTCAGCATCTCCGTTCAGTAATTAGGCGCCAATTTGCAAAATTGTCGACAATAAAGTTGTAAACCATGTTTAAAAACAATGATCATGTTATGCTAAAATCCATTTTAGTACTTTATTAAAGCTACTGTTGCAAATATTAAGTTAGTTCGACTATTAACGTTTTCGTATCAACTTCGTTCGTGAAACGACGTTTATAGATCGTGCCAAAGAAAACACTAAAATGAAAATATTTAAACGACGTTCTTCGTACCGACAACGCCGAACGACGAAAACGCGGCTATTAATATTTTCCGCAGCCGGAAGGTCGGCGTTCTTTGCAAATGTCTAGCAATTTCGCCCCGGTTTCTCTGGAAACCTGGCTTAAGTAAAAGTCAAATACTCTAGATTCGGTCTCATAATAATAATAATAACATAACTGCATCAAAAGGCTTTCGCCTCTATAAATTATAAATTCGCCTCTAATGGGAAAACAAGTCGGCATCGAATCCCATCGGCACGTTTTAATATACATTCTTGCGGGCAGTTGTATTTTTTCCGGACCTTAAGTTTGTAAATAGTTGTATTTATATTTATTTATGTGGTTGTGCTTATTAATGTTGCGTTGTTGCCCCGTCGGTTTCTTAAAGGAACTTTCTGGGCAAGGTTGAGTTGTCACTCGTTAAAGGACCGAGTGTAATTTACTTATTGAGGTTATGAGTATGAAGGCATTACCAATCTTGGTTATGCCTTTAAACTCCGGATGAACTATTTTTGAAGGCGGAATAGCTCGAGCCTAGATAGCAAACCCCGGTTTCTCCTTTTTTCCCTTTCCCTCTGGTATCTTAGTCCCCTCCTCTCTACTTCTCCATCCCCTCACTGTTAGATACTTCCCTCATTTATTTACCACGTGCCTGAAATCCAAAAAATTTCTGAATAACCACCGTGATCTGCAAACAGACGATCAGGGTTTGGCGGTCCCTGCCTGGAACCTTCTAGAGTTTTCACCACAATCATTAGTTCCGTACGGAAAAGCTGAGATATTTTGCGCCCGGACATGATGAAAAGGGAGAACACGCAGCCGGGAGAACCTCGCCGTCTGTCAGACTAGTCGTAGTATTGACCGAAAGCGCAGCAGATTTGGTTCGTAGACCAACTATATTGTGACAATGGCATCTGCTCCTTTCGTTGCCACTCTTTTAAGTGCGTCACGCAGACGAAATAAAAATAAAAATTAGGAGTTCGCCTGTCTGATGCGCAGTTGCTGTTGTGTTAATTTTAACTAACATCACTGGGATAACACTAGTGCTGTTATTTCACCCTGGTGTCTTTCACATAATGCGTTCTTGCTCAGGGGTATAGAGACACTGCCGTTTTTAAAAGTAAAAAATTTATCATTTTTACCGTCAGCTGGATAATAGACAAAAAAAAGAAAAAAAAAAAAGCTGAAATATCAGGTCCAGTAATTGTAGATTTAGAGACAGGATACAACCACCGGAGGGGTTTAAAACTATCGGGCCCTAGGTGGATATTTGGCAGAGACACGCTGTACTAAGAACGGATAATATTAAGAACTTCTGTCTCCCTGCGATTGCGCCGTTATAGCATGTTCCGTAAATACTGAGTGGGTGCTTGTATCGGATTTTATTATTGTTGATTTATTTCCCGTCATAATGCACACCTGTACAGGAAGAAAAAGAAAACAAAAGAATTAGAACATGAAATGACAGCATCAAAACTGGCAATCTCGAATAAATGACTGAGTAGTTACGGAATGTAGAGGTGTTCGGCTGAGATTGCGCTTAAATGGCGGCAAGGAGGTCAGAGAAGGGAGACGGATTTTCTACTACTCAGTAGTATTACAAGTTCTTGGTTGTATACAAGATTAGGGTTAGGACCCGATATCGGATGTTGGACCAAATAAAACGTCATTAGCTTTAGGGACATTAGGTTAGAAAGGTCGGTAGAGCGTTCGTTCTGAAGTGAAAGGAGCAGTGGTTTAGTAAAGCTGTACCCAGGAGGGGTATTAGAGGGTAACCTCCCCCAACCGTAGCCCTGGGTACGCTTTTAGAGTTTATTTTTAGCCAAGTTAAAGTGTTTACGTTGGGTCCGGGTTCATAGGGGGTATGAAGGAGTTGAGATCTCACAGTGACAGGACTGCGAAGTGGACAGGGAGGCAGACTGGGAAGTTGGGGTGAGGTCTTAAAATAGGGGTTTTTTGAGGGTGAAGTGCAAAGAGTGCAAGTGCAAATTCTAGGCCTAGCTTTCTTTTTGAAAAATTTTGGTAACCAGCATTTCAAAACTGCAAAATTTTGGGAGCGAAAAATTATTCATTTAAATAATGAAGCTGTCAAAATTGGTAAAACCGATAACTGCGGACTATTCCAGCTTTAAATACACTGCATCACCATTTTTGGCGAGCTGCTTGGGATATTATGAAAAGGAATGGCCATTTCCTTTGCCACCATAATGTCTAAGTTGGCTGTCTGGAACTGCCACTTTTCAACGACACGACGACAAATCACTGCTGTACCAATAAACCTAACCTGATTAGTTAGATCCATACCATTTAAACAAACAAAAAAATACCATTCTTCAAAAACAATTAACGTTTCCAGTTGTATAATCTTCATTTTTGAAGGGTCCTGAATAAATTGAAATAATTCAGAATTACATTTTATTACATATTTTTCATTTTCTCTCCAGGAATTGTTCCGACAGATTTGGTGCAGAGGTTTTGTTTGTTGTGCCGTGTCGTACTTAAAATAATGACAAAATAAGTTTTGCTTTTAGAAGAAAATTTGAGGTAAAAGACGGATGACAGGGTGGAGCCCATTTTAACATATGGACAAAGGATATTAAATCCCCCTGAAAACTTTTAACATCTGAGACAACATACTATACTCATAAGATTCAAATTTTCCGCAAAAACGTCAGTTTTGACAAAAATAAGTATCATACTACTAAAAACGCTGCTACAAGAAGCTGCCCTTAGGCTTAAACGCCTAACATCTTCCTCGTACGGAAGAAGTGATATTCTGTACCTTTACTTTGAGGCATACTGCGGCCAATCCAGTGATTAAATAATCTGATAGCCTATTGCCTCGGCGTCGAGATCTTTTGTTACTGACCAACTAAAAAATGAAAGGAACAAAGAATTTAGTATGCTGATCGATGTCTATGCAGATATTTAGTACTATGTATTTAGACCGCAGTACGTCCTTCTGATCTTGGCAAGGACCTATGATGTGTTGTTTTATAGTTTGTTACAGGGTCCGCGTACCCGTAGCATGATTTATCGCCAGTTCCCTCCCCATTTTAAGTTCCCTCGGTTTCTGCTAGCTTCGACGTCAGGTAGATTATGCTCTGCACGCAACTTTTCACAGATGGAAATAATGATTTGTGAGAATTGAAACTAAAAGCGTGTTCCACCCTACTTACCTTAGTTACTACGCATGACGTCACAAATTTTGGCTTTTTGACGCCAAGGCTGGAACACATTTTTAAATTTTCGGTAAAACATCACTCCACGGGTTAACCCGGCCAATTACGTTACAGAAATCCGTAGTTACCACGCTTACGACACTCCGAGCATGGTAAGCAATAGTTATTATTTCGAAAAGGTTGGAACGGTCAGCGTAGTAACTTTTCGTGAGGTTGGAACGGAAATACCGTAGTAACTAATAGTTACTACTGTTAGAAGGGTGGAACACGCTCTAAGAATAATGGTGGACTGCTTCTCTGACCAAAAGAGAGAGCGACATACAAGACAGCGGGTAAAAGGGAAGAAGATGGGCGTATTCGAAAGAATAGGTGGTAGAACGCCACTGAAAAACGAGCTGTGAACAAATTATTATGGGCCCTTGTCAGCATAGTAGTGAAATCTAAAGAAGCTGCCCAACCAACACATGTTCTATGAGCTGTGTTATCCAGGACCAAATGATAATGATCGCATAAGAAGCATAGCCTCTTACTACGTCGTCTGTAATAAGTTTTCGAAAGACTCCCAAGTGAAATAGTATGCTGCAGGGAGTGTCAGAAGAGAAAGAGTTCGAGACTCGTCGGAGATAGGTAGTACTTTTGGCACAGAAAGAGAGCAGTGATGTTTGCCGATGTCGAGATTTCAGGGGGTAGGGACGTTGTACAAAGCGCTGGGGTGTTTTCCAAACCATCCGCATTTTGGCACGTGGGTTGGAAAATAATTCAGCTTGATGAATCTTCCTTCCCCCTCTGAAAAGCAAACCGATCGCTCAGTTGCCATCGATTCGGTATTCTGTGCTCCCCGGAGACACTGACAACGTCCATGCATTATGCGTACACTGTAAAAAGTCCCTACTTTTATCGGAATCTAGTAGTTGTGCGTCACCGACTCGGGACATTTTTATTCCTTATTGGGAGAATTAAAATCCGAATTCGGAAAGTTATAATCCGATGCACGGCAAAACGCTAGAATGCAAAATACTGCAAGTATACACTGTAAAAAACTAATCTTGCAGTATTTGCTACTGGGATTAATATTTTCTCTACTGAGATAAAATTATTTTTAATTCGGATTAATCTTATCCCAGTAGAGATAAGATTAATCCCATTAGCAAATACTGCAGTTAACTTTAATCCTTTCTCAGAGAATCTTTTTACAGTGTACTCTGTAGGATTACATCAGTGCATGTTTCATCTGGTCCTCGTAGTTCCCGTACCTGCTATTTTTTACATTTATAAGAAAGCAAGAACCTAGGAAATAAATGCTAGCAACGCTGCCCTAACCTTCGATCGGGATCGAATATTGACCCTGAGCTTAAGTGTCAAACGAGAAAGTCTGAGGGTGCATTCACTGTAGACTAGATTTGAAGTGGGTCTCTCCCTAGTTATCCAGACTGCCGCTCTGCGGCCAGATCTGGTCCTGTGGGACACCTGCGACCCTGACTTAAGTGCCTTCAGACACCCGTATGTGGTCGATACCGACCGGGAGGGTGTACTGTTCCAAGAAATTGGCTGTGCAAAATACTGCCGAAAGTAGGCTCGCTAAGTTGCGACCCAAAGGGGCAGGAAATGGTGATTTGCCGCTTAGGATACCCTTTCTGAAACCTGGCTGCGGCAATGTCCATCCAGACTGGAAATCAGATATATGATCTATCTTAAGCCATGGATATTCCTAGACCCTAGCCTTTGGGGTTGCCTTCAAAATAGTATATTTTTAAGTTTTGTAACGAATTAAAACTTGAAATTAGGGACTTCAAGGAAAAGAACAGGAGTGAGTGCTGCACTAACTCACGACAAGAACATATAAACCTCTAAGGAGAGATCTCAGCAGCTCCATGCCCAGACATTTTGGAAACTCGTGGAGCTTGTAAAGCTGTGGCTGAATCGGTCTATGGAAATGCGTTTCAGACAAGCGGCAAGAAGATCGAATTCGAGTCATCCAACGTCCATGTTCTCCTGAGAGTCTTATATGTCCTTGCTCATGGGATCAAACCTCATGTAACACCCCCACTAAACTTCCCTCCTCCCTTACACGTGACTGGAGTTTGCTATTTAGATTCGAGCTCCCCGTATTTTCACTTTTGAGCTTTCATGTGTGGTTGTGAATTCGTTTGTAAATATCTGTTTTCGATTTTTGTCTCTTAATTTAATAAAGCCTTGGAGACCAATTTGAGAATCTACCAGTTACAGGGTTACAGCTTTAGAGACCGATTTCGTCACCGGATTGAGTCTGGATGAACCTCAACAGAGAGCCGAACAAAGACCATACGGAGGCATTCCTTGTGGTTTCGTTGTTTACCGTCCGACCCAGGAAGTGACTCCATCTATTCTCGCGGTTCCCTTCGATCAAGGAGAGTCACGGGGTAACTACGGGCGTGCACCTTAATCGTATGTCTAAAAACGCAAGAATATTTGAAATAATATATTTCCGGTATAATATGACTTAAATAGCTGAAAGCACACAAAATACGTGGACTTAACTAATAAAACAAATTGCAACGTGATTCGTTGACTAGCCTTAAAAAAACAAGCATATTTTCTTTGCACTTGTTTTGTTCTTTATTTAATGTTATTCCAGTTTTTGAAAGAAAATGTGCTTGGACCCGAGATTTACTCGTTCATCTTCCGACATGTAGATCAGACACTCAAAATTTACAACAGTTACAGATTTGGGACACGGGATTATGGAGAAAAAAATATGGGTACCCGTACGGAAATGTACCACCTGATATCAACCTAGACAATGATTACGACCCGGTTTCACGTTATTTTCTTCCTCGGATCGAACGGAATGTCGGCCTCGGCTCTAACTTGAAATCGGGTCAAAATCTGTTTCATTTTGTCTGGGTCAATTTCAGGCAGAAAATTTCCGTAAGGGTAGAAATGGTTAACGGTGGGCAAACGATCAGGTTTTCAAGGCCGGATTTTCTACACTTTCAACACAAAACCGAAAAAATCTCAACTTTTCCTCAATGAACTAACGATGTAAAGCTAGGTTGTGTGCCTGGGACAGAAGATGTACGAGTATATCTACTGCCTCGACGCTTTCGGTGAACACGAGCAAATGAAGACAACAGTGAGTCGGTGATTACGCGTAAAGGACAGGCACTAAAGTCTGGCTAACCCTTGTTCACAAAGCTGCGTTACACTGTAAAAGGCTTCTCCAAGCAAGGATTAAAGTTAACTGCAGTATTTGCTACTGGGATTAATCTTATCTATACTGAGATAAGATTAACCCGAATCAGAGATAAGATTATCTTTTTAGAGACAAAATTAATCCCAGTAGCAAATACTGCAAGATTTGTTTTTACAGTGAAGATCGACTAAGCCATATGCGGAGACATTTTCTTCGTAAATAACATGAGAAGTTCACCATATACCAGTTCGGCGCTTCCAACTAGTTTCTATAAACCCCCCCCCCCCCGCGTCTCATTATCAGGACTTACTCACATATATAATAAAATAGATTCAAAAGTTGATGAGGAATTATGCAGACGAAAAAGAGGAGACGTCATCCCAGAGCTGGTGGACTCGGACTCTGGACTCGTCTCGAGACACCTTTTTCAAGGACTCGAACTCGTCTTTCACGGAGCTGTCCGTCCGCCAGTGCGACTTGTCTCGGACTCGGGTTTTGCTGGACTCGCAGCAGCTCTGCGTCATCCAGGCCTACAAGATCCTCAAGACGAGCCTGTCTCCCAAACTCTTCGCACCAAACCCAGCCATCAACACGCGTGGCCAGAGCAGAAGAAAACAAAGAAAAAAAAAAAAAATGCTTCAACAAGAATCCAGCAGAGCAATACCACTTCGAAATTCCCTCTCCAAAAAAACAGTAAGGAGTTGAATCTTTCAAAAAGTCCGTTGATGAAGAGTGGGACGACATCGAGTGGAAACTGAAATGGGATGCTGTTGATACCAGCATCAACTGTGAAGTTATCACCACAAAACAAACAAACCGTAATACATACGACCAGGGACCCATAAATTTCCTGTGCATCCAGGGGGCTTGTCATTTCCTATGCTTCTATGTTGCTATGTTGCCCGATCTCACGTAGTTTCCAAAAATTCCGCTCGGGTCGAATCGGCGTTCTTACTCAGATAGAGAAAATTGCCAGCATGCCACCGAGTACCTAAGCTAGGACAAAAGATCCAGGATACTCTTCCATTACAGAGAAATATTCCTAGTTCAGCATAGAGAGATTGCACCCTACCCGATGAAAGGATATTGCTACTCCATCATCACGGGATGATTTAACAAAAAAATGTAACATAGGGAGGTATAGGACTTTCAACTTTTAAATTAAATTATCGGCGTCTTATCATCATTCTGAGTCAGGAACTTGCTGGAAATGTTAATTGGGCTATTCCTTAACCGTATAATTCTATTTTTGCAAAAGAGTTTCCATGGAAGTAAGAGCTTGAAAGTTTGAATACAAAAACAGAGTCCGAATCCTATTGGTCGACGATGACGCGGATTTGAAAAAATGTGTCATAATTGACCAATAGGACGAGACTCCATCTTTGTTTACAAAATTTGACGCCTTCAAACTTTTACTTCCATGGAAACTCTTTTGCAAAAATAGAAATATACGGTTAAGGAATAGACAAATTAATATTTCCAGCAAGTTCCTGGCTCAGAAGGATGATAAAACGCCGATAATTTAATTTCAGTTGAAAGTCCTACACTTCCTAATGCTAAATTTGTTCGTTACGATCCCGTCCGTTTTCGTCGGGTAAGGTGCAATCTCTCTATAACAGCTGCGAAAAATTTTGTCTATCTGGATAGTGAGGTATTTTATCCCCGTGGGTATTTTTCGAACTACTTGACGCTCGGTCAAGAGCGCATCAGAAATCTCTTATTGACAAGCCCCCTGAATGGCGAGTCATTACATATGGTCAACTACGGGCGAATTTTATAGGAGAAATCCGTATCTTGCTCCAAGCTAATCCCCCGCGTCTAATTTCCAATACTTTTCACAGATATGAATGAATGAATGAATTACTTTATTTCAGCAAAAGCCATATATCTACACACTAACAAGAAAAACAAAACAAAAATAACACAAACAATTTCTACGGTTTGGCCAGGGCCGTCCGGTAGATGATTTTCCATGATGGTAATTCATGGAAAACATGACTAGCAATAAAAGCAATCAGATCATTTTCCGACTCAATCACTCTTCGGTAAAGCGACGCTTTGGCCTTTCGAAGAATTTCCTGGAAAGTCGAACAATTTCGGGTAACCATTTCCGAACTGACACTACACAATCTAGGCAGTCTAAACATACGGCGAAAAACCTTGTTGTATGCAATCTTTAGGCGATCCAACACTCCATCAGGACAATTTGAAATATTTTCAAGACCGTACATCTGGTAGCAATACGTCTTGAACAAACGTAGCTTCACTCCCGGACCAACAGTCGAGAACTTTCGAAGTAGTAGGTTCCCACGCTTGTAGAGACTAGCAATTTGGTCTGCTACATGCGAATCATCTCTGGTGTCATCCCGTAGGATGTAACCAAGGTAACGGAAATTTGAGATGTACTCAATGCGTCGACCTGATAGTAAAACATTTAATTTCGGTAGCTTATGCCGCTTGTTATTAAAAACCATCGCAAAAGTTTTCTTCGTATTGTAAAGTACATCGTGCTCCACTGCGAAAGAATCACAAATCTTTAGGAGTTGATTCAGGCCGAACACACTGGGCGCTAGTACTACAAGGTCGTCCGCAAAGAGTATGTGGTTGAAACACTTACCCCCAATATAACAACCAAAGCTAGACGTCGACAGACGCTTTGATAGGCTATCAATGTACACTGCATACAGGAGCGGGGACAGAACACCACCTTGCCTTAAACCATTAAATAAATTAAATTTGTCACTAATTACTGACCCCCATCGTACACAGAATTTCTGTTTCTGGAACCAAAAAGCAAGTAATCTCACATAAGGGGGAGGTACACCTCTACTCTTTAATATTTTCAGCATTTTATAATGGTTAACGCGGTCGAATGCTTTAGTGGAATCAATGAAACAGCAGAAAACCGGGGAGGAAAAAACCATGAAATATTCAACGATGCACTTTAACAGAAAAACAGCAAAATCTACACCGGCACCTTTCTTGAAACCAAATTGATAAGAAGAAGTACCAAGCCAATCAGCGGTTTTGGAAGCAATACATTTTTCAAATACCTTGGAAATTAATGTAGCAAGCGCAATCGGCCTGTAATTGTCCGAAGAAGTCAGGTCACCCGCTCGGTTTTTTGGTATTGGAACAAGTATCACCTCCATAATACTATCAGGAACAATTCCGTGGACTAGAAAAGCATTAAAAAGACTCGCCAAAATCATTGACTTCTTTTCCGATGCAAATTTCAGGTGTCGAGCACTTATTCCGTCACCACCACCGCATTTATTTATATCAAGCTCACGAATGAATTTATCAACCAAAGATTCATTGATAAGTTCGCAAGTCCCTCCACAATCCACCTGACCAAAAGAAGAACAATCACTACTCACACTCTTAAATAGTTTTTCAAACTTCAACTTCCATAGCTGCGCAATATCACCATCACCGCTAGCACCATCAACCTGGTTGGAAATTACTGTCTTTACATTCAAAATTTTTCTTATTTTCACCCAAAAATCTTTTGTGCATCCTCTAAGGAGCGACTCCGCTAGTCCCTCTTCTTTTAGTCGATCATTAGAGGCCCTGCAATCCCTTAACTGATTTTTAAACAGTGACCTCATACTTTTCATTTTATCAAACAAATATCCCAGCAAAGGTCTACCAGCATTCACCCAACATAAAAACGCACAACGTGACTTTATATAAGTGTCTCGGAGGTAAGTGTTCCAACCGGGAATAGTAGTAAAACCACGACGCTCAGAATGCAGCCTTTTAGGCGGGATCGATTTAGCTGAAGACCGCTTCAGCACTTCACAAAAAAGTTGAAACAGCTGTAGAATCAGTAACACATGACTAGGCCTAGAACAATTGAAATCTGTACATCGGAGGGCCTCACAATCAATATCAATCTCATCAAATCCTTCACGAGTAAGAGTTAAATAATTTAACTTCTGCTCAGGGTTTGCAGAATCCCAATCGGGCGACAGCCCAACCGATCCAGTAACCGCATATTCCGCAGCTTTTACAAGAGGCGGGACTCCAACAATAAACACAAGATTAAAAAACAGTGGCAAGTGATCTGGACCAAATTCGTAACCTACTGAAAGGTCAGACACTCGATTTCTAAGATTTGACGATAAAACAACATGGTCCAGCCATGATGTACTACCCATACGTATATCACTAATGTACGTAGATGTACCAATAGGCAGTAACTCTTCATCCGCAGTAAACATTCCATTATTACATACAAACTTACTCATCTCTCGGTGATTAAAAGACAAAGCGCCTAGTCTTGAGTTTGCGTTCCAGTCACCTGCCATGCAAACACTAGTAAAGTATTCACTATCAATAATGGACTGCAATCTGCTAATACAGTCAACATACTTTTGTTCATTTTCGTAACACTGAGTGGGCATATAAACATTAATTAACAGTAACGACTCACCACCGAGCGACATGCGTAGAGCAAATAGACGATCATCACTCAGGTTAAGTACCGAGGTGGCTGGACCCAGCGATTTTCGCCACAAAATACCTACTCCACCGTAAGGCCGGCCTGTGAGCAGCTCGCCTTCTTTAACAGGAGTAGCACCCGCACCATTGAAATCACTATGCACATTTTGAAGAAGGCTCAGCTCAGATGGAAACAGCCATAACTCTTGCAGGAAAATAACATCCGCCACGTTACACAAATCTTGAAGGCTGTGTAAATTTGACTTCAGCGAGCGACAGTTATACGTGCAAAACTTAACTTTCCGCATTTGTTTCACTAGCAGGATTTAGTGCCGCAGGTTTTGCTTCGAAAAAACGCCGGACATAGACTCCCATCGGCCAGAATTCAGGTCTCATCACCTTCTCGTGGTAGATAGCCGGAAATGAAACTTTGAAAGAAGAACTATTCCGGGCTCTACCATTTATCTTCCCACAGGACACTGCGGACTGGGCGCAGTTTAACTTCCTTGCAATGAACTGTAGGACTGATGACTCATCGGAGTCTATAGCCAGACGAGAGACAAAAAGATGTCTTGTCTGATTTGACAGGGAAGACCTGACTCCGGATGCACCAGTTCTTAAAGACGACCCAACAACTAAGTTTTTGGGTTTCTCCAGATTCACTTTGGTCTTAGTGTTGGCTTTATCCCCAACAAACCGTCTTGGCTTCTTCACGACTCTAGTCCATATCCCGTTGCTACCAGAGTTGCCTTCGGCCGTAACAACAGCTTGAGGATCACGCAAAATTGTCTTTTGTAGGTCCTGATTGGTAGTGTCTTTGTTACCAGTGTTTAACTGATCTTGCATGCCCGCCATCTGAGGATTTAAGTCTGTACTTTCTTCCCCAGCGTCATAGAACATATTCAGGCTAGATGGCGCTCTGCTTAGAGATGATGCACCAGCAGTACGACAAAGATGACCGGTAGATGACGGCTGCGAGCCATCACCATGGCAACCCCCTAAGTCGGCTCGAGTAACCACATTTGACTGCAAATCAATCATCTTAGCTTTTAGGTCGTCAAGCTGTGATTGTAATAGTTCATAAGACTTCATAATGCTGACAAGGTCACAATGAAGTAAACTCATGGGGGGTAGCCTAGATAGATCAGCCGCAAAAAACTGGATGTGTTCCCGCTCAATACTTTGTATTATGACATACACATCATCAGCCGCCAGCTGCGTCGATCGACGATTAGTTGAGAATTTGTCAACTAGGGCTTTCTTTTCCTCCAGTGACACAACTTCAGACAGCTTCGACTTAGCATTAAGAAAGTCTTCCAGTGAATAAAATTCGGCACATAATTTTGTTATTATGTCCTTAGCAGTATTGTCCACCTTGTTTGCCAAGAAGCATAATAGTTCGGAGACGACTATTTTTTCCTTCTCCTTGGTTCCCATTATCAAAAGTCAATAATCAAATACGTGCAATACTCAACGATTCAAGTTAAATGTTCATGCATCATATAGTATCCAAATTTCGAACTGATATAAGGCGCATTCTCGCCGTTCCTCGAGGACTCCTCGGGGAATCAAAGGGAACGGCGAGAATAGAGGGAGTCACTCCACGCGGACTCCGCGGACAGAAACAGCGAGAACACGGGAATGCTTCCAACATGGATTTTTTTCGAAAAATAAATAAGCCCTCCACGAAATTAGTCTGGAGCCAATTTATTTTTGGTTTTGTTTATTCTGATTATTTTTAATTAATTTTACCTTGTACCAACACCAGCAAAATGGATTCCCCTCCGAATCTGAAAGGGAGTCCTTTTTGATGATGGCTATGATAATGAGAGCATTCCCCGTCCGTGGGGACTCGTGAGAATACGGGGAGTGAGTCCCTGGGACAAACAAAAACGCGGGGACTCCTCAAGTGGAGTCCGCGGGGAACGGCGAGAGTACGCCTATAGTAAAATAGATCCACAATTGTTGATGAGGAATCGGACTAATTATTGTACTCCCCCCCCCCCCACGCGTCTCATTATAAACACTTGACAACAGATATAGTAAACAGATTAAAATCTGCAGTCTGCTCCCAGAGCTGATCCGAATTTTCGGTTCTGAATTCTAGCGTCTGAATTCCCGATTCTCGTACAAACTACCGTTTTTGCTCCTCTGGCTTCTCCATTCTCGCTTTTGACAAAACACTAATTTGGCAGCTCGTCCGCAACCCGGTATACGTGTTTATGCACATTGAACACCCGCACTTTGTTGACCAATCAGGGAGGAGAACGGAGAGGGAAGAATCGAGAATTCACCATCGGAGCAACTTCTCGATTCTGCAGAATCGCGAGGCTTTCCCCGTTCTCGATTCTGCAGAGTCACGAGGCATTCTCGATTCTGAAGAAAAAAAACCGCAAGAAAAGGACAATTACTTCATCTGAGTAGTCAAAAAAAGAGAAATAGGAGGATTGCGAGGAATCGCGAGGAGAATTCGGATAAAAAACACGACTAATGTCTCTGGAGTAGAAAGTGAAAGATATTAGTTTCTTCTCATTATCTTGTGGTTGTATATTTTACTAGCCCTTTTGTCACAAGAGGTGATAATGAGACAATGGGGGAATTTCAGAAACTATTCCACACGCTAGCTGCGTTCTTTGCCACGGGAGTTCTCACCGGTGGTCTCTGGTTATTCTTATATTTATGGATCCACCGGAGAGAGTGGAAGGAAGGGGTTCTCACGGGCTTCCTTCTCACCATATACTCGATCAACTCGGCCGAGTTGGTCTCGGGTCGGTATATATTACAAGGCGTTTTTGCGTCTACCGGTGACTACTCATCAGTCCTATAACCCGTTTCTGAACTAACCGGTGTCCGGTTTTATCTCACCGGCGCGGACTAACCAGAACCTGCTCGCGAGCCCGGCTTCACCGAGAAGTTAGCAACGTTTCGTCAACTGACGGGGTTTCGAGCAAAACCCAGAATTTAGGCAGTTTTTGCACTCACCGGTGACTACCCACCGGCGAACCAAAAAACGCGTTTTAAGACACAGGTGACAAGACACCAGAGACAGTGTGAAACAACGTGAATAATCGAACGAAAATCTGTCAGGTAAGCAAGCAATGGGTAAATTAAAAATGATAGTAAATTGCATAATAATTTTCCTAATAAACTCTTCGGATGGTGGGGTGCGTATTTATCAGTTTCACGCTCATGCTTGGAATATCGCCAACGCAAAAACGGGCTGATATTACGAGCTGACTACTATAGATAAATATCCTAATCGCATTTTTGTCACGAGAAATTTTCGTTCTCGAAAACGAGCTCCACTGCTTTGAGAACGTTGTCTACCGTATACGTCGGGTCCCTTAGTCCCTCCTCCACGGGTAAAAAGTCGCGGGGCGAGTGCTCGCCAAAGGTCCGGGCGGATGAGTAGACTCCCGTCTGCAAAAATAAGGTCTGTAAGTTTATCGACGGCGTGGTTTATCCTAAGCCGCGTTAGATTTATCCTAGTCTCAGTCATGTCAGCCAAATGACCTAATCCAAACATTCTGTTTACCTTCTCTTCCTGATCGCAAGCCACCAGTTCATTTAGATTTGAACTTAATTGCCGGGTTGCTGTTTTGGCTCGAGAAAAAAAACATCTTCTTTTCTAGATGACGAAATTCTTCAAGTCTGATTAGCAAAAAATTATAAGACTTAATTGATTATTTTTGTATGTCTTCAGAAGCACCACACTGGCCTAGTTGGACCATTAGATGGAAGTTTTTTTTTTAGCCTTGTCTCCCTACGTGCCATTAGGCGTATTCTCGCCGTTCTCCGAGGACTCCTCGGGGAATCGATAACGGCAAGAATAGAGGGAGTCACTCCACGCGGACTCCGCGTATAGAAACAGCGAGAACACGGGGAGTGCTTCCAAAATCGATTTTGTTCGAAACAAAACATATGCAGTTGACAAAATTAGTCTGGATCCACTTTATTTTTGGTTCTGTTTATTCTGATTATTTTTAATAAATTTTAAATTGCACCAACACCAGCCAAAACTGGTTCCCTTCCGAATCTGAAAGGGAGTCCTTTTTGATGATGGTGATGATAATCGAAGCATTCCCCAAGCCGTGGGAACTCGCGAGAATACGGGGAGCGATTCCCAGGGACAAACAAAAACGCGGGGACTCCTCAGGTGAAAGTCCTCGGGGAACGGCGAGAATACGCCTATAACGGCTTTCCCGGATAATCGGCTGAGATTTAATTTCAAACCTACGATTTTTTTTTTATTTGCTCATTGTTTGACGTTGTTTTTGTTGTTGTTTTGAACATTCATAGTGAGTAAGGTAGGGAGGGTTATGATGTGTGGCACAAATACCATTTTTTGTGGTCCGCTTATAATGCCGTTTTATTTGTCCTGTCAGCTGACAATTGTCAGAGCCCTGTCAGACAGGACGCCGTGAATGATGACATGATTTCGGATGACACGATCGCGGTCCTGTCTCGGGTAGACTTCTCGACTTCGTTTAATTTGCGATACTTGTCCGTACAGTAATTCACCTGACAAGGCTAAATAAAACGGCTTTAAACCGTGACAGAATAGTAATAAAAAGACAAGACCGAGACAATGAGCGTGTTCCACCCTACTTACTGTAGTTACTACGCATGACGTCACGGATTCTGGCATTTTGCCGTCAAGGCTGGAAAGATTTTTCCATTTTTCTGCAGAATATCATGCCACGGGGTAGTCCAACCAATCACGTTACAGGGATGCGTAGTTACTACGCTAACTACGCTCCCAAGCATGGCAAGCAAATAATTACTAGATTCAGATTCAGATTAGATTCAGATTCAGTTTTATTTTACTTCACCAACAAAAAACATAGCTACATTATACAAACAAGAGCTGAAAGCTCATATGGCACTTGCAAGAATAGGCAAAAATGTTGGCAGGAGTTTTTTGTTTGAGAACTTTGTACCGAGTCAAATATTATTTTATTACATACTAGTAAGTAAAAAGTAGACTCCTTGAACATTTTTCCCATTAAAATTCAAAAACTAATCATCTGAGAAAACCGTCCCGATACTGAATGAGCATGTGTGTTTACTCCTATAAGTCATATCTGTTTTGACAAAAACTTCCTGCCACTTTTGCAAATTTCTCGGTTTCGGCCCAATTCCGGAACTACTTGTCCGGCGAAAAAAGAAAGCTCAAAAACGAACTCAGCGTATCTTCTTTCAACAAAATTAAACATCTAATCAACTTCAAATAAAAATTCAACTTATAACAAATTTTCCGGCTCCAGCCAGATTCCGGTCGAACTATATGTCCGGGTAAAAAATTATTGTCATACACTGATTCACCATCTCTTTACCATTAATTCGAATATCTAATCAACTACAAATTAAAACTAACTTTTAAAAATTTTCGGTTTTGGCTTATTCCGGGCGAACTACTTGTCTGGGAAGAAAATTGTGTTCACATAAGTGTTCAGCATGTCCTACTCCTAAATCGAACATCTAATCAACTCCAAATAAAACATTTACTTTTAACAAACTTTCAGGTTTTGGCAGGATTCCGGGCGAACTACTTGTTCGGCGAGAAACTGGTTTTCACCATTCTGTTCAGCATGTCTTTTTACCCCTAAATCGAACACCTAATCAGCTTCAAATAAAACTTTTGCTTTTAACAAAATTTCTGGTTTTGGCCGGACTCCGGGCGAGCTACTTTTCCGATGACAAAATAATTTCCACCATCGTGTTCAACATGTCTTCTTACCCCATAATCGAATATTACATTGTCTGTTTTGCCCCTTAATTCAACCCCCCCCCTCACCCCTAAATGTTGGGCTACATAGCCCATCTATGAACTTGACCTTACTCTTGACCCAAAGAATCCTCACACCAAGTTTCATCAAAATATCTCATTCCGTTATAGTGCGCACAGACGGACAACTTTTGCGACGTCATAGGTATCCCGCCACTTACGTTTTGGGATCCCAAAAAGTATTTTATTGTTGAACTTGGCTGTAATGAAGCGGACTTTAAAGGCGCTAGAAATGCATCTGTAAGCAAAACCCTTGAGGCAAAAACGATAGCAGGTTATTAGGGATCATTGATATATACCGTTTGGTCAAAAGTAGAATCCTTGTGGCACAAATAATCATGTGTTGAGATGTATCGTTTGACAAAAGGTACTTTTCGACCTTGCGGTGAAGATGCGCACCTTAAGGGAGCTAGAACCTCATTTGTAAGCAAAACCCCTGAGGGTAATGGGCTCATTGGGATCATGAAAATGCATATTTGGCTTAAAAGTATTTTTCTTAATTTGCGGTCATGATTGGTACTTTAAGGAATGGTCGGATTTGGAAAGTGGCGATTTCTAAGCCAATCATGTCCAATTTACAGCTCCACGGTAGTTCAGCTTGACAATATCACAATTATTCGCAATCTCTCTACAATGATTGATTTACCACTACTTGCATTAACTGCTTGCTTGTTCGAACAAAGGCTTTGCTATCAAACACAAATAAACACAATAGACGTACACCACACCAATATTTCGTCGCAAGAAAACGTAGTAATTGCGTCGTAACCATAGGTCCTGGCGTGTCAGAACTGCGCGTAAGATCGCATTGAGGCCATCTAGCGTTTCAGAAAAGCATATACCCTGGTAGTTTTGTTTGGCCAGAGAAGCCGCTCACACTTGCCATATTATTCCAAACCCCTTCGACCTTCGATTGCTTTAGCTCTCTCCGAACGAATTTAAGCAAAGAATGACTCATCCACGAGCAGAGCTATACTAGTGTGAAGAAAGAATGACTCATACAGGCGCAGAGCTAGACTATTGTGAAGAAAGGGGCAGGGGTTTGACAAAAACGAGAAAATGCGTTTCAAGAGATTTCGGGTGTCCCCCTCCAGCCCCCCCCCCAGTTATCGGATCCGATCCGAATTTGATAATGAACATCCAAGACACTTGTTCTTGATACCTGTCAAGTTTAACGCACGCCCGATTATCCGTTCCAAAGCTATGAATGTTACTAATTTCCGGATTTCCCATCTTGCCACTCCCCCATTGATGGTCGGATCGGGGAAGTGATTATTTCCAAGTTAATCCGGTTGGGTCCCTGATGTGCCCAGTTTCGTCGTCCTAGGTCATGTGGAAGTGCCCAAACTAGCAAAATGCGAGTGTAACGACACGAAGTATTTAATTCTAGATGATTATAATAACTTTCGCAAAGCGACTGTTGGCGTAAATCCCCTGTTGCTCGAACAGTCGCATTGCCTCGTAGTCTCCAAGTCCCATTTTCTCATATTCGCATTGCCTCACACGCAGTGCCTTTTTGCCCGATTTTGGCAACCCATAAAACGAAGAGAAAAAGCTAGTATAAAAGGAGCAATGAATTTGTATTGAAGAGCAGTCTTAAGCTAGTCTTAAGACAGTATTGATCGTTGGATTAACAGATGTCTTCGATGTATGCAGAACTTCAATACTAAAAGTAAGTGTTTTTTTTTAACCACTGTGTATTGAATGTAGGACCTAGGAACCACCGTCCAAACTCCCCCTCCACAGTTACGAACCAACCCTTCGAGGATTAAGATCAGAGTACCGGTATAGTCTAATATGTACCAACCGCTCGGGTACACGCTAGACGTATATTAGATGCTCGGTTTCGTACAACAGTTAAATTTGACCCTTATGTGAGCCACAAAATTTCCGGGACTCCCCTTCCAACTCCGCCCACCGTGGCTGAATACGACTCGAAAACATAAATGTCGCATCTCTGACTTATCCTCTTCCCGTCCTTCAAGTTTGACTGGAGTTGGAGCAGAGCCTATCTGCAAACACTGAGTCCCGCTACCCCTCCCCCCCCCAAAAAAAAAAAAAAACTTGGCCGGATCCTGTCCGGACGCCAAATAACAAATCAAGGTCGCATAAAATCGGCACTGTCCAACTTGAATCTTACGTTTGGTTTTTGTTCATGTCAAAAGTTTTTTCACAACCCACATGATGGTCGGATAGGGGAAACGACTATTCTCCAGTCAGTCTGTTCGGGTCCTTGATACGTCTTCCAAGCTTCGTCCTAGAACACCAGGAAGTTCCGAACTTGTGGGATCGCCAGAACTAAGCCCCCCCCCCCCAACTCCCACACAGTGTCCGAATCTGGTCCGGTTATGTCGACGATGTATCTAGGACTTGCGCTTGTTCTTCGCACCAAATTTCATCCCGATCCCTCCACTCTAAGCGTTTCTCAAGATTTCCGGTTCACCCCTCAGGCTCCCGCCAAGTCACCGGATCCAATCTGGATCTGAACTGGTTGGTCTGAGACTTGGCATCTTTCCAAATATCAAGTTTCATTAAAGGACAACCTGAACAATGAAACCATACTTGAACACACGATGGAAAATGAATTTACAGACATGGCCACGGAGAGCATTCTTCTCCTGAGCGTGACGTTTTCAAAATAGGGATATTCGTTTCTGGAGGTTTGCAAATGCAGACTCCAAAACAAAAAGCGCAATTCGTTCAAATCTTGTACGGCGCTGGCCGGATCGTATCGGAATTTCTTCTAGATATCATTGAGTCTCAGTCTCGATTTGTCCTGTGACTCAGTCTCGATTTGTCCTGTGAGCGGAGAGGTGCTGCGCGAGAGCTACTTGTACCTGATCTGACTTAGTGCGCATGAACTATTGTTTTATCTGGATTTGAATATAAATTTAGAGCCTCCGCTCCAGGTAGAGTTTTCTCTAGTAAGAATATTTACACAGATCGTGACGGGGGGATGCGGTTTGAGGTAGCCCTCAACCCATAGCCCTAGCGCCCAGCACCGTGCTTTGTTCTCCAATTATGGCAGCAGCCAAATATCCCTGTGGGGAGTGCTACAGGAATTGCACTAGTGGGACGTTCCAGTGTTCTGTATGTCCCACTTGGTTCCACCCAAGTTGTGTTGGGTTATCACTTGCCGAACGTGTCCAATCCCCCAACTGGAGCTGCGTGAAATGTTCAGTAGCTGCTTCAGCCACCCAACGGCAGACTTTAGAAGAGAATTCTCGCCTAGCCTGTACTGAGTGTGACAAAAAACTTTTGACCATAAGCGCCCTGAAGGATAAACTAGAGTCTTCTGCCGAAGATTGTGCGTCGAAGGACATAACTATAAGTCAACTCCGTCAAGAGATCAGTTTACTTAAGTCTAACCTTCTCTCTGACACTCCGGATCCTGTTTCCCGTCTCCCTAATTGTAGCCAAAGCACCTCAACTTCAGTGGAGCTTACATCCCCTCTTGTCCCTAATTGCGTTGATCAGAGTAATTCACATGCCATCAGCGATTCATTTCAGTATGAAATGCCCACATCGGTCCAGTGTCGTTGCCATGCTGCCGGAGTCGCGTCTCAACCTGGGATTAGCGAGGGGCTAGTGGCTCAATCTTCATGCGATCTTTCAGACTTTACAAAGACTAATATTCGCGAAACCGAAATTTCGCACGTGGTCGTGAATTCGTCCCTATTCTTTGCTCGTGAGGCATTTGCATCCGGTATTTTGAGTGATGAAATTTCAGATGTAATGGCAAAGTCGTACCCATTTGACTCGCTTAAAAGCACCAAACTTCTCTTATGGACATTTTTGGGCAGTTCGGGAAAAATTTTGGAAAGAAGAGGCAATCTCGCACAGAACAACACTGCAGTTGATATAGTTAAAATGATCTGTGAACTTGATGCTAAATCTTTCGTTTGGCCGATCATAGTTCCTCGGTCTCCTAGAGAGATTCCTATTATGAAATCCGACGTTTCGGTTCGTTTAGACCGTTTAATGAGTGACTGCAATCGTAAAATGGAAATTTCCTTGTCATCATTGCAAAGAATTGAGACGGCTCTTGCAAAAGGAGGGATACCAGCATCAAACATGACGACGCATGCGACACCTACATCTGTCTCCGAGTGGCCCCCCCTCCCCCCTCCAGCTGACACTGCAGAGGTCTTACGATATCGAACTTTCCAAGCTCCCTCAACAACCCAATCTCTCGGAAAAAGGAGTTTGATAAGCTGGCTTCCAAGGGAATTCAAAAAGTGAGTGCAAACAAAGATGCAATTGTAGTGAGCGTGAATTCTGCTAGTGCCGAAAGTTTTTCTGCCAGCCTTAAGAGCAGCTTTCCTGATTGTAACGTTTCGAGCAAGAAAAATGTCTGGTATGGTATCATTCGAGGCGTTGATCCGTCCCTAGAAATTGAAAACCTTGCTTGTGATTTTGAAGGAGTGGTTAGCTTCGCTCGTTTCGGAAAGTCTCCAACTATCAAAGCTTGTTTCAAGTCTGAAGCATTCCTGAAGTTTTATATTGTTCATGGTTTAAAGATTGGGTATGAACTGTTTCGTGTGAATAAGGACAGAAAGCTCCCAAGGCGCTGCTTTAAATGTCAGGGTTTTGATCATGTGGAAAAACAATGCATGGCACCCGTTCCGGTCTGTGCTCGTTGTGCCGGGCCTCACTCAAGCTCCAGGGAGAGCCCTTGTTCTAACCCGGTTGCCTGTGCCCATTGCCAGTCGAGCAGCCACCCTTCATTCAATTTTTCTTGCCCAGTTGTGCGTAAAAACTTGAAATAGTATTATGGCTACTTATTTAAATGTCGTTTCTTTTAATTCGAATGGAGTTTCCGGAAAAATCCCCATCCTTAGCCAGTTTCTTTGTGATAATCAGTCCGTACTTTGTTTGCAGGAACACCACCTGCTTGATCATTCACTCCCACTGTTAAATTCTATAAGTAATTCTCATGACGTTCTTTCGGTCCCGGCTAGACCAACCGGTGGTCGTCCATCGGGTGGTATTTCAACTTTTATCCCTAAACATCTGAGTGCGTCAGTTTTATTTTCTGATTGTTGTTTCATTGCTGTAAGTTTCCACGATTGTGTTTTAATCAACTGTTATTTCCCGACAAATTATAATGATGATATATCGCTTGAAGATTTTAATGCATGCTGTTTCAGACTTGATCGACTCATTTCTCGCCTTAATTCACTTAAAAATATTTTTATCTTGGGTGATCTAAACTGTAATCCATTGGATCATGACGAACGTAGTACTATTTTTAATTCATGTTTCCCACGATTTAAATTATTATCTAAATCCCAAGATTTCACGTACACTCATTGGTCGGGAACCACGAGTAATCTTGACCACGTTCTAAGTAACCGCGATTTCCCAACAACCGTGCTTGTAGTAGATGATTTTCCTATAAGCGACCATATGCGTATTTCATTTTCTGTTTCACTACGTATTTCAGGACCCCAGATTTCAAAGAATCATAAAACAGCAAAAGCTAAGTTTTCCCGAATGGTTTGGGATGAGTCGTTGAAGCTTCATTATCAAAGAGAAGTTGATCTTATTGCGGCAAAAATTCAAATCCCTACAGAATTTCCTCTTACGTCTAACATAGAGCTTGAGTTAAATTGTATATATTTTCAGCTAGTTCATTGTTTAAGGGTTTCGGCAAAAAAGGTTTTTCAATCCAAAACTGTTGTTGTTGGGACTGAAAAACCTTTTTGGTCGCTTAATTCTTCGCTGGTAGAGAGTAATTATGAGGCTAAGTTAGCTTACGTCAGATGGAAGGCACTCGGTAAACCCCGTGATGGACTTTCATTCCGGTGGATGAAAGAGAAGAAGGCTATTTTTCAGGCCGAACTTAGGCAACACAATAACTGCCTTATGGAGGAGGCGTCTCGTGATGCTGATCTTGATAAGCTTAAAATTTGGAAAGCGCTACGTAGGTCTAAGCATCTAAGTGAACCACCACCTGATTCTTTCCCGTTTGTTGCTGATTGGGAAACACATTTTAAGTCCACCCTGTCTTCGTCTAACGATTTTCCTTCTGACGTAACTGAGCTAGACTCTATATTAAGTGACTTTCCTTCTGACCACGTAATTGTACATCAAGATTTACTTTTGGCTCAAAAGAAACTTAAGTTCCAATTATCGCCTGACCATGATGGGCTTTTTTCAAACCATCTCAAGTTTGTATCCCCAACGTTCCTTTTAACTCTTCTTGCTTTTTTTAATTTAATTTTATCGGTAGGTCGTGTTCCTTCATCTTTTAAAACTGGTTTGATTTCCCCGATTCTAAAAAATGGAAAGAAGGATTTAAAATCTTGCGGTTCTTATCGACCAATAACCAAGGGTTGTATTATTAGTAAACTTTTTGAAATGTGTTTTAAAAATATGTTTGAAGGCCATGATGTCGGGTTAAACCAGGTTGGATTTAAAAGGGGTATGGGTTGCGATCACGCGCACGCTACTTTTTCCACTTTAATCAATGATGCGCGAGTGAGCGGACAACCACTTTATACGCTTCTGATTGATATAAAAGGTGCTTTCGACAATATTTCTCATGCGGCTGCTCTTCTATCCCTTGTGTATAATGGTATTCCCCGTTCTGTTGTGCGTGCTTTAAGGTCCTGGTACAATGGACTGAACGTTCAAGTGGCAATTCGTTCCCCAAAAATTCTGTCTAATTTAATTTCAGTGGGAAAAGGCGTTAGACAAGGTGGAATTTTATCACCATATATTTTTAATGCATGTTTGGCAGATTGTCTTCGGTCGCTTAAGACTTCTTTAATACATTTTGCACGTGATGTAACGTTTTTAGCATATGCTGATGATATTATTATTTTAAGTCGGTCAAAGGAAAAATTAATTGAAAACTTTAACATTCTAGTGTCTAAATTGGGGCAGAAGGGTCTAATAATTAGTTCTGAAAAGTGTAATTATTTTGTGATTAGTAGTTTGCCCACACAGAATTCCCCTCTGGATTGTGGTGGGGGGATTGTTTTCAGCCCTGTTGAGAAAGTTATGTATCTTGGAATCCCTTACTCATCTAATACCAGGGATTGGAAACTTATCCTTATTCAACATGTGCAAGATAAAATAAGAAGAGCATTCGGTGCTGTTATTCGTTTACGAGGGATGTATCGCAGAGATGTTCTTGGTTCTATTTATACGGCTGTTGCACTTCCTCACATTCTTTTCCCGTCTGCTTTCTTTTCTTCTTTCCGTCCTTCTGAACTTTCTGCGCTAAAAGTTACTTATTATAGATTCTCTAAATTCCTTCTTGGCTTCCCGATTTCTGCGAGTAACTCTTTCCTAACTTCGAATTTTAAAGTGAAGAATCCTTTGGAAACTTTAAATGGTAAAATTCAGAACTTTCATAAAAAGGCTGACAACATTCTTCTTCATCACAACCTTTTTCCTTTTTTCACAAAAAAGTCCCCTGCTTAAGTTTGTTTATTTTGAGCTCTTTTTTTTTTTTTTTTTTTTTTTCATGTATTTCATTGTACATTTAGTAGGCTAAATTGTCTTTAACGGTCAGCTGTTTATTAGTATGTAAGTGTGTGTGAGTTTGACTGACATGTTGTTGTTCCTTTTTATACATTACTCTTCAGTTTTGAAGGATTCAAATAAATAATAATAATAATAATAATAATAATAAAATACGTTTGGCCAACTGGTTAAAAAATATTTCAGAGGAAGGTTTGAGCGGAGACATTTGTTCATTTCTAAAATTGTTCTGTACTGAAATAAGGACAGATGCAAAATGGAGCAAAAATCATAGTTTGAAAACACTATTTCGTATTTGGATTGGGTTTTCTGCAGGCAATGTTAACGGAAGTCGTACATTTAGGGATGATACTTGGTACTCTTCATTCAGGTGTCCTTTAAGATCCGATCACCCGTTGGAAACTTATAAATACCTCAAGATTCCATATTCCCCTTCCTCCCCGGACCAGAGATGGAACACCTTCCACTTGCCAAGTTTCATTCAAATCCGATCATCCGTTCAAAAACTGCCCGTGCCACTAGATTGCGTATTCCCAATTCTTCCAACCCTCCCACTATGGTCGGATCAAGGAAACGACTATTATTATACGACTACGTAAACGACCCCTGACAGGCCTACCAAGTTTTATCGTCCTAGCACATCAGTAAGCATCGAACTCGCGCGCCTACTAGTAATCCGACCCCCCCCCCCAACTCCCCCACAGTGAACGAACCCCTTCCTGTTATGTCAATGACGTATGTAGAACTTGTGCTTGTTCTTTCCACCAAGGTTCATCCCGATCTCTCCACTCTAAGCGTTTCCCAAAATTTCCGGTCCTCCCCCCCCCCCCCCATGTCACCGGATCCGGTCCGGATTTAAAACTGGGATGTCTGAAGCACGAGGTCTTTATATAGATATCGAGTTTCGTTGAGATACGATCACCCGTTCTTAAGTTAACAATACCTTATTTTTCGGATTCCCCCTCCCTCCAGCTCCCCCTCTCAGATGGTCGGATCGGGGAAACGACTATTCTCAAGTCAATCTATTCGGGTCCCTGACACGCCTGTCAGTTTTCATCGTCCTAGCACATCAGGAAGTACCGAACTCGTGGGATCACTAGAAACTCGCCCCCCCCCCCCCCCATCACCACCCCCAAAGTGAGCGGATTCGTTCCGATTATGTCAATCGTGTATCTAGGAGTTGCGCTTGATCTTTCCACCAAGTTTCATTCCGATCTCTCAACTCTAAGCGTTTTCCAAGATTGCCGGTTTCCCCCTCCAACTCCCCCCAATGTCACCGGATCCGGTCTGGATTTTAAAAGTTTCATTTCATTCAAGTTTCATTAAGATCCCATCACCTGTTCGTCAGTTAAAAATACCTTATTTTCCCCTTTTTTTCCGGATACCCGCTCCCTCCACTCCCTTCCAGATGGTCGGATTGGGGAAGCGACTATTTATAATTTAATCTGACCCGGTCCCTGATATACCTGCCAAGTTTCATCGTCCTGGCTCATCTGGAAGTGCCCGAACTAGCAAAACCGGGACAGACAGACCGACCGACTGACGGACAGAAATTACGATCGCTATATGGCGCTTGGCCAAAGGGCAAGTGCCATAAAAACTGATAGCCGGTAGTCACGCTGTTGTCCAACATTCAGAATACCAAGCTTTCTATAACACGCAACAGTATTTTCACACTGGTGCAATTCACCGAGTAGGCTACTCTCGTACTATTTGAATCCTTTTGTAATTACTTATGAAGTTGCTGGCCCATACCGAGCATCCTATTAGTTACTATTTCGAGAAGGTGGAAAGGTCAGCGTTGTAACTTTTTACGAGGTTGGAACGAAAATCTTAACTAATAGTTACTATTGTTAGAAGGGTGGAACACGCTCAATGAGGACTCAAATCGAACGCAGCTTTAAAAAGTGCGAACGCACGATCAGGATATTCCCAAGATTCGTCTGCACAATTTGAGCAAATCTCAACTTTTGCGAATGCGAATCCGCAAATCGAGTGAATGTGAATCCGCGTTCTGTCGACACCAAGCTTTAACTGGGCTATTCAAGTTAAAGTAAATCAGAACATCTACAATTATACTCTGAAAAAGTTAGAAAAAAAACTTCATGCAGTCTTTCCAGCTTACCAATCACAACTGGACCAGAGCCGATTAATACTAGGTAGTAGCGACAAGACCTATGCTTTCCATGCGCTGGAAACGGGCCTTAACCGTAGTGCCGCCCACTACGCTCGGGACACTCACGGCGATAACAACTTGCCGGTTTAGAAATTTTCTAGTACAGATAAGATGCGGTCCAACTTCGAGGACAAAGAAGAAGTTTTTTCTTGGCTGTGTTCGGAATTTGGATTTTATCAGAGCCAGCGCTGGTGTACGACTGATCGAGTTTGAGTAGGGACATTCTCTATCTCTATTGGTGCTATTGTCGCTATTATTCGAGTGTGTGTCACTTTTGTCAAGCCTCGGCGCTACTCCCTAGAGCGATTTTTACTCTGGACTGGACCCACACTGACCCACGCACATACTAACGAAAAGTTGCGACTGTGAGATTTTTTTAAATTTGGTAAATTTTTGTGTCGACTTTCAAAATTCCATTCTACTTCATCTGCTACAAATTTGTACTATTTGAAAGATCTACTTCAAATTATACGAAAAAAGCAACACAAATTTCTGTCGAAAATTTCTTCTCTTACTCATAACATATACTTAGTGATTAAAGAGATTATATAGTTTAACGCGTGTTACATGTTGGGCCAATTTGTTTGTACTTATTTCATTCTATACTCTCCGATCTTGGAGGTCAATAAAATATTTGAATTTGAATAGCTGTATCACGTTTTAAATACTTGATATGGTAATTATCGTGCCATTAGTGCTTAAAGTGCAATCAAGAAACATGGCCTCGCTATCACCAAAATTAGACAAGGAAAATTTCCAACCAAGTCCAACATGCTAACAATGCATTAATTCTATGAACAACAAGAGCTACGAGCTCATATGGCACTTGTACGAGTAGGCTGTACAAGAAAGTAGATGAAAACGTCACAAAATACACCCGCCATCCAAAAAGGCGGTTCGGAAATAGAAATAGGATATTTAGTTTCACTAATTTCTGAGCAGTTCCGGCATCGTCTCGATTGAAAATGCACATGACTGTTCAAACTTTCATCCCAATAAATCCATTTGTTTGATCCCTAGACGTGCTACACGATTTCCGGTACTCACTCTATTTCCACCTACCGTGGCCGAATCTGGTTTGGAATAAAAAAAAATCGACCACCTAAAGCATCTTCGTTTATACCATCTACCAAGTTTCACTCGAATCTGAGCATTTTTGGAAAGTTCCGGTACCCCCCCCCCCCCCTTCCCACCAACGTTGTCGGAGCCGGTTCGGGCCCAATCTCTTAATTCCCTCATCAAGTTTGACTGAAATTGGAGCATAGCCTATCTGCAAGTTTCCAGTACCCCCCCCCCCCCCCCCCTACCTTGGCCGAATCCGGCCCAGGCGCCAAATAACAAATCTAGGCCGCATAAACTCGGCACTGTCGAATTGTATCTCATTCGGTCCATCCGTTTGGTTTTTGTGCATGTCAAAAGTCCCCCCACCCCCAATTCCCCTAATCGTGGTCGCATATGGTTCGAACGCATGTTTTACATGTCGAGGCCATCGATTCGTATCACCCATGAAGTTTCACTCGAATCAGACCACTCGTTCGCAATTTATAGAAGTCCATATTTCTCTTCTCTTGCTCCCCCAAAAATGCTCGGATCTAGGAACGGAAGTTTCCGGGGGTATGTTGTGTCAGGTTTTTAAGTCAAGATAATTCGGGTCGCTAATATGCCTGCAAAGTTTCGCTGTCGTTTTACATCTGGAACTATTCTAACTCACGACTACCGGAATTCCAGGAAACCCCCTCCAACTCCCCCCACAGAGCCCCGAAACCATCTGGCTCCGTCAATTTCATCTAGGCCTAATGCTTGTTCCATCCATTAAGTTTCGTCCCAATCCCTCTACTTTTAGAGTTTCTTGAGTTTTCCACCCCCCCCCCCCATCCCCACAGGTATCGGACCCGACTCGGACGTGACACTGAACGTCCGAGGCGATAGCTCACCAGACAAGTTTCATTCAAATCCGACCACCCGTTCAAAAGTTATGCACGCCACTAGATTCCGGACTCCCCATCCACCCACGATGGTCGGGTCGGGGAAACGGCTGTTCTCAAGTCAATCTGTTCGGATCCCTGACATACCTGCCAAGTTTCATCGCCCTAGGACATCAGGAAGTATGCCGAACTCGCGGGATCGCTAGAAATCCGGACCCCCACCCCAACTCCCCCACAGTGCCCTGATCCGGTCCGGTTATGTCAATGACGTGTCGAGGACCTGTGCTTGTTTTTCCCACCAAGTTTCATCCCGATCCCTCCACTTTAAGCGTTTCTCAAAATTTCCGGTTCCCTCCTCCAACTCCCCCCAGTGTCATCGGATCCGGTCCGGTTATGTCAATGACGTGTCTAGGACCTGTGCTTGTTTTTCCCACCAAGTTTCATCCCGATCCCTCCACTTTAAGCGTTTCTCAAAATTTCCGGTTACCTCCTCCAACTCCCCCAGTGTCATCGGATCCGGCCCGGATTTAAAGTGAGGTGTCTGAGACACAAGGTCATCCTAAATGTCAATTTTCATCAAGATCCGATCACCCGTTCAAAAGTTATGCACGCCACTAGATTCCGGACTCCCCATCCACCCACTCCCCCCACGATGGTTGGGTCGGGGAAACGGCTGTTCTTAAGTCAATCTGTTCGGATCCTTGACATACCTGCCAAGTTTCATCGCCCTAGGACACCAGGAAGTATGCCGAACTCGCGGGATCGCTAGAAATCCGGACCCCCACCCCAACTCCCCCACAGTGCCCTGATCCGGTCCGGTTATGTCAATGACGTGTCTAGGACCTGTGCTTGTTTTTCCCACCAAGTTTCATCCCGATCCCTCCACTTTAAGTGTTTCTCAAAATTTCCGGTTCCCCACCCCAACTCCCCCACAGTGCCCTGATCCGGTCCGGTTATGTCAATGACGTTTCTAGGACCTGTGCTTGTTTTTCCCACCAAGTTTCATCCCGATCCCTCCACTTTAAGCGTTTCTCAAAATTTCCGGTTCCCTCCTCCAACTCCCCCCAGTGTCATCGGATCCGGCCCGGATTTAAAGTGAGGTGTCTGAGACACGAGGTCATCCTAAATATCAATTTTCATCAAGATCCGATCACCCGTTCACAAGCTAAAAATACCTCAAATTTTGGCTTCACCCTCCCTCCACTCCCCCCCCCCCCCAGATGGTCGAATCGGGGAATTGATGATTTCCTATTTAAGCTGGTCGGGTCCCAGACATGCCTGTCAATTTCCATCGTCCCAGCACATCAGGAAGCACGGAACTCGCGGGATCACTACAAATTCGGACTTCTCCCCCCCCCCCAACTCCCCCAAAGTGAGCGGATCCGTTCCGGTTATACCAGTCACGTATCTAGGACTTTTGCTTGTACTTTCCACCAAGTTTCATTCGGATCCCTCCACTCTAAGTGTTTTCCAAGATTTCCGGTTTCCCCCTCTAACTCCCCCCAGTGTCACCGGATCCGGTCTGGATTTAAAATGGATTGTCTGAGACACGAAGTCCTTCCATGTATTAAGTTTCATTAAGATCCGATCACCCGTTCGTAAGCTAAAAATATCTCATTTTTCCTATTTTTTCCGGATTCCCCCTCCCTCCACTCCCCTCCAGATGGTCGGATCGAGGAAGCGACAATTTCTAATTTAATCTGGTCCAGTTCCTGATATGCTTGCCAAGTTTCATCGTCCTAGCTTATCTGGAAGTGCCCGAACTAGCAAAACCGGGACCGACAGACCGACTGACGGACAGAAATTACAATCGCTATATGGCACTTGAGTAAGCTCAAGTGCCATAAAAATGACGACACTTGAAAACAAAACCCGCGTCAAAAAATCTTTGATACCCCCCTCAGCTCCAGCAAGGTAGCACCCCTACCTCACTGCTCAACCAAACTGGCCTACCTGGACTAAGATGCTCAAGCACTCCTTGACGCCTTCAACTTGCTCGTCCATACCGCTGACACTCGTGGCAATCCCCGAAACGAAAGCCTCTACATCACGTGATGCTGATCCTGAAATCTGGTTGACTATAGCCGCGCGCATAGCTGGAATGCGCCTGCGCTGTAAGTAGCGGTTGTAGAGATTGGCGCCGAAGATATCCGTATTCGCGTTGTCCCTAAACAGTGCAACTGTATTATCAAATGAACTGAATGCCTGCAATATTTAATCAATCAATTGTACTTCAACCCTAATAGCACTAGGCTAACAGGGGCGGGAATTGGAAAAACAAACACTCACTAACAATACAAATAAAACACAAACTAAAAAACAACAAATACGAAACGACATAAATCAAGAACAGTTAAAATCTTTAGTGAAATACGGAACGAATGAATTTAGGTATCTTTCTGAAGATTTCGTAGGCGGTGGAACAAGCTTGCTTCGCCTGTTAGGTCCATGAGAGGGTGGAACGCAGCCCGGAAGGATGGTCCTGTGGTGTCAATTCAAAATGATATGATAATCGGATCATTCCCCGTCCGTGGAGACTCGCGAGAACACGGGACAAACCAAAACGCGGGGACTCCTTAAGTGGAGTCCTCGGGGAACGGCCAGAATAAGCCTAATGTGAAAGGGGCTTTACCCAACCATGTAGATTCTGCTCAACGGTGCCTGACATCCAATGGACGCTGCATGTCGTCTCGCCACAGTTTCGGCATGGTAGTACGTTATCTCGCTAGGTTTTCCAATTAAAGCAGTATAGACTAGCTCGTGCCCGGTTGTCTTCTTGTACAGCTCCTCGAGGCAAAGAAGGAAGGCGCCATGACCAAACCTGCCAAATCAAACACGTTAAAATCCAAACAAAGACTGACCTGCCTCACCTATAATACTAACGTTACCTACTTCCATACTCACTCCATACATTTCTAAACCCTGAGACCCCAATTTCTTACGGTACATTCTAACCCCTCTAACAAAACCACGCCGATTTTCTCACTTGCCGTTTTTTGCTACCTTCGATGTGCATCACGCTGTCGACGGTTGTCTGCGAGAATTTTTTCCTTCAGAAGAACTGGCCATGTAAATTGTTTCCCTGTCGCTATAAGTCAACGCGTCTCGGAAAAGGCTTAAAACAGCCAAAACCGGTTGAAGGCAGAGCCTAGTTTTAAAGTATTCAAATATTTTAAAATACTGTAAGCTGAAGAGTAGATAGTGTGAGGGGTCCTTGAAGAGCCGGACCAGCATTCATTCGTTGGCCCCCACCACCGAGATTTTGAATTCTGAACATTCTGCACCTTCTTAAGGCACGAAAAACACAGGCATGGATGCAAAAAACTTCAACTTGTTCACCCCCCGGCAAAATCTTTGTCCTAAGTAAGTAAGTAAGTAATTTATTTCTGACCCGCCATTTTGAAAAGGCGGAGTAAATGAAGACAATAAAGAAAATAAACAAAACACATAAACACACAGAAAAAGACATAAGGTCAGCTTTCCTACACATTCTTCGTTTTTTACTTTTTCTCAAATTTTCACCCGAATTCGAGCAGGTTCAATTTATTGACTGGTTAAAAGCCAGCGAAAAGACCAGCAGACCTTGCAGAGTGGTTAATTCTTCTATTTTTTACAATGAAGGATTTATTTTTTTAAAAAAACTAGAATCTTCAATGTCCAGAGGCAAACCTTAAGGGACTAATTACCCTTAAAACAAAACATTAACAACAACAAAAACTTCGAAAAAAAATAAAAAAGAAAGAAGGAAAAGGGAGCTCTACTTGGCCGGTCTGGGACGCCCAACCGAAAAAACGACAAGTACGAAAAACAATTTCTTAAACAGAATCTTTCTTATATTGTATTCTACTTCTTCTGCTGAGGATTAAATAAATAAATATATGCTCAAACAAAGTTGGTGCCACAGGACACGAATCTTTTCCGCGATGCGGCCAAGATTTGCCACGGGAGCTGAAATGGCGCGAATTTTTCCACTAGCAACGTGAATTAGCCTAGACGAATACGAGGTGGGGACTAAGCTTAAGGCTGTTACGTCTCTTACTTCACAAACAATTGGGGACAAATTTTGGGACAAAAAATCTAACTAAACCAAATTTCTATATGGGCGACATTTTTGAATCGAAACACATCGCACAGATGAGGTTCAAGGTTCAAGGTTTAATTTACACTTCTGTATAAAATCAAAATAAACAGGGTCAAGCCGGGGACACAAGGTCGATTGACAAAAACCCGATGAAGGCTATCCTAATCTTTTCTGGAGACATTAGCCGTCTCCACATCGACTAATTCATCTGGTAAGAGTTTTACTGAACGGCCACTCTGTACTCCGATGCCTAACCTCGGACCTAAGTTGGTGTGAACAAGTTCAAAATGATGGCTCCTCAGTTGCTTATTTTCATTCAATTCCACCAGGTTCTGAGCTAGGATGCTTGACACAAGAACAAAAGACGCAGATGCTTGAAACAAGATCGCTCAGCAAGAGGAGCAAAAACACTGTTTTCCTTTTGGGATGAAACTAGTTCCCCCTCCCAAAAAAAATAATGTGGTCGGTCAGTCGGAAAAAATAAAAAAAAAAAGTCGCCGCGAAGCGCCACGATTATTTGTAACATTGTCTTTCTTAAAAACAGTCTTTTGTTTTAAAAAGTCGGTAAAAATGGCTTGACCCCCCGCTAATTCATTTTAGCTCAAAACGCCTCTGGTTCTGTTGAGAAAAGCCAATCAGGTCTTTTTTTTTGTAAGAAGAGAAACATAAATATTAATTTTTCGACAATCTACATTTCCAAATTCATTCAAGATATGAAGCAGTAGAGAGGGACGTCTCATTCTGAACCCGCATACCCATTACACGGTATTCCCGATGAAGTTTTGTAACATTCGATAGAGATTTGGATTCCACAAATCCATATCTGCAGTTTACACTTTTAAGATATGTTGATAGCAAAAAGCGCCCATTTTGCGCCGAGAGTTAGGGAAATGCGCAAAAATGGCGCAATACGCACACCTGAAAAATTTGAAGCGCAGCTACTTCAAAAAATCGCCCAAATGGCAGAAATGCGCACCATGTGGCAACACTGCGGCTCGATCTTTGTTTTGTCAAGGAATCCGCTTCTACCCGAGGCTCCAAAGTCAAGGTGTGGACGAGCCACCCAAACAAGTTTGTTTCATCAAAACATTAGCATCTCCGCGACACAGACGCTCATTTAGACAATATAACAATATGTTGTGCACCAAATGAATCTACAACATAATGAGCGTGTCCGAATCCAGTCGCCCAGGAAAATTTCGCACAAAATTCCGCAATTAATGTCGCGAAAGTGTCCGAATTAGACAGTTTCATTTCTTCTGTAAAAAGTGGCGACTTTGCGTTTCAGGAGAAGAGAACAAAAACTTTGAGCAATACGGTAGTGAACAGGACAAGACAGCAAAACAAACTAGTGCCTGTCAGAGGACGAACCTCAAGGTTCATGAACTCGTTTGTGCCCTTTTTTACAGAGACTTTTAACAAAGCGAATAACTAGTGTAATTTATTTATTTTATTAATGTACGACCAGCGTAATTTAGCATCTTCTAACGAAGAAAGCTACGAAGTTGGTTTATCAATAAACGATTTGATGATGAACATTGAGTGAGCTCCTCAGTTTGTCGCCTGACACACAAAAATGTTTGGAAGCATCACACTTTAGCCCAGCATCTTATTTTTCAGCTTTATTATTAATTTTTCACAATTTTTGAGAAAATATTCGCAAGATAAAATGGAGGGATTAAAATTTTACATCTATATTTGCCATTTCGTTTGACTGTGCATTTACCTGTAAAGATATCATACGGCAATAAACGTAATTAGTATTATTAAATCCTCTCTGTAGAACCTGCAAACCATTGTGGGAATTTGCTAGTCGTCGCTCTCTCCCACTTAAAGTTTAACTGAAAAGCCAACTTATTTTTGTGTCATTTATCTGAATTTGGATTCTACAAAGGGATTTTTTTATTTTCCACTATCTGCTCTAGTTATGACGTTCAGAATATTTGCGGCCGTCCGCACAGCGTAAATTCTACTATGACGCGGGAAATTTTTAATCTCAACATAAACGCGGCTTTTCAGTGGGCAGTGGTGAGATTGGTGAAGATTGCTTAGTGCCTGAACAAAAAAAAATCATAAATCATTCTCGTAAGGCATACAACTAAAGTATAAGCGCATAGATGTACCACAAATCACACGGAAATTACACTGAAAATCGATTATTCGTGAATAGCGGAACAACGAAGTAACGCATTTTCAGCGGATCTTCAAGCTATTTAAGCGAATAAGTGATGGGTAACTAGATTGTCCCATTCCAGCCCTTTTCGGTTATACTTTAACAAGGGTGATTTTTTTTATTTATTGGGACTAGTTTATCCTTTCCTGAACATTCTCCAGTGAATCCAGGTCCTTCTTTAGGATCAACGTACCTAGGGCTCCAAGCTTCGGCCATCCATTGAAGGTCCATATTACACGCTAAAACCGGGATGTGGGGGTAGGGAATTTGGGTCGGCGGCGATTGTAAGTGACCGTTCGACATAAGGACGTCTAGCAGCAGCTGAAAGTTTGACTCCCAGTTGACCGGTTCGCCAAAAAGAACTAGCGCTTCTATTGAAGGGAACGATGGATCCACAGCGAAGTTGGTCTAAGAAATAAATAAAGAACAACAATTACTTCTGACGTTCCACAAGGCTCTAAAGCCCCGTTCACAATAGCCAAGCACAGATGTCTAGGCACGTGCCTATCATCACCGTTCACACCCGTGCCTAGGCCCAGATTTTAGGCCAGGCACGGAGTTTCGGGCTCTAGAACTTGGTGCCTGGCTATGCCTGAACACATGCCTAGGCATCTGTGCTTAGCTAAGCATGCTCGTGAATGCGGCTTAAGGGAAAGTTTAGGAACGGGCAATCACCGAGGCCTGAGAGAGTGGTAGCCCAGCCAATACCAAAATTGCATCCAATTAAACACACAAAGACTCGTTAACTAAGAAGTTTTGTTCCCCCATCCGTCAAACTTTTAAACCTGCATCCTTAATTGAAAATAGATTTGAATATTTTGTGTTATGTTTGACAAGACTTTGTTATATCCAAACAAGTGCAGAATTATCTTTTATACGTAATTATTGTTAATATGGACGAGAACCACCAAATCGGCTTGACCTCTGTATCGGCTTTGAAAATAAATCGAATTGAACTGAATTGAGTGCAGCGCAGCTTATTTGGTATTTTTGTTTTTCTCTCGACCTCTTCCGGCTTACAACATTGTAAATCTGGTGAGCCTTAATGGGAGACATAGGCCCGCTGGACCTCTGACGTGAGCGAAGCTGATTGGTTCTCAGACGGCCGTTTCGTCTTTACCTTTAAAGTTTAACCAAAAAGCCAGCTTATTTTTATAACTTGGATTTGAATACAGTGAATTATCTTGACTCTCCTAAGGGTTTATTTTAATTTTTAATCTCTGGCTCTAATAGTAACGTTCGGAATATAAACTGATGGCTCGACAAGACAAAGCTCATGTAAGATTTATTTTTCGCGAATCGTTTACCCTTATAGAGGAACAAGCAAATAGAGGCATCACAAACCCGAAAGACAAAGCTCATACGATGAAAATCAATCATATGAACGAGGGGTTGCTCACTCCCAAAAACGATGTAAGCCAAGTGGCGCGTGCCGCGGTGCCCTGCCGGTGCCGCGTTTTTTTTTTTTTATAATTAAAATATTGCGGCAAACCATGATTTGTGAGGTACACGAAAACAAATTTCATCAGATATTTGCCAAGAATACAGCAAGTCTACAACGTTCAATGAGCTTGGGTTGAATACAAGAGCTAGAAGCTCATATGGTACTTGCAAGGCTGGGTCAGAGGATGAAATTTAGGAATTTGCAAATTCTTCGGTTTCTTGTGTTTATTATAAGCAAAACCCTTGAAATAAGAATGACCATGTTCTGTGGATCATGAATCATGAAAATGTATATTTTGCTCAAACTATTTTTTGGACTTTAAGGAATTCATTTGTAAGCAATACCCTTGAAGCAAAAATTATCACGGCCATCATGAATATTTATCGTTTGGTCAAAAGCATTTTTTTAACTTTTTCGTTAAGATGTGCACTTTAAAGGACCTGTCTTACCTATAATACTAACGCAACCTACTTCCGTAATCACTACACATATTTCTGAACACGGAGACCCACGTTTTGTGCGGTACCTTCTAACCCTCTAACAAAACCTCGCTGATTCTCTCACTTGCCGTGTTTTGCTACCTACGATGTGTATCATGTTGTCGACGGTTGTCTGCGAGAAGTTTTTCCATCAGGAAAACCGGTTCTGTAAATTGTTTCCCTGTTTTCGCTACAAGTCAACGGGTCTCGGAAAAGGCTTAAAACAGCCAAAACCGAAAGCACAGCATAGTTACTAAACCTGTAATTTGATTACAAATCTGAAACAAACCTGTAATCTGATTACAGGTTTGTTTCCTTCCCCGAAGTTGAACCAGAGGATTGGCAGCCTGACGAGAACCCTTGCCAAGAAGGGCCGAAATATCGCTAATGAAGAATCATAGCTATTCATTCCCCCATCCCAGAAAATTTGTAGCTTGTAATTTATACTTACAATTCCAGCTCGTCGCTTACAGTCTACTGCATCCAGCGCCGGAAAGGCTCGGCGGATATCTTCAATAGTGGAAACTTTGCTGAATCCTAAGTTATTGGCAATTTCAACCACAGGTCCTTGGCCAGACACAAGGACGCGATGATTATGATACTGGTTAAACATCCGAAGAGGAGAGTGAGCCATGACGATCTGCTCTTCATCTACCTGGAACAGACACGAAAGTTTCACCGAGGTTGCGTTCCGTAACTTAACGATCGTTAACGAATTGTTAACACTTCCTGACTTTTTGCCTTCCACGTTTCTGATTTCGAAATTTAAGCTCTGCCCACCTACAATTTCCGCTCCAGAGCTTAACGATTGTTAACTATTTTGTAACGATGGTCGTTTGCAACGATGGTCGGTGAGCATCGTTACAAAATAGTTAACAATTTTAGAACTTGGAAGAGTTAACGATCGTTAAAGCTGCAGTTAGCTCCGCCCGAAGTATAGTTAAGGATTGTTAACAATTGTTAAGTTGTCGGAATGCAACCCGAGACTGATACTGCTATACATTTTTTCTCGAACAGGTATGCAACGCGTATCTTCCTACGTCCCACAGGAAGTTATATTATGACAATTACTTTTGTGGAGATTGATACGATATCGTATCATCCTCCAGAGAGGCTGATACGAAGGCGAGTTAACCTCCGCAGAAGTTCATCGAGCACTTTTCCTCAAATACTGAAAAGTAGAAGCTGGCCTCCAAAAAGATAAATAAAAACGTTCCTTTCGGTTAAACAAAAAAGAAATTTCATCGCCTTATCTCCAGTTATTGTCAAGTTAAGGGCCCCTAATTGCCCTTGAACCAAGTGGGGGTGGGTTTGGGATCCGTAAAAAGTAAAAAGAGACCCCGATGCTCACAAACCTACCAAGTCTCAACTTTATACCTGTTGATTCCTGTCACGGGGGCAATCTGGGCCCAGTTGCCCATGAACGGGGTGGGTGGGGGAGGTGCAACTTTAAAAGCAATTTCTCAATACCCACTAGTGTACCAAGTCTGAACTTTATACTTGCACTGGTTCACGAGTTACGAGCTCGACAAAATGGTGAAAACCGGAAACCGAAAGCTGCTACAGCGCTCGCAATAGTGGATTGTTCCAAGGAACACTCCACAGACCCAGGCTCCTGTGTTGGTGATAGGCTGGTGGTAGAAGTGAGATGGATTTGGTATCTGCGACTAATATAAGTTATTGTTATTATGCTACGAAAATCGAGAACGAACGTTGGTGCCGTGGTGTTGGCGGATCACCGCAACTGGTGATTCGACGGCGCTATTCACCGGGAAAGAAAGTAAAACAGAAATTAAGGCCCGGGCCTTCGGTTGTGCATTACTACATATAAAATCCGGAAACGTACCTCAACCTGTAGCCAATTTGACAACTGCTTTGCCTTTTCGCTTCTGAGATTGTTACCAGCGTTGGTGACAAAAACAGTCGGCACTCGAAACTGCCCATGTTTGTCCGTAAGATGAGCGAAGGCTTCACAGGCTGATGGCAGAACCTGCTTTCCTCGAACAATGACTCCATCTATATCAAATAGCAATCCAAAGGAAACATCATTCCTGCTCTAGAAAGTAAGTCATCAAATTAATCGATAAACCAACCAAACAAGAAGGAATTAACAACAAGAAATTTGTCACAATTAAGCAGCATAATTTGGATTCACGAAAAAATAGTGGTCCACTCTACCACAAATGCCTGATTTCTGTATTCCCTACACCAAACGGATGTCAAATATACTAAGTTTTTTTGCAAAGCTTGTGCGAAACTTCATCTAGATCAACCGATGGTTACCTCTGACTAACGCCAATTATTTAATTTCCGATTTCATTTCATTCATTCTTTAAAGTTCAATGGGCACATCAAACTACCCGAATCCCACTCTGTAACAACCTAGGAACAATGCTTACCCCCTAGATCAGCAGCTTTTTCAACAGTTTCCTCTCTGTGATATTTCAAAGCGTAATTTTTTGGGCCAGTACATGCTCAATTTACTAGCTTGGACAAAGATAAAAGTGATGCTTCTTATAATACTTAGTAGATCTTTATTTTATGCATAAATCAGCTTGTATAATTCAGATTTGAATAGGTTATTTGTTTTTAATGATTTTTGTAGCTATGTTATTTTTTATAAGCTTATTGCATATTCTGGTACATTTTATAAAGCAAGTTAATCAAGCTTCACAATATTATTCCACGAAGAAAAACTTTTGATAGGCACTTCAAGCCATGGAACTTCTGATATGAAACACTAGAACAGTCAGGTAAAGAACATCTCCGGCTTGACTTTGGTGACATCTCAAATATATCCTTTTCTATCAAGCATTGCTGGGAGTTTTTGAATTTCCTGCCACGATATCCCAGCTCCTAAGATTTGGATCGCCGAAATGCCAGAGAGGTAAAGACAAGGGATAACAAGAAAACGGCCGATTTTCGTAGCGCCTTCTAAAGGAAGTCGGAAATGTTTATTTGTGAAGCATTCAATACAAAGTAAAGCATTAGAAGTGTCCATTGTGCTTTAAGGACCCCTCGTACTGCTTACTATTCAACTTACGGTATTTCAAAATAGCTGAATACTTGAAAACTAGGCTGTGCTTTCAACAAATAACTCGCGGTTTTTCTGTTTTAAGCCTTTTCCGAGACCGTTGACTTACACCGGAAGCACAGAAAAATTTTACATAACCGTTTTTTCTGATGGAAAAACTTCTCGCAGACAACCACCGACAGCGTGATACACATCGAAGGTAGAAACACACGGCAAGTGAAAAAATCAGCGTGGTTTTATTAGAGAGGTTAGAATGTACCGCACGAAATTGGGGTCTCCGGGTTTAGTGTGTGATTATGAAAGTAGGTTGCGTTAGTATTATAGGTAAGAAAGGGCCTTTAAAGATTTTCTTACGATAATTTTGTAATGGTGTTGGTTGAGGTATTTTTTTTCTTTCAAGTCTCCTCTGTTTTTCTTTTGACTCTTCTTTTTGTTCAGCAGGCATTCATTATAATAGAACCTGTAGCTGGTAGCTGTAGCTTTATGAAATAAAATTTCGGAGCAACACAGACCTGTTGGACCTTAATCACTCCGAAGTGCGAATTAAGATAATTAAGTTAATTGTTCCACTATAGGCCCTGCTCCTCCATAGATCCATCACAACCATACATCCGGGATAAATTATTTAACTTACCAGCACAGATGTACTTGATAAACTACGAAAAGGCCGGTCCCATTTGCAAGAGGTAACCAGATGTTTAAGCAGTCCAACTGCTTCTGCCCGGACTTTCATGTAGTTAGGCCTTAAAACAAACATGGAAGTTAGTTTGGGTGGTTCAGAAAACACTACAAACTACTGGAACTTAACAGCTGTCTAAGCTCTCTTAGAGGAGGAAGGGCACATTAGTGCTCAGGTCACACTAGCCAGGTTCTGGGACAAATGGGTTACTTGCATTCATTTCTCTTTCTCCTATACCTTTTTTCTCCTTAGTTTTTGGGATCCCAAAATGTAACTAATGAGATACCTCTATGAATTTGCAAAAGTTATCTGTCTGTCCGTCTTTCGGCCCGATAACTCTCGAATGGACTGAGATATTTTGCTCAAACTTGGTATGAGGATTAACTGGTTCACAATAGGGTCAAGTTCGTAGATGGGCTCCGTAGCCCCATATTGAGGTTGGCAGGAGGGGATTTCAAACTAAAGGCCGAAACAAAATGCTTTTTAAAAGCAAATGAATCGATTTTGGGGTAAGGAGACCTGCTGATTCCATAATTTCCAAATCTGAAACTAATTTTCTCCCCGGAAAGTTAGTTTGCCCGGAAATTCGAAGAAATTTGTTACAATATGAAGTAACTAAATCTGAAGTTACTTACAGGTTAGATATAGGGGTAGTTATAGACATCCTGAATTTGTGTCCCTACTTTTTTTTTCAAACATGTAATCCGGCGCGGAATCCCACCAACCTCGGAAATTTTTTATAGGTAGGTAGAAGTCGATTAGAGATACGAATTACGGGTAAGAATACACGGTGAATCCATACCTGAAGTTTGTTTTCGTGCCGGACAAGATTTCGCCCGGAATCCGGCCAAAACCGGAAAACTTTAATGAATATAAACTATTTCTGAAGTCGATTTGAGGTACAATTTAGGGGTAAGAAAAAACGCTGGAACAGGATATTTTACTTGATTTTCCTGTCGGACCGATATTTGGCCGGGATCCGGCATCCGGATAAACCCGGAATTTTAGTAGTTCTTATAATTGCTTGATCAAGCAGTTTAGTGTCGATAGTGGGGTAAGCTCACATGTTGAATCTATCTATGTGCTTTGCTTTTACTACTGATGGAATCAGGTGAAAACTGGAAATGTATTGTGGTATGTTATGCCTTTTACACTATTTTTTTTTTTTTTCAATACAGGGATAAGAAGACACAGAAATACATGTTCTTGCTTCGTTTTCCTATGAAGTCGCTTAGTCTGCCAGGTTTCATGGAATCCAAAGAAAAAGATGAAGAATGAAGAACCATAAAGAACACCAATAAATATTCTGCTTTGAGATCCCACTGAAACCTTTGATCTTGTTCTCCTAGCCTTTCTTTTACTGTATGGGTAAACTGCATGTAAGTAGGTTAAGTAGATACAGGGGGGAGGGGGGGGGCAGCATGTGGAGAGCTAAGTCCCTAGTGCTGCAATGTGCGTAGGCTACTGACTTTTCAATTTACAAATCTCAAGAGCATCAGCTGAACGACATCAGCTAAGTGATTATTTTATCTCCAAAATCACCCAAAGTAGGTATCCTAACAGAAGAAAGTTTTTCAAAAATAAAGAAAAGAACGGTACAAAAAAATTTTGAATGAGACTTTAACACTTATTTCTTAGCTGATATTAAGTTCTAAATTAACTGTTCCTATTGAAATGTTTTAGGGGTGGAACAAAAAAAATCAGATAGTCCAAAATAAATAAATCAAAGTAAATTCATAAACTTGTGTTTTACATAAATTCTTCAAATTTTAAAACTTCTCCTTCTTCCATTTGCTGGTTTGAATGAACTAGCAATAAAGAAATTAGAGAAATTTCACCACCGAGAGATTTGGATAGAGTCCTCTGCCAGTTTGAACGATACCTATTGGTGAAAGAAATTTTTTGGTAAAGTTTATGGGTGGCACAACGCACCAGTTATTAAAAAAAGAGTGTTTAATTTCAAACTGGTAAGTGTCAATGGTGGATTCCTGGGAAGCATTGCACTATAAGTGGCTGCCAATCCTATTGCACTTACTTTTTCATCAGGACATGGGGTGACAAGAAGGTGAGCATTAGGCATTTCTTTAAGTTATTGTCCAGGTAACCTTGTCCTTGAGATATTTTTATTTTAGTAATATTACTTTAACAAAAGTGATACAGTCATTTTTTCTTCTTGAGTGCAGTACATAATAATGAAATAATAAATAATAATAAATTCACAAGAGCACTGAAAGATAGATTAGCATCGAGATGGTGACATGCTGAACATAGACCAATTTATGCTGAACCTGGACAGGGGTGGGCCAACTTCAGAGAAAACACTTTTGCTCACAGCAGGGGATAGGAACTGGAAGGACGATTTTTTTTATCAAAGCTAAGGAAGCCATGAACAAACAACACTGAACCTCTAAAATTAAAGCACATGCAGTAATGTATACTGCAGAAATATTAATAAAAGAAAGTGCAAAATGTGAGCCCTTCTCCCCTATTTGAACTACTCCAAGAATTACTCTGATACTTTAAAGTTTAATTGAAAAGGGCTGGGATAGGACAATCTAGTTACCCATCACTTATTCACTTAAATTGGCTTGAAGACCGCTGAAAATGCGTTACATCATTCTTCCGCTATTCATGAATAATCAGTGGCGAAGATAGGGGTAGGCGTGGGGGGGCAGCTGCCCCCCCACAAAAAATCCTGTCTGTAAATCGGCAGTGTTTGTCGGTGTGAAGCATAAAAAGCTCTGCCAATAAAACCTGAAGCTTCCCGTTGGGAAATAGGCAGCTTTTGTCGGTACGGCACGATTTAGCATTCCGTATTTGATACCAACAAAAGCTATGTCGGTAAAAGAGAACACTTCCAGTTGGGAAATAGGCAGTGCTTGTCGGTACGGCGCGCTTTAGCATTCCGTTTCTGATACCGACAAAAACTTTGTCTGTAAAACAGAACACTTCCAGATGGGAAATAGGCAGCGGTTGTTGGTATGGCGCGCTTTTGTATTCCGTTTCTGATACCGACAAAAACTCTGTCGGTAAAACAGGAAACATCCTGTGAGGAAATAGGTATTCTCGTCAGTAAAGACGGAAGTTTTAGGTAAAAGCACTAAACAAACACTTCTTTGTTCCTTGACGGAAAACCAGCCACACCGGCAAACCTGTTTTGCTTGGTTTGTTCTTGGATGATTTCTCTGTTCCCACCCATAAACTGCACTTTTGGGTTGATCTGGCTTTAGGTGGTATAGTCAATTTGGGAAATAGTCCACTTTATTCAGTGACTTATGAGTTTCAAAGTCCCGTCAGTGATACCACCACCAACTCGGCCCACTGAGGTTGGATCGGGCCAGGAATGCAAGTATCACCAAGTTTATCTACTTCCATTAGCCTTTCGTGAAACTGGATTGCCCGTACTTTGATTCACCAGGAAGATAGGCTAGTTTCGCCACTGTGAATAATTGATTTTCAAATAGTGGAATTTCGGTGTGATTTGTGGTACCTCTATGCACTTCTATTTTTGCTGTATGCCTTACGAGAAACACTTAAAAAAAAAAATTCAGCCACTAAGCAACCTTCACCAATCTCACCACTGTCCACTGAACAGCTGCAACTGTATTGAGATTAAAATTTTCCATGACATAGTAGAATTTTCGTTCTGGGGACGGCCATAGATATTCTGAACGTCATAACTGGAGCAGATAGTGGAAAATAAAAAAAATTCCTTTGCAGAATCTAAATTATTCAGTGTATTCAATCAAAGAACACAAAAACAAGTTGGCTTTTCAGTTACACATTAATTTTACCCTTATACTCCCAATGGAATATCATTAGCTGAATTTCATTAGAGCTATACTTCAGCCCTTGTTGGCAAGGGTCCTCTTCAGCCATTCAAGCTCAAGCTGTTCAAGAGTCAAGCTGGAAAATGAACCTTTGAAAAACAACAAAACATTCTAGCTTAAGATTAACTGCATTTGACTAAATAATCTAAGAATTTCATTTGGTTTATCACCTGTCCTTTGTTTCCAGCTAACATGGATACTTTTCAGCATGTCTGGACTGGGCTATGGAAGTTCTGTAGCTAAGCTAAGGCCTAAGGCTAAGAAGCACTTTGCAGATAAATATTCTTTAAGCCCAAGCTGCCTGCAAGTCGTATTTGACAGTACAAAATGGTTAGGCTTTTCTAGACTTCTTCGGTCAGTCCAGGGTCAGTCAGACTCAGAGAAATGTGTGGACCACACATTTCTCTGAGTCTGACTCTCACTCTCAGTCCATCTCATTCCTGTCTCATTCAACCACAAACTTCTCACTGAGAAGTTTACCACTAAAACAAGACAATTTCTCAATACCTGATTTTTACAAGATACCAACTAACATCAGCAATCGCCAATATTGCTTAAAAACGGTGATAATCGAGGCTTTTGTGTTTGTCGAAACACTAAAATCAAATTAAGACAAACTTATATTTGTGAACTAGTTAACAGCATCAACAAAATTTAAATAATGACTGTGAACCTTTTACAATGATACTAGAGTCGCGTTTTTTGCAATCGCTTGGAACGAAAGTTGCCGTTTTTTGCGATCGACTGTCGACTGGAGGTCCAGTCGATCCGTTTTTTGTCGCTTGACTGGACATCGACTGGGAACAAAGTCAACAGTCGATCCGATGCACCTTTCTCTTGGAGGTCCAGTCAAACTTGGTGCCAAATTTTGAAAACTGAAACATGTGGACCCAAAAACGTAAAATTTACACCTCAGGAAGCGCCAGTACTGCAATAGTTTCAGAGACTGCCGAGGGAAGAGTTGTGGGGATGGACTGATTATTGACTGATTTAGACCGTTTTTCGAAGGGTTGTTCTCGCTCCCCTATCAAGCGACAAAAAACGGTCAACTGCATGAACCCGGGAACAAGTCCCAATCGCCAGTCGATCTGCAAAAAACGCGACTCTAGAAGACTATTGACTTTAACAGTGTTGCCAAGGGCTCAAGTCATGAAAGTGTCACAGGGGTGTCACCCAGTCAGAAACATCGTTAAAAAAGCCTCAAAATTTTCTTTCACTGCAGCCTTCTGCTTCTCATACCTTGATTCTTTCCTCTTTACCTCCAGGAAGAGGCGCCTTGTTTCTATTTCCTGTGATATCTGAAACATTATATTCATTTACGTATAATCCTTGTTTTCAACTTCCAATACAACAAATTTTATTCAACATGCACCGTGAACCAATTTTCCCCGAAAATATATCACAGACAAAAAACCACAACAATTTTTTCGCGAGGGATAATGAACGCTGGGGTATTAGTGTCCACGATAAGGTCAAGGTATCTCAGAGTTCGCGTCGGGGTGAGGACACATTTGTTGGACAGAAAATAGCCCAAAACCGAAAATAACGCGGCTCCCTTCTCGAGAGAAACCTGAAATTTTTCAACAGAGCTTTCCCATATCCATGAATCATCAATATATCGTCCGGTTCTAACGCCAATATTTCTCAAAGCATAGATCGGCATATTTCCCAATGTCTGATACGCGTAAGAGAATACCCGAAACAAATAACGTTGAAAACAAAATACGTGTCTTTCCACATTATTCCGAAAAACCTGCGCGAGCCGCTGGAGATATATAAATGATCGTAGGCCGAAGTCTCCTCCAAAAGCCCCAAGGCAAACTAGTTCGTTCGTTAAATGGGGAAAACCAAGGGATAAGAAGTGATCAATTTTCAGTGGCATGGTTGCGGCATCTTCCATTAATTTCCTAGGTTGTATTAGTCACTTTGACTGGAGGACAGGCAGCCGGAAAGATGGTAATTCGTCAAAAATCAGGCGAGAGATTTTTGGGGTTGCCGATAATTGCTGAATACGATTTAACACAGTTTTCAACCGTTAATTTGTAGGTTCTATCGGATTCATTTTTACTCGGATAATTCTCCAACTCCACATACGTTTGATTATCGTCGTGACTGCCTAAACATACGTTATTGCTCCTTTGTTCCTCGCGACACGTTTGGCTTCGTTGATCGGTCGTATTTTGCTACGTCAGCGGCAGAATTTCCCAATGTCTGATACGCGTAGCCGACAGAAAATACCCGAAACAAATAACGTTGAAAACAAAATACGTGTCTTTCCACATTATTCCGAAAAACCTGCGCGAGCCGCTGGATAGATGATAGATAGATGATCGTAGGCCGAAGTCTCCTCCAAAAGCCCCAAGGCAAAATTTTTCCCCATACACCCAGAGGAAAAAAGTGTCATAAAGCACCAAATGTTTCACACTTGGCAACACTGTGCTGACACTGTTTAGTAAACAAGCTTCCTTTTGTTAGTTGCCGACGTTTGTGGTGACTCATACATTTTAATTGGTTTGGATAGATTCTCGCTCTGTACCAAAAAAGTAAAAAAACTAAAGAACTTGCTAAAGGATGGAAGAGCATCTCAAGAAGCATGAGGGGCAGCTATTGAAATTTACCAATGTCATGAAAGGATGGCAAAATCGCTGGTTTGTCCTTGATCCTTGGACTGGAATGCTTGACTACTTTCTGGTGAGCTGCTTTGAAGCTCTACTAACGAAACAAAGTACCAAAATTTTAGGCAAAAATTACTGGAGCCTATATTATTTCTGTTGGTTTCTGTTTCCATATTTACACTACAGAATTAGTTTTCTAGCTTAGATGTGCCTTATATGCACCACAACCTGTCCAAACTAGTTAAACCTGTTGAAAGATGTGTGTTTAAATTCGTATCCACCTGATAAAATCTTTCTTAATTCTGAAATGTAGACACTGTTGTGATGGAAATGAAGTCATGGCATCCCATGTCGTTACAGTACAAAAGAGTCAATAGTTGCATTTTTTTTGTGCCTGTTTCGGGTTCTGTGTTCACAGTTGTCTGGATGTTGTCTGGTTAGGGTAAAAAATGGTGTTTTGCTTGAGCTGTTTCGTGTTTCGTGTTTTGTCGCTGTTCTGAAGAAATCGCAAATTTAGGATCCTGACCATGTCTTAAGCGGAAAATCTGTTAAATTGCAAGTTATATTCCAAAAGGACCATACTTTAGGAGCCAGCTTTATTCTCCAAACTTCTGCAATTCTTTCTTTTCTATCTGTGAATCTCTCTGCAATTTTCTATCTGAACAGTGATAAAATTCATTCATTCATTCATTCAAACATGCTAGGAGAGCTAGTTCCGTGTGTTGCAAAACAGACAGCGGAACAGAGAACACAGAACACCGTACAAAACAGGAAAATGAGAAACAGGGTGTTCCGTGTTTTTACAAAAACGAAAACATATAAAACAGAGAGAAAACAGCGAACAGAACAGTGACAAAAAACGCAACTAATGTCGATGCCTGAAAGACAAAAAGAGAAAGATCTTCTCTGTTTAAAACACTACATGTTTTCTTATTCTAAATTTATGTTTGTTTCTAACAATTATGCAATTTGCTTTCATATTTTTCCAAGTATCTACAGTTAAACAGTGATGAGGTGATGAAAAAAAAATCCGAGTGACTGGCGTTACGGTCGGGTATGGTAAAAACAAGTCACTAAAAATTGTTTGGGTCCTTGCAGAAATGCGTGTACTGGCAATGCAGCTTGTATGCTAGTATTTCCGCAGAAAATCAATGATGAAGAAGAAGAAGCTTTTCTTTTGAGATATTGTTTTGAAGTTTCTGTGATGAGTTAAAGACAGCCAAAGCTAGGTAATGGAACCAGCAATTTATATTATAATTGAAATACTATAGGCTCCAATATGACGCTGCCTCAAATATTAAATATCAGCGCATTATCCAAGGATCGTCACATCTGGATACATGAGATATTTATATTTTCAAACATTACCCATCAGTGGAGGTATGCTTATTTGAAAATTTATTGACTCCGAACTTTACCATTTTCATGCACTTGCTGTGACTAAAGTTAACTACCAATTAGCCAAAGTAGGTAATTAAGGGCCTCTGAAAATACAAGGTATTTTGGATCTTAATTGTAGCCTACTGTTTAGCCCAAAACTGCACCGTTCATATTTAAGTAACTGTTCAAATAAGCATACCTCTGCTGTACCTAGAATGGTTTCTAAATATAAATGAATTCAGCGACTAGTTATGGTCTAAGCTAGCTCTCCGCTCAGCTCTATATATATATATATTATGGTCTAAGCTAGCTCTCCGCTCTATATATATATAGACCCAGTGTAGACCCAAATTCATCTGAAACAGTATATATTTAATTGTATTTCCTAACTCTTTCGTGACTTCACATAGACCTTACGAGTATCGGATAATCAGCTGAGACTTAGTCTAGACCAAAAATACAGATATGGTACTTAGAAAAAATATTACTTCAGCCCAAGCTGACTGAATTATATTTGACGATGCATAATGCATATATCAGCTTAACTTTGTTAGAGCTCTATTTCTGTCCTTCTGAATGAATCTTTTATTCACCCACTTTGTAAAATAGAAATAGTGGAGTACATAGAGAAAAGAAAGAACACAACTTAAATAAGAATACAAATTTACACCTCAAATAGATTACATTTCAAACAAACAGAGAAGACTGTGATGCGGAGAAAACGCTGTGACAAACAGATTCCTATGCAGCTAGTCAAGTTTAATAGTTATATTTGTGACTGAAAATTTATTTATCATTTTTCGGTTTTTATATAAACTTGGCAAGTAGAGGAGGAATTTACAGTATCGGAAGTATGCAATTCGAATAATTCTTAAAAGTAGTTCCCTGGTTGGCAATGATTTTAGCATATCCAGAATGAATTTTGTTTTTAGTATCAAGAACTGATTACTGTCGGAAATTTGACATTTTTTCTATATTAGAAATACCGAGACAACTGATTTTTGACACACTAGGGATAGAAAAATTAAAGCATTTTAGGAGTTTACTATTAAAAGAAAATGAGTTAAAAGGGGGAAATTCACATTTTCAATATTTAGAGATAGACCGATTTGAGAGAAAGACCTTAAATTACCTTAAATCCCGTTGTCCAGCAACAAAGATGCCAATGCTCCTGTAGAGTCGCTGACAATGAAACTTTTGACTACTGTACCATGTCTGCCGAAATGAGCCACAAAATATTGAAGCCTGATTTTATTTTCCCCTTCTTCTTCTTTCGGCCAAGTGCCATATAGCGATCGCAATTTCTGTCCGTCCGTTGGTCTGTCGGTCTGTCCAGGTTTTGCTAGTTCGGGCACTTCCACATAAGCTAGAACGATAAAACTTGGCAGGCGTATCAGGGACCCCAAATGATTAAGTTGGAAATAGTCACTTCCCCGATCCGAGCACCGTGGGGGGAGTGGAGGGAGGGGGAATCCGGAATCTTGAGGTAATTTTAACTTTTGAACGGGTGATCGGATCTCGATGAAACTTGATATTTGGAACGACCTCATGCCTCAGACGACCCACTTAAAATCCGGACCGGATCCGGTGACTTTTGGGGGGAGCTGGAGGGGGCAACCGGAAATCTTGGGAAACGCTATGAGTGGAGGGATCGAGATGAAACTTGGTGGGAAGACACCTAGCAAACACTAGATACATCATTGACATAACCGAGCCAATTCGGGCACTGTGGGGAGAGTGGAGGGAGGGGGAATCCGGAATCTTCAGGTATTTATAACTTTTGAACGGGTGATCGGATCTCGATGGAACTTGATATTTGGAAAGGCCTCATGCCTCAGACGACCCACTTAAAATCCGGACCGGATCCGGTGACTTTTGGGGGAGCTGGAGGGGGCAACCGGAAATCTTCGGAAACGCTATGAGTGGAGGGATCGAGATGAAACTTGGTGGGAAGACACCTAGCAAACACTAGATACATCATTGACATGACCGAGCCGATTCGGGCACTGTCGGGGGAGTGGAGGGAGCGGGAATCCGGAATCTTGAGGTATTTATAACTTTAGAATGGGTGACTGGATCTCGATGAAACTTGATATTTGGAAAGACCTCATGCCTCAGACGACCCACTTAAAATCCGGACCGGATCCGGTGACTTTTGGGGGGAGCTGGAGGGGAGAACCGGAAATATGGAAAAACGCTATGAGTGGAGGGATCGAGATGAAACTTGGTGGGAAGACACCTAGCAAACACTAGATGTATCATTGACATAACCGAGCCGTGCTTACTCGTAACAAGTGCCATATGAGCTTGTAGCTCTTGTTGTAAGTAGTAGGCTACTTTTTTTTTTAAAGTAGTATTGTTCCAGCGAAATAAAGCCAGGCAAAAAGTCGATTTCTCAGATTTGGACAAAAATTTCTCAGAAGGATCTACCAGGGTCCAGACCTTTCCCAAATTTGTTTTTGTCGAAACAAAATTTGTTCATACTTTGAAGAATTTTTTGAATTTTTGAAATTTTCGGCCAAACATTCCATTGTTGATGGTCGAAAAAGTCATTATTTTCATAAAATCGACAAAAACTATGGAAATTCAACACGACCTTGACGTTTTTTGAACTTCTTACCTATCCTTGGGACTTCAAATCTCGCGATGTTCAAGTATGTAGACTTAAATGTTGACTTGAACTTTAGGCTCCAGTCGCTCAAGCTGGAAAATGAACTCAACTGATGTATCCATTTTGAATTGTCAAATACAGTTCAAAGAAGCATACTTCTACTGTACCATGTCTGCCGGAATGAGTCACAAAATATTGAAGCCTGATTTTATTTTCCCCTTCTTCTAAGTACATAAAATCCTAAAAAGTCGTTGCGAAACGAAATGTTGACGAGCAGCGGGAAATTTTAAAGCTTATTATCTTCATTAATGCGAGAGCAAACTTTGGTTTTGTCCTCTTTTTTTTTTTTTTTTTGTGCTGCCGATTTCATCTTATTCCTGGTAACTGTTAAGGGTCTAACCTGTGCGGTTTTTACGAAAGGGGGGGCCTTAGGCAGGATTGATAAATATGACATTACATTTTGGGAAGCTCCATAGAACTCTTGCCTGGGGCCGAAAAGGATGGTTTTTGCTTGTCCTCGAGCCAGAGCCTACGATATGCGAAGTAAAGTGGAGTTATACAGCCCATGTTAAAGAGGACTGTCTGAAGTTGTGCAGCCAAGCTTTTCGTTTGACCAAACCGTGTTTCTGCTTACGAGTGGAAAGCTCCATTCTAGCAAGCGAGCAGGCAGGCACCAGTTTCAAATTGAAGATGGACTAAAATTTATAAGTGTTAAATATATGCGGCAGTTACCCGGCCCCACAGCCAATATATCTTCTTTGTGTGATAAATAGAAAAATTTACAGAAACAAAAAAGTAGCTTTTTCCCAGGGTCCGAAAGCGCTGCCATCTATTGTTTCTATCAATTTCTGTTCGCGATTTCAGCTGAGTTTATCATTCGTTTTTTTTTGCATTTGGGCAATCTGATCACTTGTGTTGAGTAGTCGCTAAGAGGCTACACAACACTCTGTGAGCATGTAATACCTAACCCCGAAGAAGTTGTTCTGCGATTACATGACTATACTGCATTCTCTTGTGAGCTTGTCTATTCTTTTGTATCCTGAAGAAGTTGTTCTACATCGTATGAATATGCTGCATTCTTTTTAAGTAGGCCTATGTCAAGCGAACGTTATACCAGAAAACATTTCTGTAATTTTCAGGTACAGCAAGAAACAAATCAGCGTGCACGAGGGTCTGTTCATCTTGGTGGTGCATCAGTTGTACCCAGTGACGAAGATTCTACAGCGTTTGCCATCATACCATCCTCTGGAGAAACATACCGACTCAAAGCAAGTGATACAAGAGAACGTCAGCTTTGGGTGGATCGATTAAGAGCAGTTATAGAGCTGCAAACACCTAAGGTAGACTACAGTACATCTTTAAAAATAAAAAAAATAACTTCTTCGGTGTTGGCATTTTTATAGGTTCGTCGTCAAAGGTCGTAAAGAAGGGTAGGGCAATAGGGTGCCTCAAGGAACAGGGGCTGATACAGTATGAGTTGGCGGGTATAGTTCATCATTATACTGGGGTAGAGTCGATATGGTCGAAGTTACGGTGCCCATTGTCTCATTCACCCAATTTAAAGTTGACGGCAGGGCTCGCGAATCACTCTAGAGCTGCGTTCTTTGTCACGGGAGTTCTCACCGGTGGTCTCCGGTTTTTCTTATAAGCCGTTTTTGCATCCACCGGTGATTGGAGGGGGGGGGGGGGGCTACCAACTGGCTGTTCATTTTTACCGACTGTTTGTATAAAAAAAAAAAACTGTTCTCACTGTTCTTTAGAAAAATCGACCTTTTTTTTCAGATAAATGGACAGTTTTTCAGGTAAATCATGTTCTTCAGACAAATCAACTTTTTTCGAAAAATACTGCTTTACAAAAAGGCTGTTTTTAATGACAGTTTGCTTTGTTCCGACTAAAGTATTTTGACCGACTGGCCGACAATATGTGGGGGGCGCCCCCCCCCCCCCCCCCCCCCCCCCCCCCCCCCCCCCCCTCCATACATGACCCCTTTTTATAGAACCTAAAACTGGAACTGACAAAAAAAGAGTTTTATCTAATTCCACTTTAAACCAAAACAATGATATCCATTGTGTTGACTGGTATTTCTAAAAGCCGAACCTTGCAAATTTGACCCATTGAGCTTTTAGATAGGAGTTCATGAGTTTTCAGTCTGTGACATTGAATTCATTGCAAATACAATACCCATCTCATTGGAGTATCTCATTGATCGGACATCCGTGAGTAGCCTAGTAATACAGTCTAGTAGCTAAAGTCGAGAAGTGAGACTCCTAGGGATAAAGTTCGAATCCCCACAACCTCCATGGTTCTCACTGACGTGAAGTACATCTTCACGGACTTACAGAGATATACTGTATTACAATACGAACTGCCACAGGCATTGGACTGCCGAACTTACGAGTAGCCTACATTGTAAATAACATTAGATAAGATAAGATAAGATTTTATTTGCGCTAAAAGCCAACGGCCATGGCAAATACGTATATAACAAAAAAACAACACCACACACACAAAATATTAAACTCCTATAGGCACCTATCCCTATGGGCTAAGGCTACCCTGAGGAACCTCACCAGCTGTTTTATATTTCCAAAACAGTTATTCCCTATTACAACACACATCCATTCTTCATCCATTCCCCTTCCGTTCACACCAAAAATTTCTAACCTAAGTTCACTCAAACTTTCGCATTCACACAATAAATGCTTTAAATTCTCGTCCATGCTGCCACACATCGGACATGAATAAGGACCGGACCGACCGGGGCAATGGGCAATGGTCAGGAAATGATCTGTCAAAATAAAACACTAAAAACTGTAAAGTAATTCAAAATGTCAACGAATGCTGACACAGGTTGCTACGAACGAACCTAGTGGTGCTTTTGGCAACCAGTAGGAGGCTTGGAGCTTGGTCACACTGGGCTCAAAAAGCCGTCTATTCCACAAACAACTGAAAATCCCTAGGGGATGTGAGATTTGATAGGCTTTGTGGCAGCTTGGAGATAATGAGCGGACTGCAATTAGAGATCAATTAGGGTTCCTGTAACATAATTATACACGCTGTTTGCTCTAATTGATCTCCTGAATTTAAAACGACAACATTCAGAATTAGTTGTATCTTGTTCTTTTTTCTACTTTTGCAACCGAAAAAGCCAGGAAATGAGCCCAGTGTGACCAAGCTCTTGGACACATTATTAATTTCCTATACCACTGTTCAGCCAAGAACAAATAATCTGCACGAACCTCCTCCCTGTCTCTGTAAGACCACCATGCAGAGTCGAATATATTCTGATAACCTACCCGGTGCAAACGAGTGGGGGAGGGGCTATGCAGAACATCGTAATTTGTTACCTCTACAAACAGCTATGTCGCAGTACAACTCCGCAGAAGAGTACGGACGCCGCCAGGTTCGTTGTCTGATTGGCTGATTGGTTGTCTACCATTGTCACGTCGCAACACGCTGCAGACCGGGTTCTCAAACCCTGTAGGCAACCTACGCAGCGGCGAAGAGGGAAGTAGACGGGTATCAACTCAAACCTCACAGCAGCTCCGCTCAGTTTCATCGGGGTATCCATAGTCGCTGCATCGAACCAAAGACTTAACCAGATGACAAGACATGGAATCAGATCTGCTTGTTCTTGGTTCCAAACGATCTTTGCTTGGTTCAGTGCGGCACAGAAAGCACTACAACGAGAATATCCTCAAATCGAAGTGGTAGCTTATCATGTGTGTTTTTCTTATTCCGTCTTTTGGTGTTTTTCTCTTCTTACTTGTTTGACGTTACTCATGTTCTTGTTTGACGATACCCATCTTATTGCATTCTGATAAAGGGAAAGAATAAAGATTATTATTATAAAGGAAGTTTCATTTATCCGACCAAAATTTAGAAAATGCCCTGTTCGGCATTTTGGCCTCACGGTAGACCAGACCGCCAGAATTGAGAAGATTCAAAAAAGAGCTCTAATCATAGCGTCAAAGTTGGCCGAGAGATCCTATGAAGAGTTACTACGTAAATTCGAAATCGCCTCCTTATATGAACGAAGGCTGAAACTCTGCATGGAGTTTGGTGTCAAACCCCTGCATCACCCAATCCACAAAAAAAAATTTCTTCTGAAAAGCTGACAAAAAGGCTCCCTCGCAAGGTAGCTACTGCGGTTCAAAAGTTGCAGCCAATCAAATGTGACCACCAGAGGTTTGCAAAGAGTTTTGTCCCTTCATTTTTAAAGTTGAACGAAGCATAAGCTGAGTAACTAGTTTAAATTTATAATGTTATTTATGACCGTTGTAGCCCTATTTGCGTAGGCCTATTATGATTTATGTGTGTGCTCATAAGTTGTATTCATGACTCTACCAAACAAATTTGGCGTGAGCCATGATAAGTTTTTGGTGAATAAAAAGATTTATCTGTCTATCTATCTAAGCATCGATATTAATAATAATAATAATATAATTGCAATAATAAGGCTTTCGCCTCTATAAATTTATCGGGACACTTTACACACTAAATTGAATTTCAGCCAGGTGGTAGTCGACACCTGCTTTGAATTGGTTGATATTTTCGGCATTTACTTCTCTTTCTGGGAGATTGTTCCAACATTCTACTATTCGGTTTCTAAAGCTCCATTTTCCGATGTCTTTTCGGAACTTCTTACCACTCAGTTTCAAGTTGTGTCCTCTGAGACCGTTATGGTTGAAGGTGAAGACATCATCAGGCCTAATGTTATCATAATAGCTATGGCAAATTTTAAAAGTTTCGATCAAATCACCTCGAAGAAATCTGTAAGATAAACTGGGTAATCGTAGTTTTTGAAGCCGGTTTTGATAAGGCAGATGGCGAATGACTGGCACTGTTTTTGTTGCTCTTCTTTGAACTTGCTCAATGGCGATAACATCCTTGATATAGAAGGGCCTTGTTATTGCGTGGCCATATTCAATTAGTGGGCGAGCTAGGGCCTTAAATAAAATAGGAAATAGTGAATTGTCCTTAAGTGTAAATGTCCTTCTCATAAGGTTCACAATTCTTGTAGTTTTCTTGATGATAGTTTCGTAATATTGTTTCATTTGCAGGCAGATGGTCAAATACCAGTTCGTGAGCACATTCAGCACCCTTCAGGAGTTGTCGTCCCTGTTGGAGGAGCAGCAAAACCGTCACCTCCCCTCAGACCCCCTGAAGATGCATTAACCTGCACAATGTCTGTGCCAGACGCCTTAGCGTCAGTGAGAGATTTCATCCAGAGAACACAGGGGGATCATATGAACCTAGTTTCAGCCCTAGAAAGCTTGCCCAGTTCAGGTTAGTAAAGGGCTTCAGTATTCTTTAGTTGTTAGGGTTAAGGCACTTCGTTACCACTTGAGTTACTCATTCTTTTCGGGAACCCTTTCTCTGTTAGGGCTCTTAATCAGCCCCGATAAAAAATGCATCTCAAAATAGTAGTACGAAGTTGTACGAAAAAGTAGCATGCAGTACTAATTGATGCTACTACATGCTTCTACTTCAAGGCTACCGTGTTACTGCGTGCTACTATTAGCAAGATTTGGTACTACTGTGGCAAGACAGGATGCTCTGGATACTACTACTTAAGACTGGACCAGTCTGAGGCACATCAGTTGATAGTATTCTTTACTATTACATAGTATTACATGCAACTTTTTCGTACAACTATCATGCAACTACGCAGGCTACAAATTTTTCATTGGGGCTGTCTAAGTTAACCTTCCAAGGTTAGGACCCTTAATGAGCTGTCTAGTTTGCCCTTCTGAGGTTAGGGCCTTTAAGTAACTGTCTAGTTTGCCTCAGTGATGATTTGAGTGAAAATAACAGAATATGAAACTTATATCCGTCTTCATTTAGAATATGCTTCACCGGTTTGGCATTCTTCTCTTTCTGCAGAGCTCTCTGATCGCCTGGAAAATATCCAAAAGAGAGCCATGAGAATCATTCTGGGTGATCATAATATTACATACGAAGAGGCTCTCATTAACCTTGACATTCCTAAATTACCTGTACGTAGAAATACCCTTTCAAACAAATTTGGAGCTAAGATAACGTGTTGTCCCCAGATGGTCCATCTATTCGCCCCTCCCCTCCCGTCTTCCGTGCGTCAGTCCGAGAGGAATACTGGCAATCAGTTTTCCCATATCCCGCTAATTCTTTCTACCCAATTCTTACGTAGTTTCATCCCATCTTTTATTTCTGGTCATTTCTTGTAAGTGTATTAGTTAATTTGTTTCTTGTGTGTCTGTTTATTTTGTAAATTTGTATTCGTCTTCTAGCTTTTAGCTATTCGGATTAAACTTGATTGATTGATTGATTGAGAAGCTTCAACCTGCATCTTGCTAGGCCTGAAGTATGTATAATCTCTGCTTAATCTCAATTGTGCAATTGTGCATGTTGTGTGTTTTGTATCATTGTCTTCTTTGTGACGCGTCCAAACTATCTTATAATGATATGGGCAAAATAAATTGATTGATTGATTGATTGATTGATTACCTCATCTGATAGAGCGGTGGTCCCAGGCCTAAATAGCTACTCGATTTACTTGTGTGAGGTATTGCACCTACACAGTAAAAAAAAAAAACTACTGGAATTAATCTTATCTTTATTTAGGTAAGATTACCCCTATTTCGGATTAATCTTATCCCAATAAAGATAAGATTTCGGATTAATCTCATCCCAATAAAGATAAAATTAATCCAGTAGCAAATGCTGCATCCTTATTCGGAGAAACTTTTTACAGTGTAAAGGCGTAGGTGCCTTTGAACTGTGTGTGATTTTCTGTGAAAATCCGACAGAAGTATGACTTACTTCAGGCGTTTTTTCGTGCTCCCACAAACAGGTTGTGGGTCGATTGTGGCTCGAAAAGAGCGTTTCCGCGATCTTTTGTGCGGCACACAATTGTGTTTCCGCGACCAACAAGATTTTCGTGGCTCGTTTTATGGCTCAAATTCGACAAACAACTGCCAAGGTGACTCGGCACTGCTGTGGCTCTATTTTCAGAAATTCAGATTTAGCAGCGAAATAACGTCAAAAGGTCGAAAGCCTGCAGTTCTGTTGATTGAGATTTTACATAATTGTACCGTGTTCTTCAAAACTGTGCCAACTTTATTTTCATAATTTTTGGGCCCAGTTTTGTGTATGCCATCTGCGTGAAGAAAGTAGGAACTCAGAAAGTTGAATCTAATCTACCTGTTAGAGGGTGCTCATGTCGTCATTTAACACTTGGCTCAGTTTAACAGAATACCAAATCAGCTATGTTCTTTTCAATGGTATAGTTAGCTCAGTTTTCAAAAAAATTTCAGTTACCACAGTTTTGAAGAACACGGTACAATTTTAGTTATATATTCAGACATTTGAAACTACCGCCCAAAAATAGACAAAACGGTGTTTCCGCAAGATTCAACTTGTGACTCGACTGTGTGGCATACAATCGCTATTCCGCGAAAAATTCTCAGAAGTGTGTGGCCCACAGTTATGTCACGGAAAAAACCTTTAAGTCCATCCGGCCTTGAAAGCCGTCTCGGGGCCTCTCTCCTCACGAGCACGTATATGTGTGACGCCTGTAATGCTCTCTTTTGGGCTCATTGTGAGAAGACTAGATAGATAGATAGATAGATAGATAGAAAGTTTATTGTAAAAATCGACTATCGTGGCTGTAAACCAAATTTGCGATTATTGTCAAACAAACAGAAAAAAACTACAATATATGTATCTAATGTCAGGACGCTCCAGATATCTAGCGTGTTTTATTTATTTATTTATTTATTTATTTAACTTCGACTACGGCTTCTAGAGCCATTACCCATACAACACATAAAAACAACAACAAAATACATTTAAGATGGCGAGCCTTCTACGCAACAAGTGTAAAGTTCGCGGTTCCAGACTAACCACACAGGCAACGTCAGTCTCATATGGGGACTCGAAAGAACCACGAGCATGGGGTTTCGAGAGCGAAGAATTCGGGTCTGGAGAGAAAAGATAGCCCGACGCCGAAGTTCCCCGAAAGAAGGAAGGCCCTCACCCACAAACATGCCAGACGCACTACAGTTCCATGCAAGTCCGTGTAGCCACCGGAAAGAGTTGTTATATAAAACCCGAAATGTATCTAGACACTTAACTCTCGTGTTACACACCAGTGACAAACAGTACAGCGGAGTACAGTAAGCTCTGAAAAGAAAGGTCTTAACAGAAGCCTCGCATCTACCAAACCTCCGAATTAATATATTGGCCCTCACAGACAGTGATCTGGAGAGCGCAGCAACATGAGGCTCATCAGACATAGAAGGAATAAAAGTAAAGCCCAAATACTTGAAAGTTTGCACAAAAACTAGTACCTCACCAGACAAAATAACATCGGGGATGTAACGTAGTTGAAGACTTTTCGGGATAAACGCCATACAAACCGTCTTTTTCGTGTTGAAAAGAATATCATTTGCTTTCGCAAATTCATCACACACTTGAAGAAGCTTATTGAGCGCGAATACTGTGGGGGCTAGTATGGCTAGGTCATCAGCGTAGCTTAAGTTGTTGAAACACACGCCTTGTACGAAACAACCCACTCCAAGGCTAGCCAACCGCTCATTCAACTCATCAACATATAAATTATACAATAATGGAGAAAGAACCCCACCTTGCCTAACACCATTAAGGACAGGAAAAGGATGGCTAAGAACACTGCTCCATCTAACTTGAAACCTTTGGGTATCAAACCATGCACCAAGGGTGCCAATAAAACGTGAGTCAATACCCCGCGAGACCATCTTTTTCAGAAGCTTCTCATGGTTAACCCTGTCAAAAGCAGCCTTAGCATCCAGAAAGCAAACAAACACAGGGGTTGCAAATAGCCAAAAATACTGGATAACTGCTTTAAGGACAAAAACACAAAATTCAGTCGACGATTTCTCTTTAAACCCAAATTGGAAGTACGATGAATCCAGTTGCTGCTGCAGTGCCGCATGCATACATCGCTCAAAAACCTTTGAAACCGTAGCAGCTAAAGCGATGGGTCGATAGTTACTGAGTGACGTCATGTCCCCAGAACTAGACTTCGGCACAGGGACAAGACATACCTCAACAAGAGCCTGCGGTACAAAATGATGGTTAAGAAAACCATTAAAGAGCAGCGACAGGATACAGGTCAAGGATGCTCCTCCAAACTTTAGATGGTTTGCCGTAATTCCGTCTAAACCTCCAGACTTACTACCAGAAAGCCCAGATATCGCACGACTCACGGAGTCAAGCGAGATCAGCTGCTCTCCAGGAGTCTGAAGGGACTGAGAAAATGCCTCCACTCTAACACTACCAACATCAGATTTAACAGAAGAAAATACATCACAAAAATGACCACGCCACAGTTCAGCAATAGAACTTACCACTCGTTCTGGTCGACTTCTAACATTTTGATAGGGGGGGGGGGGAGGAGTGGAGAGGATGAGATAGCATGGCTGAATAGTCGTAAAAGTTCTTCTTCCGACGCTTGGGAGGGCGACCACGTGGTTCTGAGAACAAAAGATGAAGTGCAAAACAAAAAAAAGAAAATTGGAAAGAAAAAAAACTATGGTTTACTTTAATCATTCGTCTACAAATATTTTCATTGTTTCGTCTTTTAGTCATTTTCTGATAGCTCCCACAAACGACCGACATTTGAGTGATCGTGTTACACACCGATATCCAGTCGGGATCCTTTTGTCATCCTTTTTGTCACTTTTCGGTGCGATGACCGGAGAAGTGACTTGATTTGTCATCTTAGCTGAGTAGCGGCTCTTGCGTAGCTTACGTTGTTGGGTTGGGCTCAAGTTCTTGATCGACAAGAGTCTTTTTCCAGGTCCTATTGGGAGGAACCACGCCGACCTACTAACGTTTAAAGCATTGTCTCAACAAACTTTGTTCAGTTTGGAGCAATGTTACAGCTTGCTTCAAGCCCAAGCAAAAAAGAACGGGAAAAAGAAGCGGACACTCCCTCGTTCGACACCTCCCAGAACGTGAGTTATTCCCATTTCATTCATTATGTCGTCGAATCCAGTATGCACGGCCGCACCTTTGCGTAGCATGGCGCCATTCGTCTGCTTCAATGCCGTGTCAGTCAATCAGTAATTTATTTCCAAACTGAAGTCGATCACAGCCGCGGTGTTTGTTTTTTTATTAAAAAAATAGCATTAACACAAACTATCAATGATTTAAGTTTAGGTCACACGCAACGTGCTTCTATCAATAAACATCTACTACCTAAGCAATGAACAGTGGAGTTGAAATGGAATAGAGATTAAATTTTTTGTATTAAATACATTGTAAAAGAGTTACTAAAGTAGTATGTCTGTCTATTTGATTTCGAATGAGTAGGTGACGTTAAGGAGCTTAACGCAAAAAGTAAATGATTGTCACCGAGTGGAGGAGGAGTGGCACTAGCCCAGAAACTAAAAAAATAATTAAAGAAATTGAAAAAGATGCCACGCGCTAACGGCTTATTCATTGAACTCCTCTATTTAGCTCCGCTAAGGTAGCCAAGCGCACGTTATTGACAAATAAATTAACGTTACGGAGTAGAGGAAGAGTTGTAGCCCTAAAAGCAAAAAATACGAAAGAAGTTAATAATAATAATAGCTTTATTGCCCATCATAATGCACAAACGTAAAAAAAGACGGACTAATTAAAAGAAGAAGAACAAGAAAGAACAAGAAAGAAATGACAGAAAAGAACATTACTGTCAACAGAAAAAATTTAAATAACACAAGAAACTTAAAAAGAAAACCACACACACTGACAGAATTTATACTGAGTAAAGCATCTGCTGAGCAACATTAAGGATGCGTTTGAAGCGCTCTCGTCCTTAGAAAATATACTACCTTTGTTGAGACGTTTACGTGCTAAAGGATCCCGAACTTGCAGTATGCGACCCAGAGAGGTGGCATTTTCTGACTAATTTTGCAAAATGGTGCTATCCGTCCTGCCCCCTCCTAAATCGCCAGCTTCGATGTGGATCTGCCTATCGGTGAGCAAGATTGGGTACGGTGTCTATGTCGATCTTCCTGACGACACAGCTTGGAATAGAGAAATGTTAAAGTTTAACTGAAAAGCAACTTTTTTTGTGTCATTTAATTGAATACGCTGAATTATTTGGATTCTTCAATTCGCGAATAGTGGAGCAACGAAGTGGCGCATTTTCAGCTGGTCTTCAAGCCAATTTTAGTGAATAAGTGATCGGTAACTAGATTGTCCTATCCCAGCCCTTTTCGGTTAAACTTGAATAGTATGTCTGCCTCTTCCCGATACCGGAAACAAGAAACTACCTTGAGCTTGCTGAAGGCTCAGAACTGATTGACTCCCTACCTGGCAGTTGAGTAAAAAGAATACAGAGATGGAGCTCTTTCAATGGACTTTCCCGCGTAACTGATAGGACTTCTTCGCTCCATAGCTAGTCAGTTTACAGCAGAGCAAAACAACACTAGAGATGTATTCTCGCCGTTCCCCGAGGACTCCACTTGAGGAGTCCCCGCGTTTTTTATTTTGTCCCGGGGACTCACTCCCCGTATTCTCGCGATTTCCCACGGAAGCACAGTTATCATCACCATCGTCAAAAAGGACTCCCTTTCAGATTCAGAAGGGAATGAATTTTTCCTGGTGTTGGATTTTGGAAGAAAAATAATTTTGGAAGCATTCCCCGTGTTCTCGTTGTTTTCCGGACGCGGGAGTCCGCGTGGAGTGACTCCCTCCCTCTATTCTCGCCGTCCCTTCGATTCCCCGAGGAGTCCTCGGGGAACGGCGAGAATATCGCCTTAGGGAGTAACGTCAAGACATATGCTTTCCTTGCTTCGCAAACGGGCCATACTCATTGCGCCACCCACTACGCTTGCGACATTAAAGCGAGACAAACTTGCGGGTTTACAAATTTCTAGTAAAACTAAGATGCGGTCTGCACACATTGAGGAAATATGGGAGGTTGTATCGTTTTCTTGCTGTGTTCAGGATATGAAGTTATTGGAGCCAGCGATGGTGCACGGCCGATTGAGTTTCAGTATATAGGGACGTTCACTATCGCTAGTAGTGCTAGTGTCGCCGCTATTCGAATGTGTGTCACTTTTTTCGTATTCTTGGCGCTACTCTCTAGTGTTATCTTTCTCTGGTTGACAGTCACCAAGTTGAAAACATCTTTTGAAGTAGAAAAAAGGAAATGCACAGCAAAACCGGGAAAATTATGAACGAGAGTTTGATAGACCTCTAAATTTTACGAAGCAGAAGAAGTGTGGAAAAGAAAAGACAATTGCAAGAAGACAAAAAATATATAACAGATAAAACTTGATTCTGAAGAAAAAAAAAACATAAAAGCGTCACGTTACACATGGCATCTTCTTACTAAGCTTCAAACAAATAGATGTATGTGACAGTGGGCTATAGGGCACATCGTTGATATTTGCTAGGGGCACAGAGACTCACCCCCCCCCCTTACATTGCGATTGCAAAAACGTAATGAATAGGGCTTGCTAACTAGTGTGCATGCTTTGTTGCGGTTTCAGTTGCGACTCGCCTGTGCTGCTTCTGATATTTATGGTTCGTCTTTATCAGTTTGTCTGCTGCAATATTCAGATTTTCTCTTTTGTCGTCTCTGCAGCATGTATATCCATTTTGCGACTGTTTCGCTGACACCCTTTTTGTTTGCTTTATTACTTTCTCTTTTCTTAGGTATTCGAGCAGTAATCTTCGGCAGTCTAGCTTTTACGTTGAGCCCCCTACTCCCGACTCATAAATCTTAGCATTCTTTGGAAAAGGTAGGCGAAGTTGACTTCCAACAGGGTCTGTTGCTCTTTGGCATCCCAAAGAGTACGGTACTATTGGTACAGACCGGTAACCGATTTTACGGATGGGACTGCGATTGTAATAATAATAACATATTTCACCATAAAAGATTTCGTCTACACTATGATAGCGGTTGATGCTGAATTTTATGAGATCAGGTCACTTCAAAATTGTTGTAACCTCATTTGTAGGATTCAAGCGTCTCAATTAAAGCCGCGTTCGATCTATCCTTGTCTCGGCCCTGTCTCAATCCTGTCAGCCAAATGGCCGTTTTATTTAACTGCCTTGTCCGCGTATTGCCGTTTTGTTTGTCCTGTCAGCTGACAATTGTCAGTGCCCTGTCAGACAGGACGCCGTGAATGATGACATGATCTCGGAGCAAGTTTCGGTCCTGTCTCGGGTAGATCTCTCGACTCGGCTTTATACCGTGACAAGGCAATAACAAGAAGATAAGATCGAGACAAGGAGGACTCAAATCGATCGCAGCTTAAAGGCGTTTCCGTACTCCCACAAACAGGTTGTGGGTCAGTTGCGGCTCGAAAAAAGCGTTTCCGCGCCCTATTGTGCGGCCCACAAGTGGGTTTCCGCGACAAGATTTTCGTGGCTCGCCTTGTGGCTCAAATTTGACAAACAACTGCCGAGGTGATTGCCGATGTTGTGGCTCGATTTCGGCGGGAAATTCAAATTTAGCAGCAAAAGAACATCAAAACAACAAAATTCAAAACTTTCTCAGGTATATAGACATAAAAGTGAAGATCCTTTTTGCACAGAATGGTAAAGACGAAACCCTGCAGTTCTATTTATTGAGATTTTACATGACTTTTATTTATATATTCAGATATTTTAAATTACCGCCCAAAAAAAGACAAAACGGCGTTTCCGCGAGTTTCAACTTGTGGCTCGAATCTGTGGCACACAACCGTGTTTCCGCGACAAACACTCAGAAGTGTTTGGCCCAGAATTGTGTCACGGAGAACCGCCTTATAGTGCGAACACCCGATCAGGGTCGGGAGCTCCCGGACTGGAATTCCTGCCCGGAGTTTTGGCACCATCATCACTTCCATATGGAAAAGTTGAAATTATTTCAACTTGATGATGAAAGTGCGGGAAATCCGGCCGGTAAATCCTGATCGTGCGTTCGCACTTTAAGTCAGCAAAGAGAATCTGTGTGCGATGGGAGGAAGCGGGATTAGTGTTCGACTTCGAAATTTGAATGCGTTACCGTCCGAGAACTAACAAAAGGACCGTTGTTGTTCACCGACAAGTTATAATAGCTGCGTTCGTTGTCCGGTGACTGCTCACCTGTGCTTATTATAACGCGTTTTTGCATTCACCGGTGACTGCTCCCCGATCTTATTACCCTTTTTCAGACCAACCAGTACCTGGTTAGTACTCACCAGTGCGGACTAACCAGAACCTGCTCGCCAGTCACATTCTAGTGATGTCACCGGTGAGACCTAAAACGCGCAATATGACAAGAATCAACAACGGTAAGGAAAAACCAGAGACAGCCCGGAGTGCAGCGAACGCAGCTATACCATGTCGAGCAGGGTCTAGTGAAATCTCGTCACTATCATACCAAGAGCGTGTTCCACCCTACTTTCCGTAGTTACTACGCATGACGTCACGAATTCTGGCTTTTTGCCCTCAAGGCTGGAACGATTTTTCTATTTTCCAGCAGAATATCATGCAACGGGCGAACCCGACCAATCACGTTACAGAGATGCGTAGTTACCACGCTTACGCTTCCGAGCATGGTAAGCAAATAGTTACTATTTCGTGAAGGTTGGAAGGGTCAGCGTAGTAACTTTTTACGAGGTTGGAACGAAAATAGTTGTTATAAGGGTGGAACACGCTCCGAGTTTGAATTTGTTCGCTCTTCGTTATCTTATTGTGTGCTCTTAGTTAAAGTGAAAGCAAATGCAACCTATCAGGTGTCGATACGTGCTTTAACAACCGGGGTATCCCCCCTCCCTGCCCGCGAAGGATCTCGAACTGGGGCAATATTATATTTTATCACGCTTGTGTTTCCACTGGACTGGAAAGCTGATGCAGAAGGGATCGAACGTGGTTATCACCTAGCAAAACCCCATTTGTCGTACTGTGGAGGTATGCTTCTTTGAACGTTGGTTAACTTTGAACGGTGCCATGCAAGGTCCAGCCACTGGCTGTGATAAAAGTCAACGGTGAGTAGGCTTCTTATGGCGTTTTTCCGCGGAACACTTGTGTGCCAGTCCCACACACTTCTGAGTGTTTGTCGCGGAAATACAAGTGTGTGCAACACACTAGACCCACAAGTTGAGCCTCGCCGTAAACGCCGTTCTGTCTGTTTTTAGGCGGTAATTTCACTATAGGCGTATTCTTGCCATTCCCCGAGGACTCCACTTGAGGAGTCCCCGCGTTTTTGTTTGTCCGGGGGACTCACTCCCCGTATTCTCGCGAGTCCCCACGACGGGCAATGCTCCGATTATCCTCACCATCATCAAAAAGGACTCCCTTTCAGATTCGGAAGGGAATCAGTTTTTGCTGGTGTTGGTGCAATGTAAAAATAAGAAAAAACAACCAGAATAAAGAATACCAAAAGTAAAGTGGATCCAGACTAATTTCGTCAACTGCATATTTTTGTCGAAGAAAATCTGTTTGGAAGCGTTCCCTGTGTTCTCGCTGTTTCTGTACGCGGAGTCCACGTCGAGTGACCCTCTATTCTCGCCTTTCCCTTCGATTCCCCGAGGAGTCCTCGGGGATCTGCGAGAATAGGCCTTAGACCCATAAGTTGAACCTCGCGTAAACGCCGTTCTGTCTGTTTTTAGGTGGTAATTTCACTATATCTGAAAATAAAAATAAAACCGAAAATTACGTCGACAATTTATTATTGCCAAAATCGAGCCTCAAAATCTTTGTTGTTCGGGGAAACACGCTTGTGGACCACACAAGCGACCGCGAAACACTTTTCTGAGCTACAAACGGGGTTTGTGCCTTTTGAGTTTTCATACACCCCTCATAAAATTCCTCTCAGATTAGTTTTTTTGTTTGGCCGCTAGGTGCGCTATCGTAAAGAAAACAATAACACGTCACTTCTTGGTGTACGTTTATACAGGTTGGTTTGGCTATCTCTTAGGCCTAGCCACGTTTAAAATTCTTTAAAATGCCTCTTCCTCTATTTTTGCTTACCCAACTCAAAGACAGTAAAAGTGGGAAAGGCCGGAAACTCCCGTAAGCCCCACGAATCACTACAATCAGCGCCGTTTAGCGGATGTTCTTTCGTCAAAAAATCGCTCTGTTGACAATTTCTTCCATCGCTTTCCGCTGAATCATCATCAAAGCACATTTCGTTTATGATGAGCATTCTTTCTCCATTTTGATTTCCTCTATAATTGGAATAAAAAATAAGTAGGAAAGAATAAATCGCTTTTTTGTGGAAAAAAATATTGAATTCACGATTTCGAATCAGTTAATGTTGACAGACATTACCTACTCACGCCCTCTTGCTTTGATTATATTAATCATCTACCGCTGGAATTGGACAAAGTCCAAACGCTAGGCAGCGTTCCAATCGATTTTCAGAGACCCGATTTTAGCGAAGTCACCGGTTTTTCCCACTATTATTGTCTTTGACCCAACTCTGTTCTGTCAATCGTCATCAAGTTTGTTATTTTGGCTTCCAACTTCAGTGCTGAGTGCTACCTGACTTTCCCACGGGGCTAATGCGCGACTCGATATAAAGCGAAAGCCTCGCTTATTCACCCTTCAGATAACTTATACCAAGATTTCACGTGTGATTGTTGTTGTTCCTCCAGCGCGTCTGGCGGCAATTCGTTGTCGGAGTTTATGTCAGACGTATTCCAAGAAGTAGGCAAACACTCCACTGTCCAAAGTTAAAGAAGCGCCCAAGGTAACATACTTATCATACTCAGGGGCGTCCTGAGGGGGGGGGGGGGGAGGGGGGTGCTGCACCCCCCCCCCCCCCAGAAGGTCTGTTGAAAAAAATTCCGGTATTCGAAATTCAACTGAACTTGATGATTTTTATGGAGTCTACCGGATTCTTGCTCAGGGAACCTACCGGAATTTTGCTCAGGGCACCTACCGAAACCTTGCTAAAGGAGTCTGCGGGAACTGTCTCAGTGAATCTACTGGAGGCTGGATCAGGGATCTACCGGACTTTTTCCCACGGAGTCTATTAGAATTTTGGAATCTGTCGGAATTTTGCTAAGGGAATCTACCGGAAATTTGCTCAGAGAATCTACCGGAATTTTGCTCAGGGAATCTGCCGGAATTTTGCTTAGGGAATCTACCGGAATTTTGCTCAGGGGATCTACCAAGTCTTTCTCAAGGAATCCAGCGAAGTTTTTCTTAATGAATCCATCGGAAATTGTCAAAGGGAGTTTACTAGAGGCTGGATCAGGCAATCTACCAGGCTTTGCTCCGCGAAATCAACAAGAATTTGGCTCGTGGAATCTTCCGGAATTTGGTTGCTTACCGGATAAGTATAGACTCACAGCTTACTAGGATGACCTCGGCACACAACTTACCAGAGTGATTCTTGCAGACAGACAACATAGCGTACCGGAACATTCATCGGGTGATTCCAGTAATCTCCTAAGTTTCTGTAGCTTTCAAGAATTAGGCAACCTACTGTCATCAATCATTTCCAACTACAAATACTGTTCCAGGAATAATTTCACGGGTACCGTTTACTCCAGTTTTGACAGCTTTCTCGACTCCTCTCCGGGGATAAGCCGAGAAGAGTTCAAAGACGAGTTAGCCTTGTTTCGACATGATCTCAAAAGTCGCCAGGAGAGCCTCGAAAGAAAGAAAAAGAAAATATTCGAAGTTTTTCGTGAATTGAAAGATGTTTTCACAAGGATGGAAAGCTTTCAAGCTGGCTAAGACAATCCCTGTTACCTCAGTAAAAGGGGAAATGTGAAACTGTGGGTTACTTATTGAAAGCACATACTTCTTTTAAACTATTCAAATATTTTAAAATATTGTTGAAATTGAAGTTTAAACAGTGCGAGTGGGCCTTTAACCTTGCTGAAACGCCTTTTCTGTGTGTTATTTCGTGATAATTTCAGATGTGTGAAAATAAAAATAAAATCCAGACAAAATCTCAGTAATTAGAACATCAGGCTTACGTCCTTACGGTTCCGAACTAGAAGGATCCTCAGTTTTATGCCTGTCTGCTTAATAAAGTGGCAAAATTGATTATTTGGACCTAAATTTGCAAAATTCGAGCCACAAAATCGAAAGTAACATCGATTGTTGTTTGTCAAAAGCGAGCCACAAAAATCTTTTGGACGCGGAAACATTGTTGTGGGTCACAAAAACGACCGTGGAAACCGTTTTCCAGCCGCAGCCGAGCCACAATCTCTTTGTTGGATCGCAGACAAACACCTTAAAGCGTTTTTCTGCGCATCCACAAAGAGTTTGTGGCTCGAAAAGAGCGTTTCCGCGGCCTTTTGCGCGGCCTATAAGTGTGTTTCCGCGACCAACAAGATTCGTGTGGCACGCTTTGTGGCTCGAATTCGACAAACAACTGCCGAGGTGATTGTCGATTTTCGCGGAAATTCAAATTTAGCAGCAAAATAACATCAAAACAGTAAAATTAAAAGCTTTCTCAAGTATATAGACATAAAACTCCTTTTTGCACGGAATGGAAGGAAGAAAGCCTGGGAGTTCCATTTATTAAGATGTTTACATGAACTGTAATTTTAATTTTCAGACATTTGAAATTACTGCCTAAAAATAGACAAAACGGTGTTCCGCGAGTTCCAACTTGTGGTTGGACTGTGTGGCAGACAGTCGTGTTTCCGCGACGAACACTTAGAGGTGTGTCGCCCACAGCTGTCTCGTGGAAAAATGCCTTAGGGGTAGGAAGTCCGCTGACATAAATTTCTTTTGTAGGACGTGTGCCAGCAAGTTGGAGAATCTGAAGTGAAATGCTTGCCATCGTTTGGAAGCTGAGCTGATTGGCGGATGTTGCTTGAGCAGACTGCACTCCTTATGCCTTCGCTGTTGCGTTGAGGGGAAGAAGAAGAAGAAGGCGGCTGCCATGTCGTACAGTGGGCTTTCCGTAGTCATAGTGATGTGAAAATTGTTCAACTGTGGACAAAATAGGATAGTGAGTTGGAGGCGAACTATCACCCTAGGCGACTCGCTTTTGCCGTCGCAAACGTGAATTTGCGTTCTGTAGGTATTCGGCTTTAGTCGCCACGGTCGAAAAGTCGCCTCATCACCGCCATCTATCGCGAACGATGTCCTCTTGCTGTGTGCTTTGTTACCAGTGCTTTCTCTTGGGATTTCGAAAATTAGTGTGGTTAAAATCCGTACGCCTCATAGTCTAGTTACAAGCGACGTTTTTCAAATTGGCGTCAGGGGTGGAATGTATTTTCTTTTTTAGAAAAACTATCATGCCATGATCGGGCCAACCACGTCACAGAGACGGATGCTACCACGCTTAGTACGCTCCCGATAGTCCCGAGTGTGGTAAGCAAATAGTTACTATTTTAAGAAGGCTGGAACAGTCAGCGTAGTAACTTTCAACGAGGTTGGTACGGAAAACCAACTAATAGTTACCATTGTTAGAAGGGTGGAACACGGTCTCAGTTTAAAGAAAGCTTTAGTTACTGCGCGTGACGTCACGAATCATTGGTGTCGGGGCTGGAACATATTTTTTCTTTTTTATACCAAATATCGTGCCATGGGCGAATCGTGCCGATCACGTCTAAGAGATAGTTATCAGATACTTTTTTAAGAAGTCTGAAACTGTCGTAACTTTTCGCGAGGTTGAACGCAAATAGTAATTAATAGTTACTATTGCTAAACGGCTGGAATACGCTCTCAATTTCGAAAAAACCCTTTTGGAAAAACCCCGTCGGTATTCATTGGAACGACAATGTTAGCTCTTAGGAATTATTTATGGAGGCTGGAACATACCCTAGTGAAGTCAGAATGAAGTGCAGTTATCAGACGGAAAGTTCTCTTAGCAATTCCCTCCTCAAGGAAGCACTAACCATAGGTTCATACAGAGTAAATCGCGGCGATGAACGAGATTTTTCAATCGCAGCGAGAGAAGATTTTTATCGCCTGGATGTTCACACTGAATTTTCGTCGGCAACAGAATTTAACGCGAAAAAAAAAAAAAAAAAACTTTTCTCGCTTTTCCTACAAAATGGCGTAGAACTGAACAGCAATAATTAACCTTTTCTAAAAGTGAATCATCAAAAGGGTCGTCCGTGTTGCTGTTGCGTGCAAAAAATCGTACTGTCGCCCGATTAAAGTTGAATTTTCCCAAGGTTGAAAATCGCCTGACGAAGCAACAGAAATCGCCGATTTTGGCGACGAAAATCTCGGCAATGGCCGATATCGCCTCAGTGTGAACCTAGGGTAAGACTCGAATTCCGCGTGCTTCTTTCTGTATGTGAAACTTTATTCGACCGTGTGTGCATGTACATAAAGGTATGGGACACGATTTTAATTTCACAAAGTTACTAGTTGCGTTTTTGTTCCGAATTTTCCTTGCGATTCTCCTCGCAATTCTCCTGTTTCGCGTTTTTGGACTATCCAGATGAAGCGAATTCTCCTTTTCTTGCGTTTTTGTCAGAATCGAGAACGGGGAAAGCCTCGCCATTCTGCAGAATCGGGAAGTTGCTCCGACGGTGAATTCTCGATTCTCCTCTCTCCGTTCTCTTCCCTGATTGGTCAAGAGAGTGCGGGTGTTCAATATGCATAAACACGTGTACCGGGTTGCGGACGAGGCTGCCAAATTAGTTTTTTGTCAAAAACGAGAATGGAGGAGCCATAGGAACAAAAACGGTAATTTGTACGAGAATTGAGAATTCAGAGCGGAGAATTCGGATCAAAACTGCAACTATTGTTTCTTTATCTCTGGGAGAATTTTAGACTGCCAGGAATTAGTGATTCTAGAGTGCTTACAATATGTCCATGGTCCTCGATACTGCAGGAAACACTTTTCGATAAACTTTTATGTTCTATGTGTGTTAAACTAACTGTGATTTTGAGAGTATGTGCGATTGTTATTTCTTGAGACTATTTTGTTACTTCTTGTGGAGATAAAGCGCCTTTGTTGTAAACCCTGTTATTTGCTGCTTCTTCGAGTTTGTGCAATGGACTATATTTTTTGGCTTAGGGCCAAAAATTGGTATTGCAGTGCCCGTCCACACACGCCATAAAGTGTGTCGAGATAATACAAACGCGTAACGTTCCTTTTCGATTAAGTGCTATGAATAGTGACAGGCCTCGCTCCGCTCGCCTAATTTATCGAATTATTTGTGCATAAATATCTAAAACGTCTTTATTTATAGTTTAACTAAAAAGGCAGCTGATATCTGAATACACTGAAATATTGAGCGTGTTCCATCCTACTTACCGTAGTTACTACGCACGACGTCACGAATTCTGGCTTTTTGCCGTCAAGGCTGGAACGATTTTTCTGTTATCCAGCAGAATATCATGCCACGGGCGAATCCGACCAATCACGTTACAGAGATCCGTAGTTACTACGCTCCCGAGCGTGGGAAGCAAATAGTTACTATTAGTTACTATTTCGAGAAGGTTGGAACGGTCAGCGTAGTAACTTTTGGTGAGGTTGGAACGGGAATGGTAACTAATAGTTACTATCTCTAGAAGGGTGGAACACGCTAATTATGACGTATCTAAGGGATTTTGTTAAAAAAAATCACTCAGGGATCTAGTGGGTGACAAGCCAAAATTTACCCAGACGCGGAGAACAGCAAAGGACTGCATTTCCAGGGTTAAAGATGCTAAGCTCGGAAATGTTACGTCTCTAGAAAGTAGGAAAATGATATAAGTTAGCTGATTTTTGGGCATTGGCTTACTTTTGTAGTCTTAAAATATTTAAAGCGAGAGGGACATGCAAGCACATAGAGGTACCGCAAATCCGAAATAATAAGCTCATTCGATTACCTTTGTGTAACGGACAAACGAAGTGACGCATTTTTATCCGGTTTTCAAGCTCGATGGGTTGACAAATTCAGCATTTAACCGTTAGCGAAATAACAAAACCAAAGTGTTGCTCTCGCAACACTTTATTCGGCGAAGCCGAACACAGGTATCTGCAACACTTCACGTTGACCAGGCAACGTAAGTCTAGTTTTTTTTTTGTGTTCAGGCACTAAGCAATCTTCACCAATCTCACCACTGCCCACTGAAAAGCCGCGTTTGTTGAAATTAAAATTCCCCGCGTCATAGTAGAATTTACACTCTTGGGACGGCCGCAGATATTCTGAACGTCAAAACTAGAGCAGATAGTAGAAAATATAAAAAATCCCGTTGCAGAATCCAAATAATTCAGTGTATTCAGTGAAATAACACAAAAATAAGTTGGCTTTTCAGTTAAACTTCAAGAAAACGATCAATGAAGTAGCGAATTATGCCCCCAAAAGACTACCATACACCTTTCAGCGTGCAGAGGGACCGTTCCAGCTCTGCATCGTTCGGACTTCCTGCATCAGGTAGGCTACCCATAGCTTATTGTTGGGACAGGGGTCGCATTCCTTTCCGGATTTTGGACACACGCCTTCAGAAACTCCGTAGCCTACACTGTCAGAAGGTTGATACGATTTAACACTAAATCGAGCAATTTGACTATTTTTAGTGCTATATTTTCAGGAAATATAACTTCAAACGGACTTAACTGGTAGTATGTGATATGTCTTACTGAAAGAGAAACAGAAAAAAAAGAAGAGAACAGAAGTTTTTAGAACCTATACACAAGGATATCCTGTGTTACATGTTGCAAGAAAATTAAGATTTTTTTCATTTCGATGGTCAAAGTGCGCTGAATCATGCCGGGAAAGCCTGATCGTGAACAGACATTTAAGGTTTCCCGGCCTGGACTTTCTCCATCTTCGTCAGTTTCGGCCGGGAAATGTTTCCTTACCGAAGTTATGATGGTGCTGCGGCAGCAATTCGAGACTGCCATGGTCGTCCGCAGTACAACGACCGACGTTACTCGTTCCGTCATTTTATAGGTTATCTAGGGGGAACAGTGAAAGGGGCCAGATCACGGAGCAGAGGCAAGAAATGATCGTGCCAGCAGGAGAACTTCCCATGCACATCTCCAGATTTCGCTTATAGAGCTTCCCTTTCAATATTTCCGGATTCCAGGTTTACATTTTCATCGAGGCGCAGGGGCGGTACGAAGGGGGGGGGTGAACCCCCCCCCCTCCCCCATGCTTCAGAGAGTCGTACTCTCAGTCGTATGTTTTGAGCTTCCCTGTTACGACACTCGTACGTTTTGAGCTTGCCAGAATGACATAAGGCAGTTAGCAGTAAATGACCTGCTTCTAGTCGTATACAAAGAGATTTTCTAGTCGTATGTTTTCAGCTTGTCAGATTCACAGTTATGTGTTTGTCAGAATGACAGAATGACAATCACAGTCGTGTGCTTGAGCTTGCCAGAATAAACTGTTTTCTAGTCGTATATACGAGACAATCGCAGGTTTTGAGCTTGTTAGAGTGCCAGTTGTATGTTTTGAGCTTGTCAGAACGACGTAAATGCAGTTACCAAGCCGTGATTTTGACCATGTGGCGCACAGTTTGAATGCAACTCATTACGAAAACAAGAGCTACGAGCTCATATGGCACTTGTACGAGTAGGCTGTATAAGAAAGTAGATGAGAACGTCACAAAATACACCCGCCATCCAAAAATGCGGTTCGGAAATAGAAATAGGATATTTAGTTTCACTCATTTCTGAGCAGTTCCGGCATCGTCTCGATTGTCTGTCGCAAATGCACATGACTGTTCAAAGTTTCATCCCAATAAATCCATTTGTTTGATCCCTAGACATTTGTTTGATCCCTAGACGCCAAATAACAAATCTAGGCCGCATAAACTCGGCACTGTCGAATTTGCATCTCATTCGGTCCATCCGTTTGGTTTTTGTGCATGTCAAAAGTCCCCCCACCCCCAATTCCCCTAATCGTGGTCGCATATGGTTCAAACGCATCTTTTACATGTCGAGGCCATCGATTCTTATCACCCATTTGTTTGACCCTAGTTGGTCGTATCCTAGTTTAAATAAATAAGTCAATTATGTCGGGTCGCTAATATGCCTGCAAAGTTTCATTGTCTTAGTACTTCTGGAACTATTCTAACCCCCGACTACCGGTATTCCAGGAAACCCCCTCTCCCCCCCCCCCACAGAGCCCCGAAACCATCTGGCTCCGTCAAATTCGGATCTAGGCCTAATGCTTGTTCTCTCCATTAAATTCCGTCCCAATCCCTCTGCTTTAAGCGTTTCTTGAGTTTTCGGGTCCCCCCCCCCCATCCCCACAGGTATAACCCGACCCGACCCGGACTTAACAATGATCATCCGAGGCGATAGCTCTTTCCACCATACAAGTTTCATTCAAATCCGATCACCCGTTCAAAAGTTATACACGCCACTAGATTCCGGACTCCCCATCCATCCACTCCCCCCACTATGGTCGGATCGGGGAAACGGCTGTTCTCAAGTGAACCTGTTCGGGTCCCTGACATACCTGCCAAGTTTCATCACCCTAGCACATCAGGAAGTATGCCGAACTCGCGGGATCGCTAGAAATCCGGACCCCCCCCCCCCCCCAACTCCCCCAGAGTGCCCGGATCTGGTCCGCTTATATCAATGACGTATCTAGGACTTGTGCTTGTTCTTCCACCAAGTTTCATCCCGATCCCTCCACTCTAAGCGTTTCTCAAGATTTCCGGTTCCCTCCTCCAACTCCCCCCAGTGTCATCGGATCCGGTCCGGATTTATAGTGGGACGTCTGAAACACGAGGTCATCCTAAATATAAAATTTCATCAAGATCCGATCACCCGTTCAAAAGTTATACACGCCACTAGATTCCGGACTCCCCATCCATCCACTCCCCCCACTATGGTCGGATCGGGAAACGGCTGTTCTCAAGTGAACCTGTTCGGGTCCTTGACATACCTGCCAAGTTTCATCGCCCTAGCACATCAGGAAGTATGCCGAACTCGCAGGATCGCTAGAAATCCGGCCCCCCCCCCCAACTCCCCCAGAGTGCCCGGATCTGGTCCGCTTATATCAATGACGTATCTAGGACTTGTGCTTGTTCTTCCACCAAGTTTCATCCCGATCCCTCCACTCTAAGCGTTTCTCAAGATTTCCGGTTCCCTCCTCCAACTCCCCCCAGTGTCATCGAATCCGGTCCCGATTTATAGTGGGACGTCTGAAACACGAGGTCATCCTAAATATAAAATTTCATCAAGATCCGATCACCCGTTCAAAAGTTATACACGCCACTAGATTCCGGACTCCCCATCCATCCACTCCCCCCAGTATGGTCGGATTGGAGAAACGGCTGTTCTCAAGTGAACCTGTTCGGGTCCCTGACATACCTGCCAAGTTTCATCGCCCTAGCACATCAGGAAGTATGCCGAACTCGCGGGATCGCTAGAAATCCGGCCCCCCCCCCCAACTCCCCCAGAGTGCCCGGATCTGGTCCGCTTATATCAATGACGTATCTAGGACTTGTGCTTGTTCTTCCCACCAAGTTTCATCCCGATCCTTCCACTCTAAGCGTTTCTCAAGATTTCCGGTTCCCTCCTCCAACTCCCCCCAGTGTCATCGGATCCGGTCCGGATTTGTAGTGTGACGTCTGAGACACGAGGTCATCCTAAATATAAAATTTCATCAAGATCCGATGACTCGTTCGCAAGATAAAAATACCACACATTTTGGCTTCCCCCTCCCTCCACTCCCCCTCCCAGATGGTCGGATCGGGGAAATGACTATTTCCCATTTAATCTGGTCGGGTCCCTGACGTGCCTGCCAATTTTCAGCGTCCCAGCACATCAGGAAGCACCAAACTCGTGGGATCACTAAAAATTCGGACTTCTCCCCCCCCCCCCCAACTCCCCCAAAGTGAGCGGATCCGTTCCGGTTATACCCATCACGTATCTAGGACTTCTGCTTGTTCTTTCCGCCAAGTTTCATCCGGATTCCTTCACTCTAAGTGTTTTCCAAGATTTCCGGTTTCCCCCCTCCAACTCCCCCCAGTGTCACCGGATCCGGTCTGGATTTAAAATGGAGGGTCTGAGACACGAAGTCCTTCCATATATCAAGTTTCATTAAGATCCGATCACCCGTTCGTAAGCTAAAAATATTTCATTTTTCCTGTTTTTTCCGGATTCCCCCTCCCTCCACTCCCCTCCAGATGGTCGGATCGAGGAAGCGACAATTTCTAATTTAATCTGGTCCAGTTCCTGATATGCCTGCCAAGTTTCATCGTCCTAGCTTATCTGGAAGTGCCCGAACTAGCAAAACCGGGACCGACAGACCGACAGACCGACAGACCGACTGACGGACAGAAATTACAATCGCTATATGGCACTTGAGTAAGCTCAAGTGCCATAAAAAAGGGTGCGCCATTTAGCTGGGGCTTTAGGCCTAGGATTTGGGGGTCTGTTAGTCACATTAATATCTAGAAGTTGGATGGGAAACTTTTGAACTTTGCCAGAAAAAAGTCGGGTAAAATTTTTTGTTTGCCTGCGGTGCTCAGTTTAAATTTGTCCTCGGCAGGGCCGTCACGAGCCTTTTACCTTTAGGGGGGGGGGCGTCCGGTTTGTGCCGACGGACTAAAAATGTGCCGACAAAAAGCGCCGTTGCCGCGCGGCAACGGCGCACATTTCCCGCAAGCAGAGAATAGAACCTTGGTAAAATTAACTATAATGCATCCGTAGAGATTAATCCTTTGATGTAATTTCGTATGTTAAAGTTCGCATACTTCGCTTTTCATTTTATTTTTCGCCAAAAAGCGAAGATTCCAACGACTGTACCAAGAACAACTTAAACTAAGCGCCGCATGCGAAATTTTTTTAATCTACTTTTTTTTCGAAAAAAAATTAGCTATAGTGCCATACAATTTCCGGCTTTTAACGAGTTTAAAACCCCAAGAAATTGTATCCTAAAACGAAAACTAAATGATACACCGTTCTTCCAGATAGAGAAAACTACAAAGTGCGCCGCAG